>OZ010578.1:35727286-35819265 GCA_963932145.1 Acanthosepion lycidas | reverse complement strand
TATATATATATATACTATATATATATATATATACTATATATATATATATATATACTATATATATATATATACTATATATATATATATATACTATATATATATATATATATATATATATATATATATATATATATATATATATATATATATATATATACTATATATATATATATACTATATATATATATATATATACTATATATATATATATACTATATATATATATATACTATATATATATACTATATATATATATATACTATATATATATATATACTATATATATATATATATATACTATATATATATATATACTATATATATATATATATATATATATATATATACTATATATATATATATACTATATATATATATATATATACTATATATATATATATATACTATATATATATATATATACTATATATATATATATATATACTATATATATATATATATACTATATATATATATATATATATACTATATATATATATATATATACTATATATATATATATATATACTATATATATATATATATACTATATATATATATATATACACTATATATATATATACTATATATATATATATATATATATATACTATATATATATATATATATACTATATATATATATATATATACTATATATATATATACTATATATATATATATATACTATATATATATATATATACACTATATATATATATATATACTATATATATATATATACTATATATATATATATATATATATACTATATATATATATATATATACTATATATATATATATATATACTATATATATATATATATATATATATATATATATATATACTATATATATACTATATATATATATATATATATACTATATATATATATATATATATATATATATATATACTATATATATATATATATATATATATACTATATATATATATATATATATATATACTATATATATATAGTAGCGTCCAAAACTAAGTGACAAAATTTTAAAACCTAATATTTGTTAGAAATAACAACTGTGAAAAGCTGAAATTCTGACAACTGGTACTCGTTATCATCCATAATAACATGCTAAAATTTGAATCATTTGCAAAGGATAGAAAAAGAATTATAACAATTATTTATTTATTTTTAAATTTGGAACGTCCAATGTTATATATATATATATATATATATATATATATATATATATACAACATTATATTTATATACATATATACTAAATAATGTTGGTATGACCTACTTGTCGAAGACCTCAAGAAAAAAAAATAAGCAAACTAAAAAAGAACAAAAGATCAAAACACAATCTGATGAAAGTCATCCAAAAGTATCTGCAAATACTTCACAACAATTATATATATTAAAATCCAATTCCAAACTCAAACTGACAAATCATCTATTTTTTCAAAAAATTGTTCTATGAATAAAAGACACTCAATTTAAATTTAATTAACAGAAATGCAGGGCAATTTTACATATAAAATCTTATAGGAATATCACCTTCCCCCAACTGCGGTTTTGCCAACGCAGATTTTGTCTGGCAGAATTTTACTTTCTCTTCTGCTTCCATCCTAAAACCCCCCTGCTGGTGATGGTGAGAAAGAAATAAAGAGGAAAAAAAATAATGAAATATATGTATAATTCATACAATATCAGGAGTGGACGAAACGCAGTAACGGGAAGTTTAGTTTTCCTGTAAAATCTGTAATATATATATATATATGTGTGTGTATCTATATTCATAGAATGTTTTCATTTTTATTTAGTATATAGAAGAAAAATATGGAAATGAAAATAAGATATAGAAAATGAATATAACAGACATTTGCTTATATTTATCAAACATACCATGGTATTTCTGAAAATGATTGTGCAATAAGGTTTGTGTGCATGTTTATTAAGTGCCTTTGCCTTCACTTAGTGATCAGATGTAGAACCACATCAATGTCATATGTGAAAATCAAATATGTAATTGCACTGTTGTGCAATTATATATCAACACTGCAATTCCATATTAATTATAATCATATATGCAATTATAATTTCCTATTAGCTGTGATAATTTACATCCTGTTTTTATGTTCAAACCAACATAAGCAACATGGAGAAACACATCATATTTTTTTTTAAAAACCAAAATCAACAAAAACACTGTAAAATTGTTAATTGATGACCAAACAAGTTTTAGTTACTCTTTCTGGTTATTGCTAGTGCGATTGATATTGATTAAGTACTCTCCTGATGTCTAGCTTTCTGCTAGACATTGCCAAGTACACAGGTACTAACACTATTAGTATATACACATACATTAGTGTACAATGAGTGCTGAAAACTTCTCAGCTTGACCACCAATATATGAAAAAAAACATTGGGGTCAAATTTTAGGAAAATCTTGGGTTGAGAACTTTTCAGCACTATCTCATATAATTGTTTTTTCCCTAGCTTACACATTGCTGTGTGGATCTTGTAACACTTTTCAGCATGGGGAGGAAAATTGCCAAACAGAATTCACTTACTGATGGATTCTTTTTTGCTCACTTTGTTCTAAAACCCTTAGAAAAGGCATGAATCCACCTTCCACTAGCTATGAATTAAATAGCAGGGCAGACTTCATTTTATTACTTCAAGTGGCAACCAGTCTAAGAAAAGGAAAACTGAATCCAAAACCAGCCCAAAGATAGATGGGCCTAGATTTGTTTTTAATCAATTCACCCCAAACAAGGTGATAATTCCACTAAGATGCATGGAGCTACTGGGAGTGAAAGAGAATGAGAAAACACAATCCTAAACAGGAAACAAAGGATAAATCTCTCTCCAACATATAGAATACTACCTTATTAAAGGCATTTTCACAGCACTTAGAAGGGAGATACCACTGCAGTTTCCATGGTAGCTGTTGCAGTTACTGCAGTTTCCTTTGTTCTTATACAGTATGATGATACTGGCATCCCCCAAATCTCGGGGAGCTCTGCCCTCCTCCCAACATTGTAACAGCAGACTATAGAAGTAGACAAGAAGAGCACTGTTCCTGGTGGCCTTATCTCTAGTGAGATAGTGTCACTATGTGGTGCTTTACTGCAGGCTAGGAAGTTTTGGCCCTGCCAAGCTCTTCAACATCCAGCTCATCCATAATGGGGATTGAGGGCATACATTCAATTGCTTGTCTCATGACGTTTTCTGTTGAATAGAGCTCCTGGTAGTGCTCTGCCCACCTCTCCATCTATTTACTATGGTCAGTTATGAAGCAGAGAGGTTCCATCTTGGTGGTGTTGGAGTCAAAAGCTGTTTAGCCCTTCAAACAAAGTTGGATACTCCGACACAGATTCAGCCAGTAGTCATTGGCACATTGGTGAGCAACTTGCTGAGCAGCATTTCTGACCTTTCTCAGGGCAAGGAGTGTCACCTCATAGGGGTTTCTGCTTGTAGGTCAGCAGAGCTTTCCGCTTACCTGCAAGTACTGGTTCCATTTGGTCTATGCCTGCTTCAAACCAGTAAAGGTTTCACCTCACCCTTTTGCTGAAGGTGGCAATTATGGTGGTGTAAACCATGTTGCGAATATGGTTCCATCTCACTTCAACACTGCCTGAAAGCAATCCTTTAGAACCTGTTCCATTGTTAATGAAACTCTCATGCAGACCTGGAATTACTACCTTGGTCCGTGTTGATGCATATTCGTCC
Organism: Acanthosepion lycidas; assembly: GCA_963932145.1. NCBI lineage: Eukaryota > Metazoa > Mollusca > Cephalopoda > Sepiida > Sepiidae > Acanthosepion > Acanthosepion lycidas. The sequence continues at coordinate 35,815,560 of OZ010578.1, read as the reverse complement.
CAACTGTTTAGACTGGTAGATCACCTTTGGCAGGAGACATACCCTGCTGCAGACTAGAGAATGGCTTGTGTCACAGTCAGCACTTAAACTTAAAGAGGTTAAGATTGTAGTCTTCAGAGAAGCATTCAAGCTGGAGTTTGTTCCACAAAGTAACAGTTCTTGGGGGGAAAAAGCTGTCCAGACGAAAATTCCTCTCTGCAAATGGAATATGGCCTTGCGGAAAATTACATAACTGAGTGATGGTAGCGGTTGGTGATTTAAAAAAAAAAAAAAAAAAAAAAAAAAAAAGGCATGGGTAGATATTACACCACACACACACACATATATATGGTGCGATGAATAAATTGTCGTCTAAATTACGCAAAAATGAAAATAACACTGACATCTCATTTTAACAGATATATTTACCAAAATTACACAAAAATATCTTGAAATACTAAACAGTAAATTTATTCAATAAAATCATCATCAACTTCAACCATGGCCTCCAGATGACTTCGGAATAAGTCTTCTGGATGGTCTCCTTGTTTAAGTTGGTGAATGCTGCCATAATACTTGCCTTCAGTTCATCTTTGGTGTTACAAGGAGTTTTGTTTGTCTCTTGATCAACTGTATCCCATACATAATAATCAAGGGGGTTGCAGTCTGGGGAGTCAGGTGGCCAGATGTAAGAGGTGATGTGGCTGCAGAAATTGTCTGACAGGCATGACTGGGTTCTCCTGCTTGTGTGGCATATTGCAGAGTTCTGTTGCTAGCCATAGGGTATTCCAGCAGTTACACTTTTGACCCAGGCTAGCACTACCTCAAAGCATTTGGTATAGATATCTGTGTTGAGTCTGAGGCCCTGTGGGAAGATGAATGGAGGCATAACATCACCATCACTAGAGAACTCTTTTCAAATCCTCTGCAATGTCCTTAGATTGACACCCAAACACTGAAATGTTTGTATTGCAGCTTCCAGCATGAATGCCAAGCAATACAGCATACTATGTCAAAATTTCTTGGAAGAGTGAAATTGCTCTTTTCTGTGCAATTGACAAAATTAACAATAATGTGCATGTGCAAAATTAAAATGGCGACAATTTACCCATTGCACACTGTGTGTGTGTGTGTATATATATATATATATATATATATATATATATAATAAATAAAGGTTGGAACAAAAAAAAAAAAAATGGCTGTTTTGAACAACAAACTTTAAAATATCCTAACTTGGTTCAAGCAACTTTATTAAAATAAAAATAATGAGAATATATACATTTGCCATCAATCCAGCAGTGAATTTCTTCTAATGTGATAAAAACTGGGGTCACCAGAGTCAGCAAATTGACTAAAAGCATTTTTGATCTGATCCACACTGACACATCTCTGGTTTTGTGTATATGAATTTCAGGCCTATAGTGGGGGTGGGGGCACAAAAGTTGTAATCAGTAGGGGACAATCTCAGAGAATAGCACAAGATCTGCTTCAGTTTTTATAAAGTGTATTTTTTTTTCAGTATGAGATCTTGTCTTATAGCAAGATGTGTTTCTTCTCCTCCCCACTATTAACCAAAATGTTTAACTTGAAATATCAATTTCAGATCAAGGCAATAGGATAGCCTGGCCAGGTTACACAAGGCTAATGAATCACTTTATTGCAGCACCATAAAATTGTCAGGATCTTTTAAAGGCAAGCAATGATTTGATTTTCAGAAAGGTGAAAAGGCAGACATGTTTTCAATTAGACAAAACTTACTTTACATCAACATTCAGAATATGAATAAGAAAGAAGCAGATGATTGGGGCAAAGGTACCCATTTGTTCACTTTGTGGATTCATGAAAGAATCCTCCCAAAGTTTGTTTCTTGATGAGTCTCCATAGCTGTCACTTTTTTTGGTGAGTGACAATTTATGATCACATTTGGCCTCATTTTGGTGATCTCCACAACCAGAAGGAATTTTTTTTAAAACCAAAGTTACACGGTGCATTCTGAAATAAATTCCAAACACTAAGCATTGTTAGTGTTGCCAGTGACTTCTGCAATGAAATGACTAAATTTCAGGGTACCTACCAAATTTTCAACAGAAAATTCCAAGACAATCTCTAATGAATTGACAACTGAGAGTGCCTAAATAGAAAATGCTATAATCCACTTATTTCATCATGCATGTTGATGATAAAAAAAATTAAAATTTTATAACAAATTTGCCTTTAAAATCATATCTAGTCATCTTTCTTCCTGAATGTAAGTTTTGCTTGAAGATTATGGTTTTGGGCTCAAAATCAGAACTTAAAGAGAAAGTTACATTCAACCAATTCATACAAAGATCAAATAGATTGACAGATTATAAAAGCAAATCAAAATTCTTTTCCTCATTCTGTCAGTTACCTGTAAAAAGAATATAACAATAGGTTACATGTTTTTTGCTTAATGGATTTTTTTTCTTTTTACAGTAATGTTCACTTCTACACAAGCCTCATTAGTCCCTCAAGGAAGAGGGTTAAAGAGTAAGAGGCACAGTTTATGGGGATATGCATAGAAGATAAACCTGCTCAAGTCTATGGTTAACTGTTAAGATTGTAGTGATTGGAGAGAGAAACTTTTGAGACTCAGTTCCACAAAGCAGCAGTTTGTGGGAAGAAGCTATGAGAGTGGAACTTACATCTCACCAATAGATTTTTCTTAATCATTTCATCCCAAGCAAGGCAATAAAACCACTAAAACACAAGGAGTTACTGAATGTTAGAGAATATGAGAAAAACTACTATTAAGGAGAGAGAACAATAAAAGCACAAGAATTAAGACAGAAGATAATGATTGATACTGCATTTAAGTTTTTGAAGCTCCAAGTTGGCAGAGAATTCCACAAGTGAGAAGTGCGAGAGGAGAAACTGTTAGCATAGAACTGATGGTTATATCTTGCTATTTCAATAGAAAAATTATGAGACCTTGTTGCTAATCTAGTACTGTGCTAAATTCATAAAGTCCAGGCATCATACCAGAAAGTTCATCAGAAGAATTACCATGAAAGTATTTCTAGAAAAGACACAGGAAAGCTATGTTACAGCAGTGGAAAGAGAGTGAAACTGAGATCCCAGGTCAGGACCAATAACATTGCAGATTTTAAGAATCTCTGAATATATAGCAAGAGCACCAGGACCAATATGGCAACAATATTCAAAGCAAAGACAAATAATAGACTTATAAACATGTAAAATAGATTCTGGTGAGAAAAATTTGCTAGCATGACACAGTGAACCAACTTTCTTAACCACAGACTTAGTAATGTATTTAGTATATTTTTTCTATTTCATGTCAGCTGAAAACAATTATCCAAAATGTTCAATGAGTTACTTTCCTGGACGTTAGCATCAACCAAGCTGCTGGAAGGTAAAAAGGTTTCTCCCAGATGATTAAAAGAGAGCAGTTTCATTTTTCTGAGGCATTAAAATTAACAAGCAACTCCTTGCCCCATTTAATAACAGATTGTAGGTCATTTTTGAGATCAGCTGCTCATTTGACCATATCGAACTGATCAGACCTACTATTAAGACAAGTAAATAGTTATGTCCTCAACATAGATACAGAGCTGAGAACTGAACTGATGACATCAGAAAGGTCATTTATGAAAATTAGAAAAAAAAACAAAAAAAAAAAAACCCACAGAAAACATAGGTCCAAGGACAGAGACCTGGGGAAAACCTGCATTTATGCAACAAGATCTAGAGGAGTGACCATTCAAGATGGATTTTCATTTTGTGATATAAGAAAGACTGAATCATTCCAAAAAATTATTCAGAAATACCATAACCTTTCACCTTGTGAAAACTAGTATGCTAAATGCCTTTGAGATATCCAAAGCAACAGACTGAGCTTCACCATTCTTATCTAAAACTTGAGACTCTTTCAGCAGTAATTGTTAATACATCAGCAGTTGACCTAGAAAAGTGAAAGCTATATTGCTTATCTGAAATCTTGTGATGCGAGATGCTTAACCAATTCAGAGTTAATTAGAGCATCTAGTACATTGCCCAGAAGAGGTAGAAGGCCAATAGAAGGATCAGATGGTTCACCCGAGTTCTTAAAGACTGGAAATATTGAAGGGAATTTCCAAGCAGGCAAGCAAGCAGTTGCTAGGCATTTATTGTAGAACTTAGAGAGAACAGGAGATAGATAGCTCAGAAGCACATTTTTTAAGGAATATTGCAGGAATACCATCAAGCCCACATGCTTTGTGGCAATTAGCAGAAACCATGGACAGAGTTATATGCATATCTTTCAGTAGAGACTCAGGCAAAAGTACTCCAGACAAGTCAAGAGTAGAATTTAAAGAGAATTTATGAGCAAAACATTCTGCTTTATCAGCAGATGTTAAAACCTCAAATTCAGTGAAGAAATGAGATATAGAAGACTGTTTGTCACAAATAGGAAAAGTTGACACACATATAGAAAATAAGTAGTTTATTTCAGAGAATAATATGGTACACAGTTGAGAACACAGTCTAATGTAATAAACAGTTAATTGTTAATACCTCAGTATTTACCCAACAACCCTACCCACCAAGACAGGATGTGGCACAAGGCCATTTTTTTTTAATGTGGGGGATTTCTGAGCATGTAAGCTTGGGCAAAAATTCCCCATAGACCCTGCATAAACAGGGTTGGGTTGCTGTCTACTTACCCAGATCAGACTCTGCCCGAAGACAGAGAGGTCTATTAGCAGAGCTTTAATGAAATCTAATCATTAACTCTTCTCCTTCAGTAAGAGAGAGTGCCGTTTAAATAGTTTTAGACCAGTCCATCTTGGTGGGGGGGGGGTCAGCTACTCCACAACAAAGACTTGCTCTTATTTAAGACAATTATAGAGCCACTTGTAGTCACATGAACCAAACTTGTTAGCAACTATACAGTGTCTCATTCTATCAGTAAACAAAGACTCAGCGTCTTTGAGGACTTGTTTACAATTATTGAGTAGTCACAAATAGGTGTCTGTCAGGATCAGAATTATCACGCCGGTAAACCTGGAAAAAGTGATTCCTGTGGGATATAGTGGCTGAACAGGCTGATGTGAACCAAGGAGAAAATTGTGGTTTCACTTGATATTTGCAAGAAGGTAAAAAAAGCATCAATGCTGGCTTTTAATTCAAGAAGAAAGATCTGTAGAATAGGAAGGTTAAGAATCTAAATCCAAGGGGTGTATCGAATAAAAGCACAAAATGAATCCTAATCAGCATGCTGGTAACAGAAAGAAGTCTTGTTAATGGGAGGTTCCTTTCTAATAGACAACTCAAAAATATCAATACATACTATAGCGAGATCCAAGTTGCCAAGAGGACAGAGTTGTGATGTTCTACAAGAGCTAGGAGAGGAGGTAAGGAACAAATCAAATAAAGAATGGTGAACAGATTTATGAGGGGTACGAGTAGGGAAATCCACTATTTCGCTAAGAGACTGAGCAATAGAAAAATTGAAAGTCAGAATACAGGCAACATCAGTAACATTAGAATGCTTAAGCCACCTGATGTGATGAGCATTAAAAATCACCAAACAAAAATATTTGCAGCTGGATGTAGAGAAAGAGCCATTTCTATATTATCAGAAATTTTGTTTAATACATTACAATTTTGTGAAGTAGGAGAATGATAAAGGAAAAAGAGATAGCTAACAGAGTGCAATAATGAAAGTCGAAAGCACATGAAAGAATCATCTGGGGACAATTCCCTTGCAATTTGGAGATTTTCCTGAATATAAACACTGAGGCCATATATAAGTATGCTAGAATCTTTTCAGCAAAGAGGAGATAGCAATAGGCAGATTTAAATTAGTTTCACAAAGCGAGAAGACATCTGTTTCAAGAGAAAAGATTCAACACTACAGAAATTAGAACGAATCTCATGAATATTAGCGAAAGTAAGGTTGAAAGGGCTAGGTGATTTTTTTTTGTTTATTGGTTAATAGGTATTTCTTTACATTGTATCTGTCATATGAAGATTTGTTTTAAGAAGAAAAGGGCCAAAATAATTATCACTATCATTTATGGCAATACAAACTGACCAGATAGCGGCTAAGACAAAAGCATAATGTGGTCTCAGGGCTGTCAACCAGAAATACAGGAGGGACACCTAATTATGCACTACTAATACCTCGATATTATGCAACTGTTCATCAGTCTTTCTAAGCGCTACCAAAGAGTTTTGGGCGCCTTACTACCAGTCAGATGTAAAAACCAAAAAACTACGAACTCAGTACCATAAAAATGAAAAGTCACAGCCACTTATCAGTAAGATCACCAAAAAGTTAAGACAGTTAAATCCTTATAGCTACGGAAGAAAGAACCAGCAAACCATATGCTAAACAGCAAACAAGGGATAAACCTCCACTCTTGTTCAATAAACATGGAAAGAGTAGTGGCTGGGCAAAAACAAAGGGAATAAGGGTGGTTGAAAGGAAACAAAACAAAATCAAAAGAGAAAGGTACACGTGTTCCAACTCCCTTCCAAGTTATTGAAATCCAAAATAAGAAAATATAGTATTAGAAATAATTATTCAAATTTGCAGTACTTGACCATTTTATTGTATACCTCAATCACATCTGAAGATTTTTTTTGCATCAATTGAAGGATTAGGTTACATAAATTATCATACAGAGTGACAATTTGCAGGACATTATTCCATTTAAAAAATAAAAAATAAAATAAAAAGGGAATTCCATCCAGAGATAAAAAAAAAATTTCTGTCTGAATTTTTGGAATGAGGAGTTATTATTTACATTTGGATTATTATCCTAATCTTTATTATTCTTATCACAACATTTTGGCAAGTTCACCCTCCAGCCTTCATCAGGTTTATATCAATCCAGTTAACCTACAAGGAATTCCTATGGGACAATAAATAGCCTAGTGGATTAAAGCATATGTTCGTGAATTTGATGACAGAAATTTTGTGTTCAATCTTTGGGCTAGGCAGTGTGTACTTGGGCTTAGTAGAGAGTAATAACTGAGCAGTACTAAAATTAAGAACTAGGAGATATCCCTAGACATGGGCAATGGAACAAGAACAGTCTACCACCCTATAGATTAAATAAAGGGTTCAGTTCAGAATTCCCTGTAGGTTACCCAGATCGATATACACCTGATGAAGCCCAGAGGGCATAACGGCTGAAATCTGATAACAACAATAGTTTGAATATAAATACTGTAAAATAATAACAATAATAATAATATTCCATGACTCCTAAGACTAGTGGACAGGTTTTTATACTTATGGAGCATGACACATATCAGATTTACCCATCTTTGCTTTATTTAAAAAAAAAAAAAAATACTATGGGTCTTTTCACAGATTGTTTTCTTTATTATTTATGAATTGTCATGAAGTCTTGGGAAAGATAGTAAAGTGGTTTCCTTTTGTCTCCTTTACCATTTTTCTCCTAGACTGGTTGCTTGCTATCTAACCCATGACTGGGTGGAGAAGACTCAGACAATTTTTTTTTTTTTTGATGGGCATTTGGGAAAAAGTGAATGCAAAAGAATTTTAACTGGGCTTGTCAATCCCACTTTCAGCACTGATAGCCATTACACTACCTGTACATGCTTTGATACCCTTATTAAAAAAAAAAAAAAAAAAAAAAAAAAAGAAAAAAAAAAAGTAAAATAAAATCTAAAAATTCAAGCAGCACCCAAAAGAGGCGAGCAATACAGTACAGAACCCTCAAAATGATATATAGATGTATATTCCTCAAGGACAGTGGATCAAAGTATTGGTTGGATCCAGTGACTTGACCCAAAGAATTGCGAGTTCAATACCTGTCAATTGCAGTTGTGAACAAAAACTTAGAGAGTTAAGTTAAAGGGAGATAACCGAGACATCTGGAAGAGGCACGGCACCTGGAACTAGAACAATATACTCTAGTGGCTGAAATAAATGGTTCAGTTCAAAATTCCAAACACCTGAAGATGACCAGAGCATACAACAGCCAAAACGTTGTGAATATGGCAATAAAGATGAGGACAACAGTCTGAACAATGTAAATAATTACTATAAGCACTAAACTTAGTGGTTACACATGTTTGAGTATACAGCCATTTAAGATAAACACTGACATCTACCAAGTTAGAGATCGAAGATTTAATCAAAGGAAATCTGCATCTCAACATGAATTAAACATATATTCCTTTGTTTAATTTGAGACACCACCATCAAGCAATATGTGCTTTACTATTAAGCTATAGGATGCCAATACAGTAAAGCAAGGCCCAATTGCCTTATTTAAGAAATGCGTATCTCTCATTGGGACATTTCAAAGTCTATATCTTTATTTTTGTACCTGAAAAGTAAATGAATTTCCAAGTCATTAATGGATTTTTATAATCTGATTATTCCTTATTACTATAGATTCTATGTTTAGTGGGGACACATGTTGGAGCTGAAACTTTTTTTTTTCTTTTAATTATATATGGTGAAATTAACATTTATTGGCTTAGAAACAAAGTCTTATTAAAGAAAGTATGTTTCTTGACAGGAATTGAACTTTTATTTCTTTTAAGATGATTTCCCAGGTTAAATGGAATACAGGTTCAATTTCTGGCAAGAAGTTCACTTTCTTTAATAAGACTTTTGGTAGATGTTAATTTCACTGTTAAAAAAAAAAAAAAAAAATGTCTCAAACATTAGTACTGACTAAATATATAATTTACAATAATAAATGTCAAATCTACAAGAAAAAAAAAAATCTACTCATTGCAACACAGAAACAGCCATTTACATTGTTTTAACCTCAAATATCCATGTAGCAAATATGTTGAAAGAAAATTGTTAGCAAAAAGAAAGATGAAAATAAACAAATGAATGTCAGAAAATGTTAAAAAAAAAAAAACAAAAAAAAAAAAACAAAAAAAAAAACAAAAAAAAACACAATTGTGAATATTTGTGATTATTAATTTTTTTTTTTTTTTTTTTATTATTTTTTCACTTATCAACTTTTGTGAAAGTACAAACAACCCCCCCCCAACCACATTATATCCTGATTGTCTCCATTATTGTGCATCAATAGATCTATGGATCATATGGCTAGCTATGGGATTCAAATCAACTGCTAAACCAAACATTGAGTGCTGCCCATCTTATATTGATGGCACATATACCATCAGTCTTAATTTCAAGCCAGTTAGTTATGCTAAAAATAAATAAATTAAAAAAAAAAAAAAAAAAAAAAAAAAACTACTTCAGAGTTTCCAGCCAGACAAGATTGCTTTGGTGATTTCATATCTGGATAATGTATGCATCCCAGAGACAATCCAATTTTGAAATAATTTGTAGTCCATATTTTAAAACATAAATCCTGCATAGAACGTGAACAAACATAAGATCAATCAGGTTGTAGTGAAATGGTTCTATTTTCATGTGCTGCTGTTCTCTGTAGCTGATGCACAAGTGTGTAAATATTTGGGAAAAGATAAAGATAAGGATATTAGTTAAAAGAAAAAGAAAAGAAACTAAAAGAAAAGTCTCATAAATACTTAAAAGGCAATGTTTTCCAAATACCAAATCATTTTTCGGCTGTCGTGTTCCCTTTTGCTGTTGTTATTGTTAATATTGTAAATTCATCCTTGTCCATCTTTCTTGACAAACATTTCAATATTACATAACCAAAAGGAATTAAAAGTTATTTTTTTTTTCCTTCATTGTTTTTGTTGACTTTCTTTTGAGTGCAATTCCTTTAATTTTGTTTTCTATACAACTTTAAAAATTCCAGTCATTCTTTTCCTTTATTGAATAACCAATATTAACATTTTTAGTTCATGTCAGATAAAAAAAAAATTTTTCAAAAGCCCCTTCAGATTTAATTTTGACTTAATTCATGGGATTTTGGAAAAAAGGCATAGAAAATCATTTTTGAGATAACTTTTTAAAATGACCAATGTTTTAAAATTCATATTACGAAAGGTACAGTTTTCAACTATCAAGTGAATGGGAATGTTTAAGTACAGAATGCAGTGTCTCTAAATTGACACTGCCAAATGAATACCTTTATTATTCATTATTTGCATATTTTATTTTTGTAGGAGCAACATTAATTCTAGAGAGAGAAAAGTGTGATGTAAATGTTTTCCCAGTTTTTACATACCCCCCCCCCCCCAAAAAAAAAACATTCTAATCATGAGACTTCAAGGTTTAAGTTATATTTTTAATTATATAAACTTAAGTAACTCTGGAGAAAGAAAAATAAAATTATTTTTATTGGACAATATTCTGGAAAAATGTATTAAGTTTATAAATAATGCAATTTTCGAATATTTGATCACAACTGATTACTTTCTATCTCTTGCTGTAATCCTCCTGTAAAACAATTTCTTTTTTTATATTCTGTAAGACATTTGTTTTTTTTTTTTTGTTTTTTTTTTTTCAAAAATCCTATGTTGATAATGTCTGGACAGTTACTAAAAAAAAAAAAAAAAAAAAAAAAAAAAAACTTTCAAAATATCATTTTGAGATGAAAATAAAAGCAAATTAACTTTTGTGAGTTAATATCTTTGCTGTTTGCAAAATTGAAACTAAGTTGAACACAAAAAGATAAGGCAATATGATCAGAATTAATTCGCTGCAACTGTATCAATGATTTGAGTCAATATTATGAATAGAATCCAAAGATAAGAACCTACAAAAACATAGGCAAAAAGAACTCGTCAAGTAAAACATTTAGCTTTTAAACTGGTATGCAAATTAATTATATTTTTATTGTCCATTGTGCAAGAAATAATTTTTATTTCACTGTTTTGTGATGATAATCAGAACTGGGTAATATTTAAAAAAAGTTGTTAATCTTACAAAAATCTATTGAATTTTAACAAGTTTTTTTTTTTTTTTTTCAGAATGATATTCATTCATATATTTCTCATATTTCACACCTTATCCTTCAATCTTATTGTTTATATTTCCAAACTGAGAAAAAGATCATAGTCTTAAATTTCATAAGGAAATCTTTAGAAATTATACAAAAATAAAAATTATTACTTTGGAGATTATCTCTGATGCCAAGTCCCCAAACATTCAGAATATTGTCAAAACTTAAATATTTTCTTTTTCTTATTTTAGGAGCTATTTTTTCATATTTCTTTTTGTTGATTTTGTTTTTATTTCCAAATCTAGTTCTTGCTTTTGGTAACTACTCTTTCTAGTACTGAGTACTGACAACCGAGCAGCCTTGGGGTGAGTTTTTGAAGATATTACTTTTGAATCAGTCTCCATTACAGAACTGTCGTCTACATTGTTTTTAACACTAACAGAAAACTTCTGCTTGTTCCTCAGGTCAATAATGAATCGATCTAAAGTCTTCAATGTTATGCCTTTTACCTTACCAAGATGCTGTTTCTTAATATGGGACCGGCACTCAGAGCTGGTGTACATTGTGAGAGAACACGATTTACATTGAAAGTCTTTCTTGCCAAGATGGCGGATCACATGCCTCTGTAAATTAGAAACTTTTTGAAATTTGTGCTTACATTGTAAACATTGGCGTTTCTTCACATCCATAAGCTCTTCAATGTCTTTTTTGTCAGAGATTGATAAAGTCTTAGTTAAATGAGTAGACTGGGCACATTTTCTGATGGAACTACTACATTTAATTTGTGGGGTTACTTTCTGAAAACCGGAAGTCCCAGTTGTGGGCATGGAGTTAAGTTTGTGGTTTTGTAACTGTCTGCATTGTTTTCCTGGAAATGAACAACATGTTTTTTTGTCTCTGCACTTTAAGTCCACAATATAGTGATTGATACATTGTATACTGCTTGTGCGGATTTTTTGGGAGTGTTTCTTTTTCAAGTGTAATTTACAACCCAAAAAACTCTTATGTGAAAAGATGCAAAATTTACATTTATACTGTTTCCAGGAGACAGGCTTAATGATCGATCGACAAGCAGTTATTTTCCCACTTGTTGTTATAGGCACCGGATATATAGCACTTTGCTTATTTATTGGGGAATCAGAAATTTGAGCATTTTGACTGGAAACAGAGACCAAAACACATTCATCTAAACTGTCAGCATTCTGTTTGGAATGCTGTGCATTTGGGGGTCCATTATCATTTGTAGCCAAGATGACTGGTGGTAGGTTCTGCTTTGAGCCACAACTAGAGAAATTATGTGAGGTTATGATGACATCATCATTTACAGGAACTTTTTGTTGGTAATTACAGTTGGGCATGGAGAACTTCCCATTAGTGCCATCTGGTGGCAAGGAAGTAAACTGCTCTACTATTTCAACATCCTTCATGCAACAGGCAGACGAACAGACGCTGCTTTTTTGACACTCGTCGCAGTCTCTACATCCAGTGGGTGAAGGGGTTGGTGAGGAGTCATTGATCGGGTTGTCTAAATTAACAACACCTGCCTCACACTGCAAACAGTTGCAAGGCAATGTGTTTACCTGTTCACGGGAGTTGACGTTCACTTTGAGGATTGGTGACTGTTGTTTGCTGTTGTTCAAGTTTAAAAGGGGTTTATCCTTAGTATTTGGAGGGTTTACAGCAATAATCTCAACGTCCTTTACTTCATTAGTGACAGGACTTTTTAGGGAACCACGACTGGCTGGAGCCACAGTCTGTGCATTCCTACCTGTTATGTTTATTACATCAGAGGAGCTATTCCCAGTGTTGTGATTGGTCCGCATGTGAGTAGGAAGGATTGGAGATTTTACTACAGAGGTGTCCCCAATTCTTGGAGGTTTGGGGTAGATCTCCACAGGAGAAGTAGTTTTGGGACTTTGAGGCTTATTTGGTGCATTGGCATTTGATAAAGGCATGAGGATTACTTCATTCTCCTTAATTTTTGGATTCATAACCAAAACCTGGCCTCGTGTGGAGTTCTCAACGGCACTCTTATTCACACCATTTATATTTCTCAGCTTAATAGGTAATTTCTCCTGTGGTCGAGCAGTTGATTTTGGAGGAACTGTGAGTGCACGAGGGTTTTCAGTTTTGGAAACTTGTGATCGAAATTGAGGCCCTGGAGTTGGAGGCTTGGGTGGCTCATCACTGCTAGTATCATTCCAGTCTACAGAGGGTGGAGCTGACATTGGCAGAGAGGGTCCATTGACATCACTGACGGCAGGGAGTGGAAGTTTCAGGTTTCGAATTGGCTGACTAACATGTTCCCAATCAATGCAATCACGCAGATGATCTCTCAGAGACTCAATTTTGGAAAAAATCTTGCTACAACTCTCACATCGGAATTTCTTCCTTCCCCGAGATGATTTTGGTATGATTCCACGGATTAATTTCTGCTGCAGAATCTCATTCTCGTAAGCAAGTTGCTCTTCTTTGAGGGCAATTAAATTAGCTTGGGCTTTCTTTTTAGCTTCCAGGGCCTCCTTGGCAGCATTATTAACTGTGGGAGGTTTTGGTGGGATCTTCTCCACACTGGACATGTAGCCTTTGGGTTTTAACCAATCTGTCTTTCGAACTTTGTTCTGCAGACCATTTATCTGCTGTTGGGAATGGTCCACAAATGAATTCCCATTGTTTGAATCGCCACAGGTGTGGCCAGATCGCCCTCGTATATCTTCAGGGTGTACAGCCAGCTGATGATCAGACATGGCCTTTTGCGAAGGCATTGTTGAATTGCATTTGAAGCAATAAAGGCTTTTATACTCTGACTGACAATTACGGACGTTTGGCTTTGAACCTGTCATCTCATTCTTGTTATCTGTACTGTGACAAGATGACGACATTGAGGAAATGGAGGATGAAGATGTAGAACGATTGAATTTCTCACTGCAAGAATCAGCTTTACACTCATTTTGACCGTCATTTTTCTCTGAGGCACTGTTACACTCCTTCGAATGAGTGCAGCCATCACAGTTAGTGTTTTCCTGATGGGCAGGCAAGGCTTCATTGTCATTTGATACAACTTTCATGGCAACGTTAGTATGTTCCAAAGGTTCAAAACTGTAAGATCGAACTGGTGGAGAATTAGCTCGGGTCAATTCTAGCTGTTTCTGAACAGCATCATAGAACTGTTTTTTGGTTGGTTCCATTCGAATGCAGCTCTCCACCTGGCTGTTCTGTAGGTTCTTTTTGGCCAATTCCACAGAATATTTTAAAAAGTCTTTTTCATTAAGTGGGGATTCTGCTTGGAAAAAGGCAGCCAAATCCCCCTGTGGAGGGCCCTGAGAATTTCCATAGGTCTGTATATTGGAGTCATATTTTTGTGTACAGTAGAAGCGTTTATGTGCAACCAGGTAGGGAACATCACGAAAGAGATTGGAACAGGCTCGACACTCTAAGATAACATGTGTTTCTTTCAGTAGGTAAAGAAGCAGTTCACTAGTGCCAACGCTGACGTATTTCATCAGATCAATTAATGAAAGGTGAAGTTTTCGGAACGGTGTATGCTGTTGCAACCGAGATAGATCAACACCTTCTGTAGCAGCCATTTCTTTTAATCCAATTGGTGACTGCAAAAAATAAAGAAATGAAAAGTTAAAGTGGTTAAAAGTATATTCATACTAAATGTCATAACTAATAGCATAAAAATATTATCATGGCACTACATAAATTAACTGGTCCACTTGTAAAAAAGAAAGAATTTTTAAGAATTTGTTAAACCATCTTCTAACCACATTTGTCATAATTGAAAAAAATTGATTGTCTTATTTTAGAAGGGGGTTCTGTTCATAATATAAATATAGTGTTGACTAAATCAGAGGCATGGTGGAGTAATGGATAACTGCTCAGATTGCAGAATAAGAGAGCCAAGTTCAAATTCCAGTTGAATCCATTACATTCATTTACATGCTAATACCCTTGGGAAAGGTACGAGTCCTCTTCTCTCTCCAGTTATGGGTAAATAGCAGGACAGACCTGGTTCTATAACTTTGGATGGCAACTGATCTATTGCAGAAAGAAATGGCAATTTACTGTGGGAAAAAAATCTGCATTGTCAGCCATGCATCGAAAGATACACGATTGCTTAAGCGTGTATCATGCATGGCACGTAACTGACTGTCAACAAAGTCAGGGATCTTTTTACCCCTACAATTTTTATTTATAAATGTCAAGTTTGAAACTGTGCTTATGTCATGGAGAACTGTATACTACTGACATTCCCCCTCTCCCACCTAATTTATAGTAGTATGCAGTTATCAATGATGGACAAATAAATCTATTAATATTTTAATAGTGGTTTTAAATTTTAAGATATATTAAAATTTTGAACATATATGATTACAGTTATTTGCTTTCTCCAGAGAATATTTAAAGTCTCTGAAAAGAAGCATGTTCATTAAGGTGAATGATTGCATCAAGGGGAAGGAGGTGTTTTAAAAAAAAAAAATATTGCACTTTGATCTCAGACAAAATATTGTAAAAGAATTTTGTGCTGCATTATTAAACTATCAGATGTCAACAAACGTTCATTGTATTTCTTTGATTTTACAAACTAAAATCTTCATCCCCATCTCATTGATAAAAAGTTGAAATCATTTTAATCTGTGTTAATATTTTGTGATCTTTCCAACTCAAACTGTTTAAAGTTTTTAGCATAATTTTGTGTTCATAAGCCCTTCAAAAAAGTGCTAGTCTTTAGGTCCAATGTGCTTCTAACCACCTACTTTATTTTTTGCTTATCACTTCACCCAAGGAAGGTGATAATACCACTAAGATGCAAGGTTTGGTTTTGGTTTGTTTAATGGCATATCAACTACTTGTGGGTCATTTAATGCCAAAATTTTATTTTCTTGTGAGCTTTGGTAGTTTTTTTTTTTTTAACTATGAAAATGTATGGTCCATAATGCATTCTAATGTAATTTTATATTTTCATGTTTTGATCCTAGTTTGGGGGTCCACTATTTGCCCATAGCTGGGACCCTAACAAGTGTTACCATCCCAAGTCAGGGTAAACATAAGAATAACAACAATTAAGATTCAAGGGGTTAGTGGGTGTGAAAGAGAATGAGAAGACTTTAGGGAGGAGAAAGGCCAATAAAAAGAACAGGGAGGAGAAAGGCCAATAAAAAGGAACAGGAAGAACAGAAAGATGGTGAGTGGTGTTGAATTTAAATTTTTGAAGATTGTAGGTAGCAGAGAAGCAAAAAACCAGAAGAGAGACCCACAGGTGAGAAAAGAAACTATTAGAATAGAACCCGTGGTTGAATCTAGCTAGTTCAACAGATCTAGTTGCCAATCTAGTAGTAGACTTAAATACATTCAGTCATGGCACTAAGGAGAGAAGCTCAAAAATTTACTAACTTATTATTTAACAACTTGGATTATTTACATAAATTAAAATGTTTTTATAAACAGATATTTTCTTAGGACTTATACTGCTTTAAGAGAATGGACTTATACTGCTTTAAGAGAATGGACTTATACTGCTTTAAGAGAATGGACTTATACTGCTTTAAGAGAATGGACTTATACTGCTTTAAGAGAATGGACTTATACTGCTTTAAGAGAATGGACTTATACTGCTTTAAGAGAATGGACTTATACTGCTTTAAGAGAATGGACTTATACTGCTTTAAGAGAATGGACTTATACTGCTTTAAGAGAATGGACTTATACTGCTTTAAGAGAATGGACTTATACTGCTTTAAGAGAATGGACTTATACTGCTTTAAGAGAATGGACTTATACTGCTTTAAGAGAATGGACTTATACTGCTTTAAGAGACAAAGGCTTAAAAGAATGGAATTTCATTCAAACATATACACAAGTTTAGGCTGTACCAACCTGCTATCCAGTTCAGTCATAACCAACTTTGAATCTTTGAAAGGGAGAAGAATGAAGGCACTGATAATTCACTCACACTTCACAACTATAAGAAATATACAAAGTGCGATGGCTAAATTGTCGCAATTATATATTTTTAATTTCACGCATGTGCATCATTTGTTTTTGATGACTGCACAGTATAGTAGGGTCAGATGGGCACCATCTGTGAGAAAAAGAGCACCATGACAAAATTCACTTCGCCATAACTTTGAGAAAGGCATACTGTACTGCTTGGTATTCATGTCAGAAGCTCCAATATGAACATTGGAGAGTGTTTGGGTGTCAATATGAGGACTGTGCAGAGGATTTGGAAAGAGTTGGAAGAATCTAATTGTGATTACAAAGGTGTTTGGAATGATCACATTATGCCTCCATTCATCTTCCCACAGGGCCTCAGACTCAACACGGAGGCAGTGCTGTCCTGGGCCAAGAGGGTGGCTACTGGAAGATGATGATATATCTTGCAACAGGACTCTGAACCATGTCACACAAGCAGGAGAACCCAGTCATGGCTGTCAGACAATTTCTGCAACCACATCACCTCTTACATCTGGCCACCTAATTCCCCAGACTGCAACCCCCTTGATTATTATGTGTGGAGCAAGGTTGAGCGAGAGACCAACAAAACTCCTTGTAACACCAAAGATGAACTGAAAGAAAGGATTATGGCAGCATTCACCAACTTAAACAAGGAAACTGTTCAGAAGAGTTGCAGGAGATTCCAAAGTCATCTGGAGGGTATGTTTGAAACCAATGGTGATTTTATTGGATAAATTTACTTTTTAGTATTTCAAAATATTTTTGTGTAATTTTGGTAATTATATCTGTTAAAATGAGATGTCAGTGTTATTTTCATTTTTGCGTAATTTAAATGATATTTATCCATTGCACCTTGTATAACTAATGGCTCATAGAAATGGTCTTTATTCAGAAAACTGAAACTTCCTGAAAAACACGTGTACAGATGGTAATCACTGATGTTCATACTTAACTAGGAAGAGAAGGCATGTACCCATGAAACGCTTGGAGAATGAATCTTATAAGCCTTACAGCATGCTTATAAAATACAGAGTTAGGAAACACCCAGGCCAATATAGAGTCCTCCTGTAGTTCAATCTTGGAAAGATAGGGTACAGTAGGCACCACTGATAATTCAAAATGCAAGTCTGTACACAAAGATAATGCTAATTGATCTTAGGAGTAAGAAGTATACAAAAAAACATCACTAGAAAAGTATATGAAGAAAGATAACGATATTGTGAGAAAATAAGGCAAATAAAGACAAATGGTAGTTTTTACTATAATGAGGAGTTGAAGGTAATAAGTACAGAGAAAGTATTTCAACAGAAATTTCTGAAAGCAAAGGAAATCAAACAAGTCATCAAAATGAAAGAGATAAGGAGGAAGAAGGGAATTAAAGTTTTACAAAATAAGTCAAGGTTTAAAATCCTGTTACATGTTGAATTGATTGATTTATTTTCTATGTCTTATCAACCCTTTGCAGGTTATTTAAAGCCAGAAAATATTTATAGATTGTAAGAATAAAAAAAACAAAAAAACAAAAAAACGTTTAGGGGAGATAATAATGGTTTTCAAGTCTGACTAATTAACCCACATCTGGGAGGAGAAGCTCTCTTGCAGTTCAATCTTGGAAAAGACAGGGTGCAGTAGGCACTACTGATAAGTAATTCAAAATGCAAGACTGTACACAAAAAGATAATGCTAACTTAGGAGTAAGAAGTATGCAAAAAATATCAGTTGAGAAGGATATGAAGAAAGATAACGATATTGTGAGAAAATAAGGCAAATAAAAAAAGACAACTGGTAGTTTTTACTATAAAGAAGAGTTGAAGATAAGTACAGAGAACATTTCAACAGAAATTTCTGAAAGTAAAAGAAATCAAACAAGTTGTCACAAAGAAAGGGATAAGGAGGAAGAAGGAAATTAATGTTTTACAAAATAAGTCAGGGTTTTTAGAAGATATTTTTAGATTGTATGATTTAGTGATACAAGTCTTACTAATTAACCCATAGCTGGGGAAGGAAAAAAGGCGGATTCATACCTTTTCCAAAGGTTAGCTCATAAGTGAATATAATGAAACCAACAGGAATTGGAACTCGGCTCTCTGATCTCCAATTTCAAACCATTATCTATTACACCACCCGCACATCCAAGCTTACAGCACCTAATATTCCCAAGCGGTCATCCATCTAGGTACTAACTGGGCTTGACATTGCTTAACTACAGTGATCATACAGGAACAGGTGTTTCAATGTGATATGGCTTGAAGCCCGTTAAATGTTGAAAGATTAGGGAGAAAAATTTTCCCTGTTTCTGATAAAAAAAAAAAAAATTTATATATATATATATATATATATATATATATATATCTCACTTTATCACCTATTTCATAATCTGAGAGAAAAAGATGTCCACATTTAAAAATCAAGTTGAAATACAAAAAAACACTCAGAATGTCAATCAAAGAAAGAATTTCTACAAGTGCTGTTAGTCTATATCTAAGGTAAATCTCTTGAGAGTTTTATAAATCATCTAGGAAAAAAAAATACGGATTCAGGTGATTGTAGAAGAGCCACCTGAGAATCCACCGCATCAGAAAAAAAAAAATTGAGACTAATCATTGTTGAATACAGAAGTTAAGCACTGTAATGAAATGGATGACAAAAATAACCTTTGGTTAGTGGCTTTGTAGACACATCTACGCAACATTTCAACTTGGAATGAAGCTATAAAAAAAAATTAAAAAAAAAAAAAAGATTAGAATCTAATTTTTGAATTTCTAGGATGTGGAGTTATTTATTTTCAGACTATTGTCCTCATCTTCATTGTTCAACCCTTAGGCCAGGCAATGTGTACTTGCACTAGGTGAAAACAGGCAAGTAATAACTGAGCAGTACTAAAAATAAGAACTAGATGAGATATCCCTGGACATGTGCAGTGAAATGAGAAGTCTACCCCTGTAGATTAAATAAAGGGTTCAGATCAGAATTCCCTGTAGGTTAGCCAGATTGATATACACCTGATGAAAAGTAGAAGAGATGAAATGTAGTAACAAAATGAGGACAATAGGTCAAATATAAATTGTGTAATTAGAATCTATCAGTTTTGCATCAATTGAAAAATGTTCAATCGAAGTGCCAAGTTCAAATTCCAGTTGAATCCATTACATTCACTTACATGATAATACCGTTGGGGAAGGTATGAATCCTCTTCTCTGCCCAGCTATAGGTAAATAACAGGACAGACCAGGTTCTATAGCCTTGGATGACAACTGGTCTACCACAAAAAGAAATGGCAACTTACTATGGGAAAAAATCTGCCACATCAGTCATGTATCGAAAGATACATGATCGCCTAAGCATGTATGGCACAATAAAGAGTAGGGAAATTTCTAATATAATTTGTCTACAAAAATTCCTATTATTTAAAGCAGAAAAGTAAAGATAAACAGTAGAAAACAAACAAAAATGTGTCTATGCCTATGAACAATGTTAATAATGTATTAACAATGTTAATAATGTATTAACAATGTTAAAAAAAAAAAAAAACCCAAACATATGGCAGAGTAGTTAGAATGTTAGTGTTCTGACCATAAGACCCGGGTTCAAATTTCACCATAGGGTCAACTCCATGTCATTTCAAACAATGTAATCCTGAAAAATAGATTTTTTTTATTTCAATATATGTTTTAGATCTTATTATAGTCATTAGAAAAGCCAGAGAATTTTAAATGAAAATTTCTAACCATTCAAGATATTGCATGTTGAAATTTTGCTGAAACAACATTTTACGTTGACAGGCATTTCCATTTTCAAACTCAACAATCTAACAAAACTGTTATATTTTCTGATCTAATGGCTAAAAATTAATGAAATTTGATAATCTTATAGATTTTTAGTCAAGGAATCCAAATATCCCATTAGAATTTTACAGGGTGTAACCAAAAAGTAGATATTAGCAGTTTTCTGTCAAAAAAAAAAAAAAAAATATATTAAAGTTTTTAGGTGGCCAACTGCACAGAAAAATTGCGAAAAATCATCTTCAGCTCCTAAAAGTAGCAAAAGGTGGCTCAACATTTGAAAACTAGAATGTTTCATTGTCTCCCAAAGTTACCAATTCTAGACCTGTTAATAGTTTTTTTCAAAAATTCCAATTCATGGTAATTTCGCAATTATGTTCTAATATTGACTCAATCTGCTAAAGACGAAGTCTATAATAAAACATTGGGAAAAACATTACATAGTATTTGGAGAATTCATTCCCTAAATTTTAACAACTTTCTCTTTTTATTTGAATTTTTACAGGTGTTTGAATATGCATTGCAACCCCTGCAAAAAAAAAAAAAAAAAAAAAAAAAAAAAGAAGAGACATAAATTATCATTAGCATCTAACTCATCCAGTTTTCTTACAGACTTTGAACATGGGTTTACACACTAAATTCCAATATCACCTGAATCAGTCATGTCTACACTGAAGATCAGGAAATAAAATAAAAAAAGGTGAATTTTTCAGAATTTTCCAGCACTGACCTTTGCAAATTTCTCTAAATGCATAAATTTGAAAGGCAAGTATAATCTAACAAAACAATGCTAAGGTAAGTAAACATTTTAAAGGAAAGTGATATAATTTACATTTAATGATTCAAAAATGAATACTAGGCTTGAATTAGTTCACGCCAAGACAAATTTCATGTGGTAAATTCTTATAAAACCCTAGTACTTATAAAAAAAAAAAAAAAAAAAATTAGTGTAAGCCATCAAATGGTACTCTACCCCAAGGATTCCAATTTTGAAAAAAATGATAGCTCCCAAAACTAACATGTCGGGTATAATGTAAAACATTGGCTAAATATATTATTTGATAGATTTAATGAGGATTAATATTTCATTAGGAATTTTAAGTCAAAAATGTATCTTTCTGAGACATTCATAAAATATTTCTACCTAAATTATCACCCAAGATTATTTTTTTAATTTTTTTCATGTTTGCTAAGAGAGTAAATCTGATTTTTTCCTACAACTAAAGTATTCTATCCCTAACATCTAATCCATTATTTTATTGTGTGTCTACTATTCGGAAGCACAAAGCATACTGAACACAGTGGCAATAAAAAATTACATAATCCTGATTTTCTAAAATTTGTATTTTGCAACCAAAAATGGTGCATTTTGGCTGGTGTATCTGGAACTCATAGCATCTGTGTATGTACTTATCACCAAAATTCAAAGCTTTTAGTTGATGCAATCGAGTGGGATGAGACATAAAAAACTTGATTAAATTACTTGTTTGTCGTACAGAAAATACTGAATATATGCCCATCCTGGTTATGATGATAAACTATGTATAACAGCAAGGCCTCTGATCAAGAGGTTTTGAGGAGTGTGGAACCACCTCTTAATTGTTGGAGTTTCCAGGTCCACCCTGACCTTGGGTGGTAGCACCTGTTAGGGTCCCAGCTATGGGCAAATAGTTACCCCCCCAAACGGAGGTAAAAAGCATTATGAAAGTGTAAAAATAGGTTTTAATACCAGAAATACGTTGTAAAAAAAAAAAAAAAAAAAAAAAAAAAAAAAAAAAAAAAAAAAATTACTACCAGAAATAGATTTTTGACAAAAAATATTACCAGCAATAAAAATTGTTAAACAAAACAAACCGGAATATATGCTGTATAGATGCAGTAATTGCCCCCGAAATGAAGCTCTCACAGAAAGAAATCAGCTTCAAACAGTAGGAATCAACAGATTGCACAAAACTTGTCACTCATGTCCATCAAGGATTTCAAAGAATTACTAAGTAAAATCCATGAACTCACTAAATATTCTCTCCTTCCTAAAGCACAAATGAATACCTTAAACAGTTAAAGGAAACCCTTACAGAGACATTGCATTATCCTTGTTGACTTTGCAAAAAAAACAAAAAAAAACAAACAAAAAAAAACAAACACAAAACAAAAACACAAAACAAAAACAAAAACAAAAAACAAAAACAAAAACACAAAACAAAAAACAAACAAAACAAACAAAACAAACAAAACAAACAAAACAAAAAAACAAACAAAACAAAAAAACAAACAAAACAAAAAAACAAACAAAACAAAAAAACAAACAAAACAAAAAAACAAACAAAACAAAAAAACAAACAAAACAAAAAAACAAACAAAACAAAAAAACAAACAAAACAAAAAAACAAACAAAACAAAAAAAAAACAAACAAAACAAAAAAAAAAAACAAACAAAACAAAAAAACAAACAAAACAAAAAAAAAACAAACAAAACAAAAAAAAACAAACAAAACAAAAAAAAACAAACAAAACAAAAAAAAACAAACAAAACAAAAAAAACAAACAAAACAAAAACAAAAAAACACATTTTCTGTGCAAGATGAAATTCAAAGTTACCATTGGAACAAGGGGCAATGCTCCCTTCACCCAGTATGTATCTATGACAAAACAGGTGAGTTAACCCTAGAACACTAACAATCAATTAAAGCTACACCACTACTAACCATGGGTATATCATACCCAATTTTGAAAATATCAAAATATAAATCTTTATTTGAAATATTTTACATGCAGGCACTTCAAACTTTGAGTTAACATTAATAGAAACTGAAAAACATTATTTAGGCAAGAAAACCAGGTACTGAAAATTGTAATTAAAAATATGAAAATTTGCACTGGGTATATTATACCCATAGTTAGTGTTCTAGGGTTAAACTAAGTTTTTATTAAATTGGGACCATGATATGGCATTTGTTTACTGGGTTCAAAAATATTATTAAAGTTGAATCTGTGATATATTTTTCTGAGGAGTGTTCAAGGTCAGTACAAAAACTATAAAAACCTAAATTTATGTTTCCATAAAAATGATTTGGGCTTGGACGCTGTATGAAGCTTTTTCATTAGTCATGGAAAGTCTATGTGCGATGGCATTGGTGGATGCTATTAAATGACTTGCTCCAAATGAAAATCTTAATCAAATCCTGACTGTTGAGGACTTGTTTCATTTCTGTCAAGAAAACAAATATATCTATTTTTTGTTATCTATTAAAGAATTAAAAGCCACAATAAAAATCTTGTTCAAGATTTGCTGATGGGCTCACAGTTCATGGAACAAGGTCTTTCCACCACTTTATTCCTGGAGATGGCACTACTATAATCTACAAAAGATTTAGTGGTGGGATCAACCACAAAGAAATTTAATATTTTATGTCAGGAAGCCTCTTCATGCCCAGAAACTTCCATTAAAACAATAGTGTAGTAGTGTGTATTTTTGATAGATTTCTAGTGTTTTGGTCTAGTTCTTGAAATTGACACTGCACAAAGTGATTTAAAAGTACAGTTTCTACATTCTCATGGTCCAGGAAATTCTTTTTCCTGGCCAAAACATGAAGACATATGCTGGGTTCCTAATGATAACATATTGAGCTATCTTTCAATTCCAGCTACAACTTCAGGACGCATGTACATGCTTCAAAATGATGAATATGATATCAAAACGTAGTGGTCTAGGAGAATAAAGGGTTCATAGTTTTATTTACAAACTAAATTCAAAATTTATTTAGCCAAATTTTATAATTTGAGGTTACATTGAAGATATAAATAAAGCCTATACTGTTGCAATTAGAGGCAACTGATAAATATATAGCCATTTCAAGTACTTAAAAAAAAAAAAAAAAAAAAAAAAAAAAAAAATCTTAAATGATTTATCTTGCACTCTGCTTAAAAATAATAATTATAAATTTAAATCTTTTTTTCTTTTCCCCCCCCTCTAAGCTTTTAAAATCTTGATCAGTGAAATGTTGATGCAATATAGGAAATTTTCCTTTTTTTATTTATTCAAACACCCATAAAAATTGAAATAAAAAGAGTAAGTTGTTAAAATTTAGGGAATGAATTTCCCAAAAAACTATGTAATTTTTTTCCTAATGTTTTGTTACCTATGGACTTCATCACTTTTGGCAGAATGAGTGAATATTAGATCATAATTGTGAAATTACCATGAATCAGAAATTTTGAGAAAAAAATATTAAGAGGTCTAGATCAGAAGATGTAACAGTCTTTGTGAGATTGCCTAGTTTTGAAAATGGAAATGTCTGTTGACAGAAAATGCTGATTCAGCAAAATTTCAAATTGTGATATATTAAGAATGGTTAGGAATTTCCATTTAAAATTTTCAGGATTTTCTAATGACTATAAAATCTAAACATATATCAAAATGAAAAAATCTTTTTGGTGTTACATTTTTTTGGTTGAATTGACATGAAATGACCCCATAGTCAATTTATCAGAGCAGTCACCTCTTGATTATATAGGCCTGTGGCATCATTGGAAATACCTGAAAAGCATACAAATTGACCCAGTTCTTGTAAGACAAAATGGATAGACAATTATTTTGTTAGCATAGTCAATTTATCGTGACCAAGAATCTGAGTTCAGTTACCGATCATACCAAATTATGCACTCTACAAAAAACTAACTAAAGTTTGCTCACTGTAGTTGCATCATAGGTTGGCTCACAGTGTTGAACACAAAGATGCCCGAGCAGGTGTCTGCAAGAGGAATTAGCTAACCACCTTAGTAGATGGGCATGCTTGGAAACAAACTGCCAGCCATTATTTATAATAAAACATAAATGCAAATGTACCATTTCCAACGTCATAAAACACCTTCCATAAAAAAGAAAATGTCCAGTTTTTATATGAATAATTGAAGCCTCCTGTTTCTTTTTTTTTTTTTTATTATTCCTAACATTCACTACCATATAATATAATTCAACCAAGCCCAATTTCAGACGTTACAAAAGGAATTATCTTAAAGTGCCAATAATGCTTTTTTAGTCCCAGTTGATCCATCATCTATATAAATAAATGTGAATGTCAGGGTGTGTCACACTTTTTCAACTTTACTCCTAAAGGCTGTAGCCTAACAAATCATACAGTTTTTTTAACCTGGCCAACTCCATGAGCAAATTAAAAACATTCTGGGCCAGATCTGGACCCACAATCCTGAAATTTTGGATTCCCAAGTTTTCATTACTGTGATGGTTTCCTGTGATCTTTGTGACAATTTTTTTTTGTATGATAACAATTTTTGCAAGTTGGAAATAAATTTGGGAATAATCAAAATTGAGAAATCCAATGAAGGTTACCCAGAAAATAATAATTTGTACAGAAAGTAAGGACCTATGTATATTAAAATGTCTAAGTAGCAGCAGAAGAATTATCATAGAACTTTTAAAAGGTAAGCTTAAATATTAATACAATACATAAATGCAGTGATCAATTTTGAGTTCTTCTGTAGTTTATTGTTGTCTATCGCATAAGGCAGCAGTATACCTCGCAAAAAGAAATTTCCATCAACTGAGGACGAGATAGCAATCAAAAGAGCCAAGCCTGCAATGAGGAAAAGAAAGTCCTATGCAAATGAAAACCCAGATCAAACAGCAGCCAGGAGAGCTTCCAATGCTGAGAATATGCAAAAACTTAGGGACTCTCAAACTCATGAACAAGTTGAGGGCCTAATCAAGCGCTCTGCAGGAGCTTGCTTAAATGTCACCTGATAGGACGGTTTTTAAGCTAGTACATATATCTCAACACTCCTATCACTATATATCCAATATATTTTTTGGTTCAGTTTTTGCAAATAATTTCTTCATGTTCTTCGTGTTATAGGAATTTCTGTGGATGTGTCTGAGGTTTGTACATTCTAATAGTATATGTTTTACAGTGTATTGTTTTCCACAGGAACATTTAGGAGGAGTATGAAAGAGTGAGTCAGTCTTGTGTGTCCAATGCGTAGTCAGGCAATGGTGGTTTGCTCTTTTCTTGTTTTAAGATTCAGTTGCCTTTCCTTTAGAATTGGTACTATTTGATAGAGTTTATTGTTGGTATTTTTGTCCCATAGTTGTTGCCATTTTAGTGTTATTGTTGTCTTGATTTTATGTTTTAGGTCAGTGTATGGGATTTTGATGTTTTGGTCGGGTGTCATGTTGAGAGCAGCTTTGGCTAATGAATCGGCTTTCTCATTTCCCTGGATTCCAACATGGCTTGGGATCCAGCAAAATATCACCTTTTTGCTATGTGTTAAGGTGTTCAGTTTGTTCAACAGTTTAACAATAAGAGGGTTATTCTGTTGTGTATTTTTTATTGTAGGACAGAGATTGAGTCGGAATGCTACAAGAGAGAGATGTAACTTAGAGGAAATACTGGTACTGTACTTTCTATATTATCCATTGGATTATGAAGATGCAAAATGAAGAGAAAAATTAAAATCAACTGAAAAATTTTATCAACTATTCAAACAAAATAATTCTAATATTTCCTCTGAGACAAGCATTTTGAGAATTTAGAACATACTGACACAATGTTTGACAAATGTTACTCTGAATGTGCTTTCAAATTGAACTTACCCTTACAAATATGTAAGTAATCCAGCTTCGAGAGTTAACAGCAGAAAAATTCAAAACCAACCAAAAACAGACAAAAATTGACAAATTTTTCATAAAATATAAACTAGACAAAATCTTGAAGAAAGCATTTGAGAATGCTATTTGGTGACATGTTAAATGTCTTTTAGAAAATGACTTTCTTTATTCTTTTTCAATAAGTCAGTAATTATCTGAACATATGTTTTCAGTACTTGAATCAAGGTGATTGGATAATCGATTTAGTATTGTAATGACAGAGTACTAACCTGGGAAACATAACATTGTCATTAAGGATGCAGAAAAAGATGCCTTCAAAGCGGTCAAAGCAGAATGACCGGTGAAGAGGTGGGTGTGTTTTATGTTCAGATGTAATGTTAACTTGCTTTTCATATACAGTGATGTTTTCTATAGCTAGTGCATTTAATGTAGTAATTTGTTTTAAATTGTTTTTAAAATGATATGGCCATTAACAAACACAAAAATTATATACACATTAAAAAAGATATACAATTTGAATGGATGTTTCTAATACAAAAAGAAAGAGAATGAAAAATATTCTCAGCCAGAAAAAGAAGGTATCCCCAGATCATAAATATTCTGATGTTTTGTCATCTCGTTACGTTATATTTTGAAAAGTGGTTGGTCAGAAGATTTCAGCATCACCGCGAATTTGTGTCAACAAACTAGGAATTTAATATTCTGTGGTTGAAGAAAAAGAAAAAAAGTTGTAATTGAATATTTTTTAGTTGTTTGAACTGCACACATTATGGATACAGTACTTTTTAAAATCATGAATTTTTTTTAAACCAAACATTAGAGAATAGATCATTTGTTCAGATATGCAATTTGTAATAATTAAATTAAATAATAGTAACCAAAAAAGTAGCATTTTTGAAAGAAACACTAGTTTTTAATAGCTATAATAAAAATTCCATATTTGCATTAAAAATACAACTTCAGTTTCATTTTTTTTTTTTTTTTTTACCTATACGTGCATACTTATTTGTAGCAGGTTAAAAATGTCTATGCATAAATTGCAATTCATTTTTAGTTGTTTGTATCTTAACTACTACTATTCATTTGAAAATCAGGTTCCAATTTTGCTGTCACCAAAAGGTTTATTACTCAGCTATTACTCATTTTTCGTTCCAAAGGCCCTTACCATTCTTTACTCAACAGTTAGAAAAAAAAAAAAAAAAAAGAGGATTATCAAAACGAGACAAAAAAAATTTGAAACTGTCAAATGAGAAGGAGGTAAAGATCCTTTTTTTTAAACTAATAAAAAACAAGATAACCAAAAAAAGATCAAGTATTAACGAGTGAACATAAACTTAAAATAAAAAATCATGTTTCTACATATTTTGTTGTGTGAAAAGTTTTCCCCAGAAAGAAAAGCACCACTTGTTTGCTATTTTATATCTGATGTTTACAAGTTAAAAGTTTAGGTTGGTATTTTTATCCAATAGTTTATTACTAGTTGCAAAAGTTCACCATGTTTGTGCGTGCGTGCGTGTAATCAGAAACTTATATACAGACCACCAAAAAGCTAGAGAAATTCTTCAACTTACCAATCTGTTGAAACGAAACGAATCGACAGACGATGAAAAAAAAAGAAAAGTCTAAATCACCCTGACAAAGACTAGATATGTAAAAATTCGTAACAGTGTCAAGGGAAAAAAAAAATGATACTATATGTCGTACGTAGCTAAGGCACAGGACACGCAACATTATCAAACACACACACAGAGGAAGACAAAAAGTAAATAAAAACCAAAAAGAAAAAACAAAAAAAAAACAAAACAACAAAAAACGAAAACAAAAAGTCAGACATACACAAAAATATCTATCATGAGGATAAAACATTTCAATTAAGATTTAGTTTTAAAGCAAGATTATTGTAAAAAAATAAAAGAAGAAAAAAAGAAGAAAAAAGGCAGCTTTGCTGATTTTAAAAAACTAAAAAATTAAATCTGTAAGACGACAACGATCTGTTTCAGTTTAAACCTTAATAAACACGACACAAACAGTACAATATTAATCATAAAAACAACATGAAAATTGAGACTGAAATCACAACTTTTTAGCGATTTTAAACATCCGCATTCATTTATTTTTTACTAAGAAAAAAAATAAAATAAAAATTCTTCTAATCAAATATTGGTATTTTTAGTAGTCAAAGGCTTGGATTTCAAGTGTTTGTGTTCACAAAATTGTCAGTAACTATATGTGGGATTCTTAATTATGTAAATTGTAAATGTTGCAAAATGTCTTAACGAAATCTTAAAAATGTGAAACTGATAAAGACTAGTTAAATTGATAAAAAAAAAAAAAAAAATCCCTCAGATTTTTTTTGTCCTCAAGAAGACGATAAGCTCCCCTGTGGAAGACCGCATGCTCAAAAAGCCCAACGACCAGCCATTCATTCATCCCTTCCTCCAATTCGTTTTCTTTTTACATTCAAAGCAACAATATAAATTAAATGTAAACGATTAGTAAAAAGGACGTAAAAATACAAAACTACTAATTGTAAGACGGATACAAAACAAACTTTCCCCTCTTTTCTAGATCACACTTAACTTAACCTTTTTTTCTTTCCTCCCCTCTACCTACCTACCTACCCCATCAACTCAAAAAATGAACACACACACACACACATAAGATCGGTTATACTTTTTATGAAACTGGTTTAATTCGGTAGGTAAGAGAAGATAAGAAAGAATTTGTTCATCCCAAAAGAAAAGGAGGAACAATATCTCTTAATTATTCGTTAAAAGTTACGTATAAAAAGAATAATAAACTAGGATAAACTAGAGAGAATCATAAATTACCCTTTCAGATGGGAATTCTAGGTGAGGTGGTCAAGTGATAGTACGACCTCAGTAAAGTTTGAACTACGAAATTTACAAAATGGTGAAAGTAAAGTTGTTTGATGATGGAACTGGGGAAGCCAAGTGGAGTGAGAGACGATCAAAAGGGAAGAAAAATAAATGTCAGGGATACTTTAAAGCTTTTGTATGGTCGATCGTGATGTCATTTGTTGTCTTTTTTTTCTTTCTTTCCGACATCGGTAAAACAGACAGGTAGATAAGACAAAAAAAATCTATTAGTAAAACTACAGTACACTATTCCACCCCCTCAGCTGGTCACTGTAGGATTCAGTGTGTGTATGTATATATACACACACACACACACACACAGATGACGGGTACCGTTTTAATTAGGAACTAAAAAGTAATCAGGCCAAGGCTTAGTAAACACACGAGTATTTTTTTTTAACTTACCTCAATCTCATACAAAAAGATACATCCTTCCTCTAAAAAGAAACTTTAACTAACACGGTAAAAAAAAAAAAAAATTAAAAAAAATATTCATGAATCAAAATGAAGAAATAGTTCTGGAGATCATCCAAAACCAAACAAAATAAAAAATTATGATTGCGATAAGGGAGAAAAAGTTAAGTGACCAGAACAGATCATTTTTTTTTTTTTAACTTACCTTTAACTTTTTTTTTTTTGCTCTCTAGTCTAAATGTGACTGTCGTTCGACTGACTACTTTTTTCTCCTTAGTAGTTGTTTTTTTCTGTAAAATTTTTGCCTTGGATTTGTCTTTATGGGGTGGGTGGGGGGAGGATTCTTGTACGTTCCTTACAGGACTAACGATGTCAAAAGTTTTCGATCAGGTACGCTTGCAATATGAGGCGTGTAAACGACCCAAACTCTTACTTAAATCAACCACCATATCTCCGTCACCAAAGAGGACGGAGGAAAGAAAAAGCGGGAGAAGTAGAAAGAAAGGGGGAGAAAAAAAGAGCATCTTCATCATTTCTCCCCTATATACAATAGTTTATTTAGTGTGTGTGAGCGTAAATGAAATGAGAGAGAGAGAGAGATAGAGAGAGAGAGAAGGGGGAATGCTCTAGCATCTGGCCAGGTGAGAGATGTTGATGCAAAGTTAAAAAGAAAGAAAAATATCTTGCGATCTTCTTAATAGTATTACTAATATTTTTAATTTAACATTTTTTTTCTTTCGTTATTGCAACCTAGGCGACAAAGGTCGAAGGGAGAAAGAAGAGAGCGAAGAAAGAGGATGGTCCAAACCAAACAGTTCACAAAATGAAGAGTAAAAAAAAAAATCGAATATATGGCTTCTCTGGTACAGGACTAGAATTTTAAGAGAGGGTTAAAAAAAAAAAAAAAAAAAAAAAAAATTGCGTTTTGAGACCATTCCTTTCATGACAACGCCCTTTACGTGTATGTGCACACAAAATATAGATAGATGTGTGTGTGCATGCATAAGATGTGTGTGTGTGTGTGTGTGTGTGTAAAAAAAGAAGATGAAGCAATAAGTGAGTGATGTATCGCAAGTATTTGTTGTAAATGTATGATGAATATGTTTATGTGATCTGTATATACACAAGTTTAACTTTGTGTATGCTATCAAAAAAGTAAGACATGTTTTAATTTTTTGTGTGCACATTCGATTATATTGGATGTGTAGGTAGGATGGACAGTGGTGGTGGGTCGTAAAGTGTGTGTGTGTGTAGCTTAGGGACTTGTCATTTAAGACGATCTCAATCACAAATATTTGTAGATTTATTTAATGTAAGTAAGTTATAAGTTATACTTTATAAAAATGGTTAATTAAGTCTGGGTGTTATACAATTGGAGGACTGAACTAAAAAGTGAAAACACCACTAATAATTTAAAGTAAACCTAAGGAGATGTATAACGTGAGTGTGATTTGAATATCCTGAAGACTGAAGAAGAGAAAGGGATGAGGTGTGCTTTGTATGTACAGAAAAGAGGGATCAGATGCTACCATACCAAAAAGTGTATAATAAACATCCTGATCAATAAAACAAAATAAATACACTAAAAAAAGATATTCTTATGATGATCTGTAGAAGGAAGACAATTTTATTTTATGTGTACGAGACATTTTATTTTCAATACCATTTTGACTATGAAAAATAACGCCCTCTAAGGTTGATATATTGTATGTATTTTTTTCTTTTTAAACTTTTTACAAAGGAAAATTTACGCATCAAATGCGAATTTATGTAAGGTGGTATATTACAGGATATAAACTTTGGTCCACTACAACGTACAGTTACCATGTAGGAATAGGTGTCAGTTGGTGTGGGGTTGTGTGTACGATAGGATTGGCTGATGAATCCATGGTATATTGGTTAGAATTATTCCATAGAAAAATAATCCTAACTAGCTCAAAGCGTACATAAAGCCCAATATCAATATTTGTCAATAATGTTTATTGTTTATTGATGCATAATATTTTTATCTATTTAAACAACAAACACACATACACAGCGTATTGCAAGTTCCTAAGCCACGTGTAAGGATCGGGGGCTTCCGTCATGGGGTGAAAAAGAAAAAAAAAATAAGGATTGGGGTAAATGAAGAAAAATGATGAGCCTTTGCGAACGAAGATAAACCTGTTAAAATTCAATTAAAAAAAATAACAGGTTTGAGCACCTTACTGTTTTTGTTTTAGAATCTCTAGCTGTAGGTGCTAAATCTCATGAAGGTGCGTATAAGAATGTATTTAGTTACTACAGCTAGTCAAATCTAATAATAGTCGTAATAATTTAAAACAATAAAAAAATAGATGAAATAAAATAAAAAAGCAAGTAGGCTAAGAAGAAGACTGCCAGTGACTACAATACACATGACAGTTTTAACTAACATTACTAAAAAAAAAGCTAGTGGTGTGTGACTGAGTGTGTACAGACCCGGCAGTGGTGATACGACTATAGACTAAGAGAGAGTTGTTTTGAGAAAGAAAGAGAGTAGTGATATTTGACTTACAGACATTAAAAAAGCAGAAAGAATAAAAAATGATAAAGAAACTGTATGTGCACGATAAAAATCTATTAAAAAATGTATATACAATTTAAATTACAATCAGATTGATATTTGGAAGAAGGCAAAAAATACAAAGTAGTTAGAGAACCATGTGCAAATTAAAAACGAAAAGAAGACAATAAAAATGCACAGAGAAGTAAAAAAAACAAATGAGAGTAAGGATTTTGTAACGTAAATTAAATGATGAAGGCATATATTTATAAAACAAAATAAAGAGGATTATTAGGACTGGGGAAAGAAGAGATGAAGTTAACATTGTCCCTTACCTTGGTTGAAGAGGAGGCTCGTCAAACTGTGTCCGTTTTGCAAAGAGAAAATATCGATGGACTGCGTTACTTTACACACCACAATGGGAGAAAAAAAAAAGAGAAAGAA
Source organism: Acanthosepion lycidas (assembly GCA_963932145.1). Lineage (NCBI taxonomy): Eukaryota > Metazoa > Mollusca > Cephalopoda > Sepiida > Sepiidae > Acanthosepion > Acanthosepion lycidas. The sequence continues at coordinate 35,782,099 of OZ010578.1, read as the reverse complement.
AAAGATAGAGGAAGAGGAAAAAAACTGAAAAGGTTTTACAATAGATACAACCACATGGACAGACACAGAGCATACACACACGTATGTGAGCAAGAGAGAGAGAGACTTGGTGAAAAGGGAAAGAAGTTAGGTGTGTCCCCCCTTACCTTTTCGGCCTTGTTTTTTTTTGTTTTTTTTTTAAATAAAAAGAGAGAGAGAAAGTAGTGAGCTATAGCTTCCTTCTTTTTCTGTTATACACACTGGAGCAAATTGCTTTTCGGCAGTTGTCGTATACATAGACACAACACCAACAAACAAATTAATAAAGAAGAGGAAAAAAGGAGGAGGGAAAGAGAAGAAAAAGAGTTTATAACACGCACCTGTCCCCCGCCCGTATGTTTATGTGTACCGGTCTCCAATCTAATATGTATGTAAGTTTGTGTGTACATATCTATAAGTGTTTTATTAATGTATTTAATATAAAAAAAACAGGTTCTTTTTTTTAAAAAAAACAAACAAAAAACCCCTGACCGTGTGTGTATGTAAGAAAGTAATGGGTGTTGTGGGAGGAAAGAGAGGACCCCTCAGCACCTCAATGTTTTTTTAGTTCATGTAAAAATGCGTACATGAAACAAAACTGAGAAATGTATGTATAAAAATACGTATGTATGTTTTTTAATCTGTTTTTAGTTTACTTTTACACCTACAAATAAAATAAGATTGCGAGTGTGTATGGAGAGAGAGAGAGAGGTATAGACTCTGAGAGTAAGGGATGGAAAAAAAAAAGAAGGTAACAAAATAGAAAATCGTACGTATAGGAGTCGATAACTTCATGTAGTACTGTATACACGTTGTCGTTGTATATAGGTGTGTTTTTTTTTATTTGTGTGTGAGTAAAAAAAAAGAAAGACAAAATAAGAGGAAAAAACTAAGTCTGCGAGTAGGAGTGTATGTGTGATAAGGAAGGAGTGAGTGTGTACCACGAAATTTGTCCATGTTTCACTCAAAGAAGTGTACATTGAAAGTGTATTTGCAGATTTACCTATATAGAGAAGTGTGTGTATAGGTCCAGTGGCAATAGTGTGCTTTGTAATAGAAATGTATGCATACCTCTGCTATTGTGTGTGTGACACTGAAGACTTTGGTGCCAAAGTAGTCTGGTTAGTAGTAGTAGTAGTAATAGATTGCGTATGTATCTGTATTCCCAGAGTACTGTCTGGCTTTTTTCTTCTAAGGGTGTATGTGTGACCTTTGAAATGTGTGTGTTTAAAGAAGGAAATGTGTTTGTGTGTTCTTGTACTTTTTGTTTTTATGAGTGAGGAAAGCACTTACTCGAGTGTGAGTAAAACACTACTCACTGTAAGTGACACTCGACACGACAGAATATTATACGTTTTCACTTCTTTTTTTTATTTGAGAGCTTCAATCCACTTTCAACATTTACGTGTGTGCGCGCACACGCACATGTATTGTAAAATTGTATATTAAATATTGTCTACCTAATGAAATTTATTCGTATGCACAATCAAAGTGTGTACGTTTGGCGTCCGTCAATTTTTACGGAATTTAAAACGGATTCATGCGTGTATATTCTTACTTACTCTTTAAAATAAAAATCAATGTGTGTGTGTGTGTGTAGTAAAATGTATCTAGGTACTACTAACTAAAAACTCAAAGCATTTTCTTTTCCCGTCTCTCATTTTTAAAAATCGATCCTTGTGACAGTTAAAGAATCAAAAGTAATATATTTTTAACAAATAAAATTAATACCAAAGTGTGCGGATCTACTACTGCTTGTTGTAAATACAATAAAATTAGTGTGTACAAGTGTAAAAATCTGTGTGTAGTTTCAAGTTAGTTTTTCGTCATCTGTGTCATGTTGCCCTCTGAATTATTTCTCTACTTGGACTGAGACCTGCGGGTATAGCATGGTGTACAATCCCTTTTAGGAACACACATCGATAGGTATCAATATAAACAATAATAATTTACACTTTACAGTCTAGATAAATGTAATTGTGTATTAATGTGCATGCATATGTGTGAATTTAGAGAGTGTGTTAGGCACAGTTACATCCGGGCGCCTTACAGTACTACAACCTCTTGTAATCTGATGGTACCACCTCTTCTACTTTAATAGTACCATCTCCTTTATTTTGATAGTACCGGCTTTTTATCATCATCACGAGTTGTAAAGAAGAAAGGGAGCTCTAAATTACCCGCCACTATAGTTATCTTAAAAAAATTAAAATTAAAATTTTTCCTTTGAAATGTAAATTCTTTCTTTTTTTATTTCTTTCTTTAGTTTGTTTAAAAATAGAACGGTACTTTTTTTAAGCTGCAGGTAATAACCTTTTTAAAAAAAAATTTCTTTTTTTTTTTTTTAAATTTAATTTAAGAAGAGAGAGAAAGAAAACAGCAACTTAGAATGCATATACCTACTTTACTGAAACGTTCAAACCTTACCTTTGTCTACGATTTCCTCCTTGGAACGAAAGGCTTTCTTCAAGAATTGTTGCTTAGCTTAGGGGTGCCTGTTTCACAATTCACGGATCGCGTTGCTGTCAGGAAGACGAGAAAAGAAAACTCACTTTTAGTATTCTAGTTATTTTCTTTAAAAAAAACAACACGTTATTGTTGGTAATATTATTAGCTATTTTTTACGGCTGGGTAAAAAAGAAGTCTTTTTTTTTTACACTTTGTCGTATGGTGTGTCGGTTAAAAAGGAGGAAGAAGGAAATTACTGCATACCATTGCTAGTGTAGAGTTTTGTTGTTTTTTTTTAAATTAAATTAATTTTTAAAAGACAACGATTTTTAATATTTACTTGTCGCAGAGGGTGGTTTCCAAATTCCCACTTTGTCGGGAGAGGGCAGATAGTTTGGATGCAATAAAGATGCGAATAGGTTGCAATTTGATGATCAATATTTTTATTTTATTTTTTAAGGGGTAATGAAATACAGTAAGAGAGGAGCTTCTTCTTAAATAAAAAACGGTAAAAACTCAAATACACAATGATAACATTTCATTAAATCGTGTATTTTGTTCATCTACTAAGCACAAATTACTTTTTAGTTTTTATCTTTATTTATTACCACTAATTCTCCAAAACTAAATAGTCGTATCAATACAAACGACCAGGGAGTACGAAGGTCACAACATTAACTAACAGTTTTTGAGTAGCTTAGTACAAATTAGTATTGAAGTCAGTTGATAACTTTTGTGGTGGATGATTTGATTGTAAACCGAAATAAATAAGGATTAAAAAGGAAAATAAAATATACGTAGTATTTTTTTTAACATTTATAGGAAGAATAGTTTTTATTTTAACTAAAGTTAAGTTATATAATTTATTTATTTTAAGGAGTAGAGTGCCCAATGGTTGTTAAACGTAAGGAACTTGTCCAAGAGTACTATTGTTTAGAACTTTATTCTCACTGGGTACGCCACACTTTTAGCCTTGTACCAGACTAATTTATGCTTAAAGTACCTGTAATTTAAAAGGAACACTTTCACTTCTACCTCTTTTTCTCTTTACACTTCCACCCCCATACAAATGGTTACTATTTTATTTTTAATAAAAGGTGAAGTATTCCATTTTCACACCCAACAAAGTTCAGAAGACCTTGACTGAAACAGAAAGTTAGAATAACATTCTAAGAGAGCCTACAGCCCAAGTATTTGTTTTTTTGACATGTCTAGCACTTCATTTTGAGACATTTGCCAAAGAAATCAGAAGGTTTTGTGAGTTAGACTATCAGTCCAGTTAAGCAATATTAAATTTACCAATCTTTAAATCTTGGTAAGAAAGAAAAAAAACAACAGCAAACTAAAAATGGTTATTGAATGACAGAAAACAACAACAAACAAAACAAAGACTTGAGTAAAAAATATATATTGCCGAGAAAACACAATGACAAACAAAAAATATAGTAACAGTTCACTCGATAAAAGATCTCTCCATCTCCATGTGTAGACTGTGAGAAGAGCATTATCCTGAGAAGGACAGAATTGTAGTGTGATGAAGTGTGTTGTCCTGGAAAAACAGTTTTGTAGTGTGGTGAAGAGTGTTTTTTTTATGTCAAATAATCACTTGTTGCTGTGTCTAGCACGTCAGTGGTCACCACATGTTTGTTGGCCAATATACCATCTGCAACATGGTGGTTTCATACATCTTCTCTTGCCTCTAGTAAAATACATTTTTTTGCATGCTGATGTGGGTAATTTCCACCCCAATAAAAATAGAAATTGTGAAGAAACAAAAGGACAAGAATAAATATTTTGGGAAATTATTGATGACTACTAAGGCTGCCAAATTTGCTAAAGAAAGGACTCTTTGTTTAAATTCATACTCAAATGATTTCTAATATTTTAGTACATAAATTTGTCCTATGTAGTCTATATTATTTTAGCAGCATTTATGCATGGATCTACAAATTAGAGATTATTTGATTTTAAATTTGAATAGGGTCTCCTATATTAAAAAAAGTTATGTGCCATGCTTGATACATGCTTAGGTGATCATGTATCTTTCAATACATAAATGACAAGGTAGATTTTTTTCCAGCAGTAGGTTGCCATTTCTTTCTACGGTAGACCAGTTACTATCCAAGGCTATAGGACTTGGTCTGTCCTGCTATTTACCTATAGTTGCGGGGAGGAGAAAAGGTTTCATACCTTTCCCAAGGGTATTAGCACATAAGTGAATGAAATGGATTCTACTGGAATTTGAACTTGGCTCTCTGATTCCTCAATCTGAGCCATTACTCCACCATGCCTTCTCTCTCCTATATTTCTGTTTGGTAAACATAGCATTTGTAAAGTCATCATCCTCTGTTCTTTTATTATATAGCTAAACTACAATCAATGATATTCCTAGTTTGATCATTTTATATTTAAAAAGATCTGAATTTAGACAGATTTATACAAATGCACATTTTTATATTTTTTTTTTCATAATACTGTGAATACAGACAAGATTATTAAGGAATTTCTTACAGGTATTGAATTTTCAGAGTTTTCAGATACTTTCAAAGAAAAAGCAAATTGTGAGATAATAAGAAATAATTTGAGGAGAGAAAATGTAAAATTAAAAGTAGTGAAAACAATAAAATGTTTCTGTAAGGGTTATTTTTTAATTCATTGTCAAAATACATCTTTGTCACAAAACAGTAAAACCAATTTTTTTAACTTGTGTCTAAAAGCCACTTGGTTAACAAGTGGTTGATATTGATCATTTCTGAAAATCATAAAATCAACCTGGATTTATATGAAGAAGAATATTGCTTGATTTTTTATGACTTATCAACTTTTCAGAAGAAGAAATGTTGGTTAAATTACTATGGTTGTTACATGTTTTTAAATTTAACTGAAATTCCATTCAGAAGTTTGAGTATGTGTGACTTTTATAACATGTGTGATCAGGGCCTCTGAGGGAAATTTTGTCAGAGGATAAAAACTTTCTTTTGGGTCTCTTCTGTTTTTTATTAGTAATTCAGCACTACATAATGTTACGGATCTTAATTTCTACAAAGTATTGATATATAAAATTACATCTTGGATAGGTTGTAATACTTGGGTATAGCTGGATGGTATTCTATCAATTTTGTCCATCATTTCTCTTCATTAGTAGCTAATGTTTTAACTGATATTGAATTTCTGTATGAGCCAAAGCCACTCTACAACTGAGGTATATAAAAGCACTTAGGAAGTTATCTAGAAACAAAATATCCCTATTGTAACATCTGACAAATATTGGACACCAACATTTATAATGAAAAAAAACATAGAATTCCTTGAGGATCCCAATCCTTATGAAAATATTCGAGAACATAATATTATCACTCAAACACAGAAATTCAATAAACACATCAAACTTTAATTACTTCTAATGAGAGAAATCATGGCCAAAACTGATAGAATCTCACCCAAGTATATGTAAGCTTATGGCTAACCCAAAACATAAAAAAACACCCAATGCATCCCATAATATCCAGGATTAACAGCATGCTCTATAAATATAAAATGATATATTTTGGAGATAAAATTTGACAGTTTATTAAACCTAAGCTGATTGGCCTCCCAAAATGTCCCCTCTATTTGCATATTCTGTGGCTTGTTAATGTGAGGACATAGTTTGCTCAGCAGATTTTCTGGGCATGAAAACCTTATTTGTCTGCCGATACATGCATTGTCTTTGTTGCCTGACCAGGGTTGGATTCAAGCTGAAAAGATATTCTACCTCCCCATCATATCAGTTCAGTAATTTACCAATTCAAATATCAGTATGACACTATGTCAGTAGAATGGGTCAATGGTTAGAAGCAAGGATCAATCAGCAGGTACAAGCTAATATTCACAAAGCTAAGGTGGACAATTTGCATAGGTATAATACAACTGGTTTAGCAATAGCTGAACATTTGTTACAAAACTAACAATATGCCTGGTCTTACAGCTGAGAAATACTCTGAGTAGTGACCAAGGCTAATTCTGATTTTCATTTGAAAGTGTTTAAATATTAATATTAAATCCTACCAGCCATCTCTCTTTAAGAAGGAGTGGTTGTTAGGCTTAAATTTAATTAACTTGTAATCATTATATATTATATTACATTTGATCTTTGATGTACATTTTAGTCGCTGTGAACATTTCTTGTCCTTGATTGAGATCTGATGAGAGAGGACTGATTTACTGGTTTATCTGCTTTTTTATTGTGTTTCAATATTATCACTTTATGGTGGACTTACATTTCTGGGGCCCTGAAGCTTGAATAGATAGGGAGACCCCTTCACAACCTGCAACAATAGATTTGAGGATCCAACTGCCAAAATGTAGGCAATGAATAGATTCTGGTGATGTCAATGAGTTCACACCGCTGGAAGTTCAGGCACTGCAAGACCCCAAGAAAATTTTGAAATTTGACCAAATTACAGGGAAATTTTGAAGCCATAGGAATCAGTATTAGAGCATATTCTAAAATCAACATTAGCTACTTTAACCCAATGGCTTATGATTCTGTCATTAAAATAGCCTTATTTTAATAATAAAAACTTTAAAAAAAAATACATTGATTTTGTTGAAAAGTTGTTGTGATTATTATCTTATTTTTGGTAATTTTTCTTGTTTTAAAATGTCTATTTTTATTACCTTGATTAAAATTATATAGATTCAGACTTCAATATATGCATTCATTTTTTTGAGATTGTAGGAAATTCATCAACAAGTTTCTTTTTTGGCTCCAGGGCTTCTTTTATTCAACTGGCTCCAGGCGAAATATACCCCACTGCATTATTCCTTCATATGCCCTGTTCATGATTTCCTATTCTGCTCTTTTAATAATTCAAAGGCATCTGTTCAATAAAATTTGAGATGATCTGCTTGTTACTAAACAACCAAATCATCATTTTAGTAATATTTTTCATAGCCTATATTTACTTGAACATAGGATTGATTGGTCAGTTATTGTCTCCAAATAAATGCCACTATCTTTTGCTACTTGTTTGGTCTTTTGTGCACAAGTATATTAGATTTGTGTTTTAACAGAGGATAGGAAATATGACAGCAAAATCTGAAGGTGCACTGGAATAGTAAAAGATGCCTTCCAAATGCAAAAAAAAATATTAAGAAACAGGAAAATTTCATTAGAAACAAAGAAAAGAATACTGAACTGTTATGTAATATCAGTCCTTCTATATGACAGTGAATACTGAACAAACTCCTCACAGATGGAAAAGAAACTTGAGGTGGTAGAAATATGGTTCTACAGAAGGATCCCATGGACTGAGCATGTGAGCAACAACAAAATTTTAGTGGCACTGAAAAAAAGGACACCTATATTTAGAATCAGAAAAAACAATTGAAATTTCAGCAAAGTTTAACCTCCAAACTTGTAAAAAAATAGTGTTTCAAATGGATGGTTTTCCCTTGACACTGCTAGTATTTTAATATTAACATCAGACACTCAGCAATGTTTATTTTTTAAAAAGTGATGATTAGAATTTTAATAGAACTCAAACATATGAAAGTGAATTTACATATTTTTTGTTCTTGAGAATTTACAACAAAAATATTAAACATTATTTATTTATTAGATTGTTCATTTACAAGAATAATTTTATATTTACAACATTCTAAAAATATGAACCAAGTAAACAAAATGCAATATTTATCATTTACCAATTTATAAAGAAATAAACATGAAAACAATTTTTCATTCATAAATTTATAAAAATTTACTAAGTTATAAAATATGGCAACCAGCTATAATGAAATCTTTATTATTTACCATCTTAAAATGTTTGAATCAATTGGCAATTTGTTGATGCCAACTGCTCTTTTATCATAAACACTGGTGTTCCTGAAGGCTCTATCTTGGGCTCTACACTGTTCCTGATCTTCATCAATGACCTTCCCGATGTCATCAGTTTCCAAGTAGGCATCTACATGGATGACATTAATTCCTGCCTCAGTAGTAAATCTGGTAGCGTTGTCAAAACTAATCTGGTTGCTGATCTCAAAAATGACCTCCAATCTGTGGTTGACTGGAGCAGGAAATGGCCTGTAAACTTTAATGCCTCCAAAACAAAACTGTTCTCCTTTACCCACCACAGAGAACCCTCCCTGCCTTCCATCAGAATGGCTGATTTCGAACTCCTTGAGAGCCCCTCATTATGCCTGCTTGGTTTCACACTGTCCACTGCCATGAGGAGGAATAAATATATTGAATCAATAGCTTCATCTACTGCAAGGAAAGTTTGTTTTCTGTGTCATGCCAGAAAGTTTTTCTCATCTGAATCCATCCTTCAAATCTATAAATCAACCATCTGTCCTTGCATGGAATATTGCTATCATATATGGTCTGGGGCTCCGACTGTATGTCTTGAGGTCCTCGACAAAATCCAGCAATGAATATGCAAGATGATAGGTCCTGATCTGTCATCTAGTCTGCAACTTCTATCCCACAGATGTACTGTGGCTTCCTTCTGTCTCTTCTACACATATTTTCACAGCAACTGTTCCGATGAGCTACTTTTGCTGGTTCCCAGACTGCATGAATTTAAGTGGGCTACCAGGCCGGCATCTCAGTCCCACCCTTTTACTGTCAAAATGGTTAAATGTAACCGTCTCTTCTACTCAAACAGCTTCTTCTCTTGCACTTCCCATCCTTTCCCCTTACTTGCTTTCCCAATAACTATAATCTTTAAATATTCAAGTGTAATGTCAATTGACATCTGACACCCTGAGCTTTTTCCCCATCCTTCTCTGTATCCTTTCCTCAAACACGCCTCTTTACTCTTGTTCTCAATCCTTTGTAACCCCTTGCATACTAGTGGCATTCCCATCTTGTTTGGGGTGAATTGCTTTAAAAAAAAACCACGATCCAAAGAACACAATTTGCCAGCTTCTCCAATTACTTTAATCAAGATGCTTAGTGTCCACTCTTCATTTAAGATTTCTTCCTCTGTTAACACTTAGCTGACAATAAATAACCTATCAACTGGCATTTTTATAAGAATTAGCAATGATTTAAAAAGTTTTTCAAAATTACATTCTTCAAAAAAGAGTAAGGAATAACTAATAATTGCTGGATTTTCAGGCCTTTTTATTGATTAGGAATCCTAGATCGTAGATTATGATTATTAAAGAAATTGGAAAATTAAAAGAAAAATTAATCTGCGATATAAAATAATTTGAGAAGAAAATGTATAATATCCAGAAAAATCATATTTCTTTTTAGATGTTCTTGTTCTATAGTTTATAGATATTTCTTATAAAATTATAAATAAAAATTTTTTTATCCTAATTATTTATTTATAAAATGGTAAATAATAAATATCACATTATAATTGGCTCCCATATTTTGAACATTTTGTAGATTTTTATACATTTTTTGAATAAGATTTCATTTCAAATTTATTTCTTTATAAAATGGCAAATAATAAATGTCACATTGTAATTGGCTCCCATATTTTGAGCAATTTGTAGAGTTTTACACATTTCTGAATAAAAAGCTTTTGTTTTGCTAGTATACAGTAATAGCAGTGTTAACAGAAAAACATTCTTTTGAAACAGTATTTTTTTGTGAGCATGAACATTGAACATTGAACTTGGCTGAAATTTCTAGGGCACATAATGAGGAAAGAGTGCTTGGAGAATTTGATAATCATGGGACATATAGAAGGGACAGAGAAAAGCTGCAAATAATCTTTTGTGTAAAGGGTTGACAAAAAGATAGCAAAAAGACAAACCTTACTAAGAGCTACAAAGGATAGGAAGTTGTGGAGAGTTATCATCATCCACATGTGGAAATGATTTTTTGAGTATAGTTTATATTCTGTTTATGCCATAACTAAATCTGTCCAAACAGTGGATCACAGCACAAGAAAATTTGAATTTCAATATTAATCTTTCCTAATCAATCAAAAAAGTGACCTGTTCTGGGTATGACAATAAACTACATCTGTGTCCAGGGTAAGACGATAAACTATGTCTGACAGCAAGGCCTCTGATCAGGTTTTGAGGAGCATGGAACCACCTCTTAATTGCTGGTGTTCTCACGTCCAACCTGATCTAGGGTGGTAGCACTTGTTAGGGTCCGAGCTAAGGGCAAATAGTTAACCCCTAAACTGGGGTCAAAACACTATGAAAGTGTAAAAATAGGTTTTAATACCAGCAATAAATTTTTTGAGGAAAAATTATTACCAGCAATACATTATTACCAGTAATAAATTTTTGAAGAAAAAAAAATATTACCAGCAATAAAAATTTTGTCAGCTGTAAATAACCAATTGAAGTTGATATGCCATAAAACAAACCAAACCAAACCATCAATACATTTTTGAAAAAAATATTACCAGCTATACATTTTTTAAATAAAATATTACCAGCAATAAAAATTTTGTCGGCATTAGATAACCCATTGTGGTTGATATGTCGTAAAACAAAACAAACCAAACCAAAAAAGTGACTATAAAAAGTAATCAGCTCACCACTGAATCTTTCTGAAGCTATACTTATGAATAGCTGAACCAAGACTCTAAAGGCTTATAGTCATATCATGTTGAAACACCTATTTTCATACAGTCACTGAAGTTAAGCAATGTTAAGACTGGTCAATACCTAGATGGGTGAATGGGAATATCAAGTGCTGTAAGTTTAGATGTGTGTAATTAAAATTCCAGTCAGGTTCATTATATTTATTTATGCAGAAATACTCTTTTGTAAGGTATGAATTCACATCTTCTCCCCCCAAATATGGGTCAATTAGTATGACTTGTATCATTAAATCATTATCATCTCCCAAAAAATCTTAAAATCTCAAAATAGTTTTTGGTATTAAACAACCTGCAAAGGATTGATAAGTTGTAAAAAACAAATCAATCTACAATTAAAAAAAAAAAAAATCCCCAAAAAACAGACCCTGAGTGTCCAGATTGACTTAAAATTTTTATTATCATCACCCTGAACGAAAATTCTACATGTGGGACTAGTTAGGACTTCATAGAGAATTTGTGGTATTACAGGATTAAAGTATGAATGGGAAGTGAAAATGTGAAATTTTGACAAAAGAAAAATTATCAAGAGATTGGTTCAGTGATTAAGACTACCTAGGTTAAGGAATAAGATAGAAATGACTAACCTTCCCCCATACCCCATTTTCTGGACTTGTGCCACCTTTAATGTAAATACATCAATAAATATTGTGTTCAGATTGATGTGAAATGAGACATAACAACATCTGATTCACTTACAATGATTAGCATTTCCAGTAGGTAAAACTGTCTTTGTGGGGATCAATATCAAATAGATAAAATGCACAACATATTTTGTTTTGTGTGCTTTTGTATCTTTTCATTTTGTTCTTGATTGTAAGAATAAATTTTTCAATTCAACTTGTGAGAAGCAATTTTAACTCCAAAAGACATGTTTTAATCAAAAGTCTTCTTTATACAAGGTTAGTTTCTTTTCCAATGCTGTAATTACTTCATATCTATATACCTAGATGATAAAAACATGCACATCATCCACATAACAAGAAACTGCTGCAGTTATTAAACTTTATTACACCTTCAACCCATCAGGTTTTTCTTGTCTTACTTCTTTGTAACTTTTATACCTATAGTTATATTAAAGTCAAAATTGTTATCCTCAGAATCTCTGCTAGCAAATTTTATATTGTTTGCTGAATAAATTGTTTGTAATTTTTTTAGGCTACAAAAATCTCCTAAGCTGGTCAAGCATAGAAATGATTACAATATAAGAACCAGTAACATGGATTGCTTGAGAAAAGCAATAATAACAAAAAAATTGCAATATGAGTTCTTATAAAAAATGATTACTAAGACATTAATTCATAAGTCCCAAAAATTCATACACTAACGTCCTCAAGGACATATGGCCTAGTTGATAAAAGAATTGGTTGGATCCACTTAACCCAAAAGAGATGTGAGGTTGGCAGTAGTGAACAAAAAACTTGGAGATAACTGAGAAATGGTAAATGGAACTAAAACAATCTACCCCAGTGAATGAAGTAAAGGGTTCAGTTCAAAATTCCAATCGCCTGAAGAATGCTAAAGAGTTGTGAACATGACAATAAAGATGAGGACAACAGTCCAAACAATTTAAATTATTACAATACCTCATCTCAGAAATATAGACAAATTTTGCTCATTAGTTTTTGTCCCCGAACTTTGGTGTTCAAATGTTTTAAGCTTTTGGTCATTTACTTTGTATTTGTTTCTTCAATGTTTATCCATTTACTTTGGGGTCCCTGTTTCTTTGAGTTTTGACCACTAACTTGGATATTCCTTGTTTCTTCAATTTTTGTCTACTAACTTTGGTATTTCCTGTCTCATCAATGCATATCCAACTGCTTTACTGGTTTGTCCATTGACTTTGGGGATTCCTTGTTTCTTCATCATTTGTCTACTAACTTTGCTGTTTCCTGTTTCTTAAATGAATATCAAACTACCTTTCTAGATTGTTCATAGTCTTTAGAGATACAGTGTTTCTTCAGTTTTTGTCCAATAACTTTCTTCTTTCTGGTCTTTTCATTGCAGGTCTAACTACTTTACTGTTTGGACCATTGACTTTGTGGTCTCTGTTTCTTTGAATTTTGACCTCCAACTTGGATATTCCCTGTTTCTTCATTTTTGTCTGGTGACTGGTGTTTCCTTTTTCTTCAATGCATGTCCAACTACTTCACAGGTTTGTCTATTGACTGTGGGGATTTCTTCTTTCTTCATTGTTTGTCTACTAACTTTGATGTTTCCTGTCTATTCAATAGATCTCCAACTACTTTACTGGTGTGTCCATTTACTTTCAGGTTTGATTGTTTCTTCATATTTTGTCTACCAACTTTGGTGTTTACTGTCTCTTCAATGAATGTCTAACTACTTCATTGGTTGCTCCATTGACTTTGGTGTCCCTGTTTTTTTTGAGTTTTGATCACTAACTTGGATAATCCTTTTTTCTTTATTTTTTGTCTACTTTGAGGTTTCCTATTACTTTAATAGATGTCCAGCTACTTTACTGGTTTGTCCATGGGATAACTTGTTTCTTCTTTTTTTGTCTACTAACCTTGGTGTTTCCTGTTTCTTTAATCCATGTCAAACAACTTTACTGGTATGTTCATTGACTTTGGGAATTCCTTGTTTCTCCAGTTTTTGTCTACTAACTTTGGTGTTTCCTGTCTCTTCAATGCAGGTACAACTATTTTACTGGTTTATTCATTGACTTTAGGGATTACGTAATTCTTCATTTTTTGTCTACTAACTTTGGTGTTTCCTGTTTCTTTAATCCATGTCAAACAACTTTACTGGTATGTTCATTGACTTTGGGAATTCCTTGTTTCTCCAGTTTTTGTCTACTAACTTTGGTGTTTCCTGTCTCTTCAATGCAGGTACAACTATTTTACTGGTTTATTCATTGACTTTGGCGATTACGTGATTCTTCATTTTTTGTCTACTAACTTTGGTGTTTCCTGTTTCTTTAATCCGTGTCAAACAACTTTACTGGTCTGTTCATTGGCTTTGGGAATTCCTTGTTTCTCCAGTTTTTGTCTACTAACTTTGGTGTTTCCTGTCTCTTCAATGCAGGTACAACTATTTTACTGGTTTATTCATTGACTTTGGCGATTACGTGATTCTTCATTTTTTGTCTACTAACTTTGGTGTTTCCTGTTTCTTTAATCCATGTCAAACAACTTTACTGGTCTGTTCATTGACTTTGGGAATTCCTTGTTTCTCCAGTTTTTGTCTACTAACTTTGGTGTTTCCTGTTTCTTCAATGCAGGTACAACTATTTTACTGGTTCATTCATTGACTTTAGGGATTACGTGATTCTTCATTTTTTGTCTACTAACTTTGGTGTTTCCTGTTTCTTTAATCCATGTCAAACAACTTTACTGGTCTGTTCATCGACTTTGGGAATTCCTTGTTTCTCCAGTTTTTGTCTACTAACTTTGGTGTTTCCTGTCTCTTCAATGCAGGTACAACTATTTTACTGGTTTATTCATTGACTTTGGCGATTACGTGATTCTTCATTTTTTGTCTACTAACTTTGGTGTTTGCTGTTTCTTTAATCCATGTCAAACAACTTTACTGGTCTGTTCATCGACTTTGGGAATTCCTTGTTTCTCCAGTTTTTGTCTACTAACTTTGGTGTTTCCTGTTTCTTCAATGCAGGTACAACTATTTTACTGGTTCATTCATTGACTTTAGGGATTACGTGATTCTTCATTTTTTGTCTACTAACTTTGGTGTTTCCTGTTTCTTTAATCCATGTCAAACAACTTTACTGGTCTGTTCATTGGCTTTGGGAATTCCTTGTTTCTCGAGTTTTTGTCTACTAACTTTGGTGTTTCCTGTCTCTTCAATGCAGGTACAACTATTTCATGGTTTATTCATTGACTTTAGGGATTACGTGATTCTTCATTTTTTGTCTACTAACTTTGGTGTTTCCTGTTTCTTTAATCCATGTCAAACAACTTTACTGGTCTGTTCATTGACTTTGGGAATTCCTTGTTTCTCCAGTTTTTGTCTACTAACTTTGGTGTTTCCTGTCTCTTCAATGCAGGTACAACTATTTTACTGGTTTATTCATTGACTTTGGCGATTACGTGATTCTTCATTTTTTGTCTACTAACTTTGGTGTTTCCTGTTTCTTTAATCCGTGTCAAACAACTTTACTGGTCTGTTCATTGGCTTTGGGAATTCCTTGTTTCTCCAGTTTTTGTCTACTAACTTTGGTGTTTCCTGTCTCTTCAATGCAGGTACAACTATTTTACTGGTTTATTCATTGACTTTGGCGATTACGTGATTCTTCATTTTTTGTCTACTAACTTTGGTGTTTCCTGTTTCTTTAATCCATGTCAAACAACTTTACTGGTCTGTTCATTGACTTTGGGAATTCCTTGTTTCTCCAGTTTTTGTCTACTAACTTTGGTGTTTCCTGTTTCTTCAATGCAGGTACAACTATTTTACTGGTTCATTCATTGACTTTAGGGATTACGTGATTCTTCATTTTTTGTCTACTAACTTTGGTGTTTCCTGTTTCTTTAATCCATGTCAAACAACTTTACTGGTCTGTTCATTGGCTTTGGGAATTCCTTGTTTCTCCAGTTTTTGTCTACTAACTTTGGTATTTCCTGTTTCTTCAATGCAGGTACAACTATTTTACTGGTTCATTCATTGACTTTAGGGATTACGTGATTCTTCATTTTTTGTCTACTAACTTTGGTGTTTCCTGTTTCTTTAATCCATGTCAAACAACTTTACTGGTCTGTTCATTGGCTTTGGGAATTCCTTGTTTCTCCAGTTTTTGTCTACTAACTTTGGTGTTTCCTGTCTCTTCAATGCAGGTACAACTATTTTACTGGTTTATTCATTGACTTTAGGGATTACGTAATTCTTCATTTTTTGTCTACTAACTTTGGTGTTTCCTGTTTCTTTAATCCATGTCAAACAACTTTACTGGTATGTTCATTGACTTTGGGAATTCCTTGTTTCTCCAGTTTTTGTCTACTAACTTTGGTGTTTCCTGTCTCTTCAATGCAGGTACAACTATTTTACTGGTTTATTCATTGACTTTGGCGATTACGTGATTCTTCATTTTTTGTCTACTAACTTTGGTGTTTCCTGTTTCTTTAATCCGTGTCAAACAACTTTACTGGTCTGTTCATTGGCTTTGGGAATTCCTTGTTTCTCCAGTTTTTGTCTACTAACTTTGGTGTTTCCTGTCTCTTCAATGCAGGTACAACTATTTTACTGGTTTATTCATTGACTTTGGCGATTACGTGATTCTTCATTTTTTGTCTACTAACTTTGGTGTTTCCTGTTTCTTTAATCCATGTCAAACAACTTTACTGGTCTGTTCATTGACTTTGGGAATTCCTTGTTTCTCCAGTTTTTGTCTACTAACTTTGGTGTTTCCTGTTTCTTCAATGCAGGTACAACTATTTTACTGGTTCATTCATTGACTTTAGGGATTACGTGATTCTTCATTTTTTGTCTACTAACTTTGGTGTTTCCTGTTTCTTTAATCCATGTCAAACAACTTTACTGGTCTGTTCATCGACTTTGGGAATTCCTTGTTTCTCCAGTTTTTGTCTACTAACTTTGGTGTTTCCTGTCTCTTCAATGCAGGTACAACTATTTTACTGGTTTATTCATTGACTTTGGCGATTACGTGATTCTTCATTTTTTGTCTACTAACTTTGGTGTTTGCTGTTTCTTTAATCCATGTCAAACAACTTTACTGGTCTGTTCATCGACTTTGGGAATTCCTTGTTTCTCCAGTTTTTGTCTACTAACTTTGGTGTTTCCTGTTTCTTCAATGCAGGTACAACTATTTTACTGGTTCATTCATTGACTTTAGGGATTACGTGATTCTTCATTTTTTGTCTACTAACTTTGGTGTTTCCTGTTTCTTTAATCCATGTCAAACAACTTTACTGGTCTGTTCATTGGCTTTGGGAATTCCTTGTTTCTCGAGTTTTTGTCTACTAACTTTGGTGTTTCCTGTCTCTTCAATGCAGGTACAACTATTTCATGGTTTATTCATTGACTTTAGGGATTACGTGATTCTTCATTTTTTGTCTACTAACTTTGGTGTTTCCTGTTTCTTTAATCCATGTCAAACAACTTTACTGGTCTGTTCATTGACTTTGGGAATTCCTTGTTTCTCCAGTTTTTGTCTACTAACTTTGGTGTTTCCTGTCTCTTCAATGCAGGTACAACTATTTTACTGGTTTATTCATTGACTTTGGCGATTACGTGATTCTTCATTTTTTGTCTACTAACTTTGGTGTTTCCTGTTTCTTTAATCCGTGTCAAACAACTTTACTGGTCTGTTCATTGGCTTTGGGAATTCCTTGTTTCTCCAGTTTTTGTCTACTAACTTTGGTGTTTCCTGTCTCTTCAATGCAGGTACAACTATTTTACTGGTTTATTCATTGACTTTGGCGATTACGTGATTCTTCATTTTTTGTCTACTAACTTTGGTGTTTCCTGTTTCTTTAATCCATGTCAAACAACTTTACTGGTCTGTTCATTGACTTTGGGAATTCCTTGTTTCTCCAGTTTTTGTCTACTAACTTTGGTGTTTCCTGTTTCTTCAATGCAGGTACAACTATTTTACTGGTTCATTCATTGACTTTAGGGATTACGTGATTCTTCATTTTTTGTCTACTAACTTTGGTGTTTCCTGTTTCTTTAATCCATGTCAAACAACTTTACTGGTCTGTTCATTGGCTTTGGGAATTCCTTGTTTCTCCAGTTTTTGTCTACTAACTTTGGTATTTCCTGTTTCTTCAATGCAGGTACAACTATTTTACTGGTTCATTCATTGACTTTAGGGATTACGTGATTCTTCATTTTTTGTCTACTAACTTTGGTGTTTCCTGTTTCTTTAATCCATGTCAAACAACTTTACTGGTCTGTTCATTGGCTTTGGGAATTCCTTGTTTCTCCAGTTTTTGTCTACTAACTTTGGTGTTTCCTGTCTCTTCAATGCAGGTACAACTATTTTACTGGTTTATTCATTGACTTTAGGGATTACGTGATTCTTCATTTTTTGTCTACTAACTTTGGTGTTTCCTGTTTCTTTAATCCATGTCAAACAACTTTACTGGTCTGTTCATTGACTTTGGGAATTCCTTGTTTCTCCAGTTTTTGTCTACTAACTTTGGTGTTTCCTGTCTCTTCAATGCAGGTACAACTATTTTCATGGTTTATTCATTGACTTTAGGGATTACGTGATTCTTCATTTTTTGTCTACTAACTTTGGTGTTTCCTGTTTCTTTAATCCATGTCAAACAACTTTACTGGTCTGTTCATCGACTTTGGGAATTCCTTGTTTCTCCAGTTTTTGTCTACTAACTTTGGTGTTTCCTGTCTCTTCAATGCAGGTACAACTATTTTCCTGGTTTATTCATTGACTTTAGGGATTACGTGATTCTTCATTTTTTGTCTACTAACTTTGGTGTTTCCTGTTTCTTTAATCCATGTCAAACAACTTTACTGATATGTTCATTGACTTTGGGAATTCCTTGTTTCTCCAGGTTTGTCTACTAACTTTGGTGTTTCCTGTCTCTTCAATGCAGGTACAACTATTTTACTGGTTTATTCATTGACTTTGGCGATTACGTGATTCTTCATTTTTTGTCTACTAACTTTGGTGTTTCCTGTTTCTTTAATCCATGTCAAACAACTTTACTGGTCTGTTCATCGACTTTGGGAATTCCTTGTTTCTCCAGTTTTTGTCTACTAACTTTGGTGTTTCCTGTCTCTTCAATGCAGGTACAACTATTTTACTGGTTTATTCATTGACTTTGGCGATTACGTGATTCTTCATTTTTTGTCTACTAACTTTGGTGTTTCCTGTTTCTTTAATCCATGTCAAACAACTTTACTGGTCTGTTCACTGACTTTTGGAATTCCTTGTTTCTCCAGTTTTTGTCTACTAACTTTGGTGTTTCCTGTCTCTTCAATGCAGGTACAACTATTTTACTGGTTTATTCATTGACTTTGGCGATTACGTGATTCTTCATTTTTTGTCTACTAACTTTGGTGTTTGCTGTTTCTTTAATCCATGTCAAACAACTTTACTGGTCTGTTCATCGACTTTGGGAATTCCTTGTTTCTCCAGTTTTTGTCTACTAACTTTGGTGTTTCCTGTTTCTTCAATGCAGGTACAACTATTTTACTGGTTCATTCATTGACTTTAGGGATTACGTGATTCTTCATTTTTTGTCTACTAACTTTGGTGTTTCCTGTTTCTTTAATCCATGTCAAACAACTTTACTGGTCTGTTCATTGGCTTTGGGAATTCCTTGTTTCTCGAGTTTTTGCCTACTAACTTTGGTGTTTCCTGTCTCTTCAATGCAGGTACAACTATTTCATGGTTTATTCATTGACTTTAGGGATTACGTGATTCTTCATTTTTTGTCTACTAACTTTGGTGTTTCCTGTTTCTTTAATCCATGTCAAACAACTTTACTGGTCTGTTCATTGACTTTGGGAATTCCTTGTTTCTCCAGTTTTTGTCTACTAACTTTGGTGTTTCCTGTCTCTTCAATGCAGGTACAACTATTTTACTGGTTTATTCATTGACTTTGGCGATTACGTGATTCTTCATTTTTTGTCTACTAACTTTGGTGTTTCCTGTTTCTTTAATCCGTGTCAAACAACTTTACTGGTCTGTTCATTGGCTTTGGGAATTCCTTGTTTCTCCAGTTTTTGTCTACTAACTTTGGTGTTTCCTGTCTCTTCAATGCAGGTACAACTATTTTACTGGTTTATTCATTGACTTTGGCGATTACGTGATTCTTCATTTTTTGTCTACTAACTTTGGTGTTTCCTGTTTCTTTAATCCATGTCAAACAACTTTACTGGTCTGTTCATTGACTTTGGGAATTCCTTGTTTCTCCAGTTTTTGTCTACTAACTTTGGTGTTTCCTGTTTCTTCAATGCAGGTACAACTATTTTACTGGTTCATTCATTGACTTTAGGGATTACGTGATTCTTCATTTTTTGTCTACTAACTTTGGTGTTTCCTGTTTCTTTAATCCATGTCAAACAACTTTACTGGTCTGTTCATTGGCTTTGGGAATTCCTTGTTTCTCCAGTTTTTGTCTACTAACTTTGGTATTTCCTGTTTCTTCAATGCAGGTACAACTATTTTACTGGTTCATTCATTGACTTTAGGGATTACGTGATTCTTCATTTTTTGTCTACTAACTTTGGTGTTTCCTGTTTCTTTAATCCATGTCAAACAACTTTACTGGTCTGTTCATTGGCTTTGGGAATTCCTTGTTTCTCCAGTTTTTGTCTACTAACTTTGGTGTTTCCTGTCTCTTCAATGCAGGTACAACTATTTTACTGGTTCATTCATTGACTTTAGGGATTACGTGATTCTTCATTTTTTGTCTACTAACTTTGGTGTTTCCTGTTTCTTTAATCCATGTCAAACAACTTTACTGGTCTGTTCATTGACTTTGGGAATTCCTTGTTTCTCCAGTTTTTGTCTACTAACTTTGGTGTTTCCTGTCTCTTCAATGCAGGTACAACTATTTTCATGGTTTATTCATTGACTTTAGGGATTACGTGATTCTTCATTTTTTGTCTACTAACTTTGGTGTTTCCTGTTTCTTTAATCCATGTCAAACAACTTTACTGGTCTGTTCATCGACTTTGGGAATTCCTTGTTTCTCCAGTTTTTGTCTACTAACTTTGGTGTTTCCTGTCTCTTCAATGCAGGTACAACTATTTTCCTGGTTTATTCATTGACTTTAGGGATTACGTGATTCTTCATTTTTTGTCTACTAACTTTGGTGTTTCCTGTTTCTTTAATCCATGTCAAACAACTTTACTGATATGTTCATTGACTTTGGGAATTCCTTGTTTCTCCAGTTTTTGTCTACTAACTTTGGTGTTTCCTGTCTCTTCAATGCAGGTACAACTATTTTACTGGTTTATTCATTGACTTTGGCGATTACGTGATTCTTCATTTTTTGTCTACTAACTTTGGTGTTTCCTGTTTCTTTAATCCATGTCAAACAACTTTACTGGTCTGTTCATCGACTTTGGGAATTCCTTGTTTCTCCAGTTTTTGTCTACTAACTTTGGTGTTTCCTGTCTCTTCAATGCAGGTACAACTATTTTACTGGTTTATTCATTGACTTTGGCGATTACGTGATTCTTCATTTTTTGTCTACTAACTTTGGTGTTTCCTGTTTCTTTAATCCATGTCAAACAACTTTACTGATATGTTCATTGACTTTGGGAATTCCTTGTTTCTCCAGTTTTTGTCTACTAACTTTGGTGTTTCCTGTCTCTTCAATGCAGGTACAACTATTTTACTGGTTTATTCATTGACTTTAGGGATTACGTGATTCTTCATTTTTTGTCTACTAACTTTGGTGTTTCCTGTTTCTTTAATCCATGTCAAACAACTTTACTGGTCTGTTCATCGACTTTGGGAATTCCTTGTTTCTCCAGTTTTTGTCTACTAACTTTGGTGTTTCCTGTCTCTTCAATGCAGGTACAACTATTTTCATGGTTTATTCATTGACTTTAGGGATTACGTGATTCTTCATTTTTTGTCTACTAACTTTGGTGTTTCCTGTTTCTTTAATCCATGTCAAACAACTTTACTGGTCTGTTCATCGACTTTGGGAATTCCTTGTTTCTCCAGTTTTTGTCTACTAACTTTGGTGTTTCCTGTCTCTTCAATGCAGGTACAACTATTTTCCTGGTTTATTCATTGACTTTAGGGATTACGTGATTCTTCATTTTTTGTCTACTAACTTTGGTGTTTCCTGTTTCTTTAATCCATGTCAAACAACTTTACTGATATGTTCATTGACTTTT
The DNA here is from genome assembly GCA_963932145.1 of Acanthosepion lycidas. NCBI lineage: Eukaryota > Metazoa > Mollusca > Cephalopoda > Sepiida > Sepiidae > Acanthosepion > Acanthosepion lycidas. The sequence goes on along the minus strand of OZ010578.1, from coordinate 35,760,251 downwards.
GGAATTCCTTGTTTCTCCAGTTTTTGTCTACTAACTTTGGTGTTTCCTGTCTCTTCAATGCAGGTACAACTATTTTACTGGTTTATTCATTGACTTTGGCGATTACGTGATTCTTCATTTTTTGTCTACTAACTTTGGTGTTTCCTGTTTCTTTAATCCATGTCAAACAACTTTACTGGTCTGTTCATCGACTTTGGGAATTCCTTGTTTCTCCAGTTTTTGTCTACTAACTTTGGTGTTTCCTGTCTCTTCAATGCAGGTACAACTATTTTACTGGTTTATTCATTGACTTTGGCGATTACGTGATGCTTCATTTTTTGTCTACTAACTTTGGTGTTTGCTGTTTCTTTAATCCATGTCAAACAACTTTACTGGTCTGTTCATCGACTTTGGGAATTCCTTGTTCCTCCAGTTTTTGTCTACTAACTTTGGTGTTTCCTGTCTCTTCAATGCAGGTACAACTATTTTCCTGGTTTATTCATTGACTTTGGCGATTACGTGATTCTTCATTTTTTGTCTACTAACTTTGGTGTTTCCTGTTTCTTTAATCCATGTCAAACAACTTTACTGGTCTGTTCATCGACTTTGGGAATTCCTTGTTTCTCCAGTTTTTGTCTACTAACTTTGGTGTTTCCTGTTTCTTCAATGCAGGTACAACTATTTTACTGGTTCATTCATTGACTTTAGGGATTACGTGATTCTTCATTTTTTGTCTACTAACTTTGGTGTTTCCTGTTTCTTTAATCCATGTCAAACAACTTTACTGGTCTGTTCATTGGCTTTGGGAATTCCTTGTTTCTCGAGTTTTTGTCTACTAACTTTGGTGTTTCCTGTCTCTTCAATGCAGGTACAACTATTTCATGGTTTATTCATTGACTTTAGGGATTTTGTGATTCTTCATTTTTTGTCTACTAACTTTGGTGTTTCCTGTTTCTTTAATCCATGTCAAACAACTTTACTGGTCTGTTCATTGACTTTGGGAATTCCTTGTTTCTCCAGTTTTTGTCTACTAACTTTGGTGTTTCCTGTCTCTTCAATGCAGGTACAACTATTTTACTGGTTTATTCATTGACTTTGGCGATTACGTGATTCTTCATTTTTTGTCTACTAACTTTGGTGTTTCCTGTTTCTTTAATCCGTGTCAAACAACTTTACTGGTCTGTTCATTGGCTTTGGGAATTCCTTGTTTCTCCAGTTTTTGTCTACTAACTTTGGTGTTTCCTGTCTCTTCAATGCAGGTACAACTATTTTACTGGTTTATTCATTGACTTTGGCGATTACGTGATTCTTCATTTTTTGTCTACTAACTTTGGTGTTTCCTGTTTCTTTAATCCATGTCAAACAACTTTACTGGTCTGTTCATTGACTTTGGGAATTCCTTGTTTCTCCAGTTTTTGTCTACTAACTTTGGTGTTTCCTGTTTCTTCAATGCAGGTACAACTATTTTACTGGTTCATTCATTGACTTTAGGGATTACGTGATTCTTCATTTTTTGTCTACTAACTTTGGTGTTTCCTGTTTCTTTAATCCATGTCAAACAACTTTACTGGTCTGTTCATTGGCTTTGGGAATTCCTTGTTTCTCCAGTTTTTGTCTACTAACTTTGGTGTTTCCTGTTTCTTCAATGCAGGTACAACTATTTTACTGGTTCATTCATTGACTTTAGGGATTACGTGATTCTTCATTTTTTGTCTACTAACTTTGGTGTTTCCTGTTTCTTTAATCCATGTCAAACAACTTTACTGGTCTGTTCATTGACTTTGGGAATTCCTTGTTTCTCCAGTTTTTGTCTACTAACTTTGGTGTTTCCTGTTTCTTCAATGCAGGTACAACTATTTTACTGGTTCATTCATTGACTTTAGGGATTACGTGATTCTTCATTTTTTGTCTACTAACTTTGGTGTTTCCTGTTTCTTTAATCCATGTCAAACAACTTTACTGGTCTGTTCATTGACTTTGGGAATTCCTTGTTTCTCCAGTTTTTGTCTACTAACTTTGGTGTTTCCTGTCTCTTCAATGCAGGTACAACTATTTTACTGGTTTATTCATTGACTTTAGGGATTACGTGATTCTTCATTTTTTGTCTACTAACTTTGGTGTTTCCTGTTTCTTTAATCCATGTCAAACAACTTTACTGGTCTGTTCATTGACTTTGGGAATTCCTTGTTTCTCCAGTTTTTGTCTACTAACTTTGGTGTTTCCTGTCTCTTCAATGCAGGTACAACTATTTTCATGGTTTATTCATTGACTTTAGGGATTACGTGATTCTTCATTTTTTGTCTACTAACTTTGGTGTTTCCTGTTTCTTTAATCCATGTCAAACAACTTTACTGGTCTGTTCATCGACTTTGGGAATTCCTTGTTTCTCCAGTTTTTGTCTACTAACTTTGGTGTTTCCTGTCTCTTCAATGCAGGTACAACTATTTTACTGGTTTATTCATTGACTTTGGCGATTACGTGATTCTTCATTTTTTGTCTACTAACTTTGGTGTTTGCTGTTTCTTTAATCCATGTCAAACAACTTTACTGGTCTGTTCATCGACTTTGGGAATTCCTTGTTTCTCCAGTTTTTGTCTACTAACTTTGGTGTTTCCTGTCTCTTCAATGCAGGTACAACTATTTTCCTGGTTTATTCATTGACTTTGGCGATTACGTGATTCTTCATTTTTTGTCTACTAACTTTGGTGTTTCCTGTTTCTTTAATCCATGTCAAACAACTTTACTGGTCTGTTCATTGACTTTGGGAATTCCTTGTTTCTCCAGTTTTTGTCTACTAACTTTGGTGTTTCCTGTTTCTTCAATGCAGGTACAACTATTTTACTGGTTTATTCATTGACTTTAGGGATTACGTGATTCTTCATTTTTTGTCTACTAACTTTGGTGTTTCCTGTTTCTTTAATCCATGTCAAACAACTTTACTGGTCTGTTCACTGACTTTTGGAATTCCTTGTTTCTCCAGTTTTTGTCTACTAACTTTGGTGTTTCCTGTCTCTTCAATGCAGGTACAACTATTTTACTGGTTTATTCATTGACTTTGGCGATTACGTGATTCTTCATTTTTTGTCTACTAACTTTGGTGTTTGCTGTTTCTTTAATCCATGTCAAACAACTTTACTGGTCTGTTCATTGACATTGGGAATTCCTTGTTTCTCCAGTTTTTGTCTACTAACTTTGGTGTTTCCTGTCTCTTCAATGCAGGTACAACTATTTTACTGGTTTATTCATTAACTTTGGCGATTACGTGATTCTTCATTTTTTGTCTACTAACTTTGGTGTTTGCTGTTTCTTTAATCCATGTCAAACAACTTTACTGGTCTGTTCATCGACTTTGGGAATTCCTTGTTTCTCCAGTTTTTGTCTACTAACTTTGGTGTTTCCTGTCTCTTCAATGCAGGTACAACTATTTTCCTGGTTTATTCATTGACTTTGGCGATTACGTAATTCTTCATTTTTTGTCTACTAACTTTGGTGTTTCCTGTTTCTTTAATCCATGTCAAACAACTTTACTGGTCTGTTCATTGACTTTGGGAATTCCTTGTTTCTCCAGTTTTTGTCTACTAACTTTGGTGTTTCCTGTCTCTTCAATGCAAGTACAACTATTTTCCTGGTTTATTCATTGACTTTGGCGATTACGTGATTCTTCATTTTTTGTCTACTAACTTTGGTGTTTCCTGTTTCTTTAATCCATGTCAAACAACTTTACTGGTCTGTTCATTGACTTTGGGAATTCCTTGTTTCTTCAGTTTTTGTCTACTAACTTTGATGTTTCCTGTCTATTCAATGCAGGTACAACTATTTTACTGTTTTGTCCATTTACTTTGGGGATTTCTCCTTTCTTCAGTTTTTGTCTACTAACTTTGATGTTTCCTGTCTATTCAATGCAGGTACAACTATTTTACTGTTTTGTCCATTTACTTTGGGGATTTCTTCTTTCTTCAGTTTTTGTCTACTAACTTTGATGCTTCCTGTCTATTCGATGCAGGTACAACTATTTTACTGTTTTGTCTATTTACTTTGGGGATTTCTTCTTTCTTCAGTTTTTGTCTACTAACTTTGATGTTTCCTGTCTATTCAATGCAGGTACAACTATTTTACTGGTGTGCCCATTGACTTTGTTGATTCCTTGATTCTTCATTTTTTGTTTACTAACTTTGGTGTTTCCTGTTTCTTTAATCCATGTCAAACAACTTTACTGGTCTGTTCATTGACTTTGGGAATTCCTTGTTTCTTCAGTTTTTGTCTACTAACTTTGGTGTTTCCTGTTTCTTTAATACATGTTCAACTACTTTACTGGCATGTCAATTGACTTTGGGGATTCCTTTTTTCTTAATTTTTTGTTTATTAATTTTGGTGTTTCCTGTCTCTTCAATGCATTTCCAACTACTTTACTTTACTTTGGGGAATCCTTTTTTCATATTTTATCTACTAACTTTGGTGTTTCCTGTTTCTTTGATGCATGTCCAACTACTTTACTGATTACTCCAGTGACTTTGGGGTACTTGTTTCTTTTGACTACTAACTTGGGTACACCTTTTTTCTTTTTTTTGTCTACTAACTTTGGTGTTTACTCTTTCTTCAATGCATGTCCAACTACTTTACTGGTTTGTCCATTGACTTTGAGAATTACCTGTTTCTTCAGTTTTTGTTTACTAACTTGGTGTTTCCTGTCTCTTCAATGCAGGTCCAACTACTTTGCTGGTTGGTCCATTGAATTGGTGCGGACAGCTTCTTTGACATTTGACCTCTAACTTGGATATTTCCTGTTTCTTCAGTTTTTGTATAATAACTTTTGTGTTTACAGTTTCTTCAAGCATGTACAACTACTTTACTGTTTTGCCAATTGACCTTGGGGTATCCTTGTTTCTTCATCATTTGTCTACTAAATTTGCTGTTTCCTGTTTCTTCAATGAATAACCAACTACTTTTCTAGATTGCTCATAGACTTTAGAGATACAGTGTTTCTTCAGTTTTTGTCTAATATATTTGTTCTTTCTGGTCTCTTCATTGCACGTCTAACTACTTTACTGTTTGGACCATTGACTTTGTGGTCTCTGTTTCTTTGACTTTTGACCTTCAACTTGGATATTCCCTGTTTCTTCATTTTTGTCTGGTGACTGGTGTTTCCTTTTTCTTCAATGCATGTTCAACTACTTTACTGGTTTGTCTATTGACTGTGGGGATTTCTTCTTTCATCATTGTTTGTCTACTAACTTTGATGTTTCCTGCCTATTCAATGCAGGTACAACTATTTTACTGTTTTGTCCATTTACTTTGGGGATTTCTTCTTTCTTTAGTTTTTGTCTACTAACTTTGATGTTTCCTGTTTATTCAATGCAGGTACAACTATTTTACTGTTTTGTCCATTTACTTTGAGGATTTCTTCTTTCTTCAGTTTTTGTCTACTAACTTTGATGTTTCCTGTCTATTCAATGCAGGTACAACTATTTTATTGTTTTGTCCATTTACTTTGAGGATTTCTTCTTTCTTCAGTTTTTGTCTACTAACTTTGATGTTTCCTGTCTATTCGATGCAGGTACAACTATTTTACTGTTTTGTCCATTTACTTTGAGGATTTCTTCTTTCTTCAGTTTTTGTCTACTAACTTTGATGTTTCCTGTCTATTCAATGCAGGTACAACTATTTTATTGTTTTGTCCATTTACTTTGAGGATTTCTTCTTTCTTCAGTTTTTGTCTACTAACTTTGATGTTTCCTGTCTATTCGATGCAGGTACAACTATTTTACTGTTTTGTCCAGTTACTTTGGGGATTTCTTCTTTCTTCAGTTTTTGTCTACTAACTTTGATGTTTCCTGTCTATTCAATGCAGGTACAACTATTTTACTGTTTTGTCCAGTTACTTTGGGGATTTCTTCTTTCTTCAGTTTTTGTCTACTAATTTTGATGTTTCCTGTCTATTCAATGCAGGTACAACTATTTTACTGTTTTGTCCATTTACTTTGGGGATTTCTTCTTTCTTCAGTTTTTGTCTACTAACTTTGATGTTTCCTGTCTATTCGATGCAGGTACAACTATTTTACTGTTTTGTCCAGTTACTTTGGGGATTTTTTTCTTTCTTCAGTTTTTGTCTACTAACTTTGATGTTTCCTGTCTATTCGATGCAGGTACAACTATTTTACTGTTTTGTCCAGTTACTTTGGGGATTTCTTCTTTCTTCAGTTTTTGTCTACTAACTTTGATGTTTCCTGTCTATTCAATGCAGGTACAACTATTTTACTGTTTTGTCCATTTACTTTGGGGATTTCTTCTTTCTTCAGTTTTTGTCTACTAACTTTGGTGTTTCCTGTTTCTTTAATACATGTCAAACTACTTTACTGGTCTGTTCATTGACTTTGGGAATTCCTTGTTTCCCCAGTTTTTGTCTACTAACTTTGGTGTTTCCTGTCTCTTCAATGCAGGTACAACTATTTTCCTGGTTTATTCATTGACCTTGGGGATTACGTGATTCTTCAGTTTTTGTCTACTAACTTTGGTGTTTCCTGTCTCTTCAATGCAGATCAGTAGTTACTTTACTGGTTACTCGATTGACTTTGTCGTCTCTGTTTCTTTGACTTTTGACCACTAACTTGGACATTCCTTTTTTCTTTTTTAATTTTCGTCTACTAACTTTGGTGTTTAATGTCCCTTCGATGCAGGTCCAACTACTTTACTCATTGGTCCACTGAATGAGGATGCTGTAAAGGTGTACAGGAAGGGACCAATGGTTGTATATTATGAACTGTTCACTCTCGACTTAAAGAGGTTAATATTGTAGTGTCTGTTCTACATTGCAATTGTTCTGGAGAAGAAACTGTCTGAGTAGAAATTACTCCTTACTAATGGAATATGAAAAAATAGGGAGGAGTTTAATCTGTTTATATAGTATGGTTGATCCTTGCCATGGAGGCTTCCTGTTTCCTCAGATTTTTTTTTTTTACCAATGTTAATGTTGCTTTCTTTTCTGCCATTTTCTTTAAATTTTGATCACCAAATGAGGAGTTCAATGCTTCTGCCATTTTTGTGCAACAGCAGTGGAGCCACTGTTGTTTTCAATGTTTTCCACAAATATTTTGGCTTTCTTCTGTTTCAGTTCTTGTCCAGCATTTTAGGAATTCTCTGTTTCTGCAATTTTTGTTCACCAATACTGTTACTCCTTGTTTCTTCCTTCTCTTAAAATGATTGCCAACACAGATTGGAAAGTCCAGTTTACTTGGGATGTGTAGTTGGTTTAAGGAATAGCAGCTAGGAATGAGAAATCGGAGAACCAAGTTCGAATTCTAGTCAGGTGTGTTACATTCACTTATGCACAAATAACCTTGGTAAAGATAGGAATCCATCTTGTTTCCCACAGCTATGGATTAAATAGTAAAGCTTGTATTTGGAAAAATCATTGTCGTTCTCAAAATATAGTTCATGCAATATTCACACACAAACAAAAAATCATGATAACAATCCAAAATGTTCTGGCTTTAAAAAACAAATCAGTCAATCATTCTAGTTTATTTTGTTAATTAGCCCAAAATGGGATGAAGAAGAGACAGATTCATGGCTTTCACAAGAGCATTTGGGCAAAAGTGAATGCAACAAGCTATACAAGAATTTGAACACAGTTTTCCTATTCCCCTTTTCACAATGATATTTACTATACTATCTGCACCAAAAGCTAACATTCAGTATTTTAAAGTATGGAAGTTTAAAATGAAAAAAATTAGTTTCATTTTCTGTTTTTCACAAAAAGACCCATAATTATGTTCACCTAACTGCAAAAGAAAACCCTAACCCCTAACTAACAAAATAAACTTAACATATCAGTTTCTGTTAGTAATTAATTTTTTTTTATCTGATGACAACTATAGAAAAATGCTATGCTCTATATTGCTATTTTTTTCTTATTTTAAACTTTTGACATCATTAGCTTCTTTTTGGAGTAAAGCTAATAAAATCTACAGCTTGGCTGATATGGAACCTAACTAAAGATTGATTGATTGATTTTTACAGCTTACCAACCCTTTGCAGGTTATTTAAAGCCAGAAAATATTTTTAAATTGTAGGAATTTTTCTTTTGGGAGATAATAATGGTTTAGTGATACAAGTCTTACTAATTAATCCATAGCTGGAGGGAGAAGCAGCGGATTCATACCTTTTTCAATAGCATTTGTGCATAAGTGAATATAACAAACCCAACAGGAATTGGAACTCTGATTAACAACTGTGAGCCATTATCCTGTACATCCAAACTTACAGTACCTGGTAATCCAAAGTGGTCACCGATCTAGTTGCTTAACTCTGGTTATTGTTTGGGAATTGTTGCTTCAATATGATGTGGCTGTAAGCCCCGACTAAAGAAATATACAAGACTGTTTGAAATGATTTGATTCTCTAGGAGCAAATTGCTGTTAAAATTTGATACCAAATCAACATCATGAATAGAGTTTCTCATCCATAAGAAAAAGAAAAGGTAACTTTTTTTTTTTTAGGCTTCCATACCTTAAAATTACATGTTAGCTTTTGGTAGAGGCTAACAAAAAATTTGATGACAAAAAGTTTGTAAGAATCAAATTTTCAATAAGGTTGAGAAATGCTTGCTCCACAGCTAGTATTTAGCCACAGATAAATTTATGAACACCTCCACCACCTCAACCACCACATCCATCACCACCACCACCACTGTTACATGATTGAAGAATGCAAAGGAATAACAGAATCCAAATCAAAATAAAAGGAAAAAAGTGAGGAGCGTTTGCAAAAGGAAAATTGTTCATTGGAGAAAGCTTTCAAAAATCAAAAATTTGATATTTTTAAATTTGCAAATAGATGAGCTACTATTAAAGACAAAAATATAATTTTAATCTTTTCTTATCGGGTACATTTTATGAGGTACTTCTCAAATGTTTTCATTAAAACTGAAAAATAAAGATTGAATTCTCAAAGTTGTCTTTTGTCTGCTGTTTGTGCAAATAGATGTGCAATGCTTATCCACTGGAGTGGAAACAAATTAGGGTACCACTCACCAAGGGTAGAGGCAATGATTATCTACTGAAGTAAGAGTAAATAAAGGTATTGCTTCCAAATGGAAGGGGCAAAGGTTATCCATTGGAGTGGGAGCAAATTAGGGTACTACTAACAAAGGGTAGCAGCAATGGTAATCCACTGAAGTAAGAGCAACTTATAGTATTGCCCACAAATGGAAGGGGCAAAGGTTATCCACTGGAGTGGGAGCAAATTAGGATATAACTCAGAAAGGGTAGGAGTAATGATTACCTACTGAAGTAGGAACAAATAAGATTACTACTTACAAATGGAAGGGACAATAGTTATCCATTGGAGTGGGAACAAACAAGTAATTTGAATTTACACTTGTTTATATTTGTACTGACTCATTAAAGGACATGGGTTCAAAGCAGTTATTTTATGCAACTCTAGTTGTATATTTCCACATGTAACAAGGTGGTCTGAATATATACTCTTATCACCACCGGCACCTTGGAGAATTGTCATCTTGCTCCTGTTGGAAAAAAAGAAAGTAGGGATCCATGCAATTGGCATAATGTTTGTGCATTCAATTTATATGTGATGTTTAAATTCCTTGGGCTTTTGGGTAGCTCCTCCTTCTCCTCCAGATGTACATTCATAACTCATTTTAATGGATAAAAGCGGGAAACATTGGTCCAGTAATGCCAGTTGACCATAGTTACTGACACTAAGTCTGTAGTGGCTAATATCAACAATTACATTATGAAAGAAAGAGAAATAATACAGTTCTGTACATTTAACTGAGCACACTATTCAAATTGACATTGTAATTACCTGTACACTGTACATACACATTATTTTATTCTACTGTTAAATTCACCCTTTTCTGTTTTTCTATTCTTCCAAATGATGTGGTTATAGAAAATGATGAATATAAAACCACTTAGATACACTGGGATATTAAAAAGTCAGAAAATCCATGGAGCAATAAGATACACTGATGTAAACAGAGTGATGGCCTGCCAACTCGTTGTCAGCTTGTGAAGCAGCAGATTGTATCCAGTCTTGCCATAACTCTGTCCATAGTGCTCAGGACTTACAAACTGAGTTGGCTGCTTCAGATTTTTTCTTTTGCTTCCAATATCTGTTAAAAGGAGGTCCATAATATCGAGGTGTGAGTGTATTGTTTCCTTTCAGTATAAGGTGATTATTTTGCCTTCACCATTTTGAAGTCAGAATACTCCTTTAACTTTAAACTTTTACCAATGAAGATGATGTTAGATATTTTCACAATAAAATTAGTATTAAACAACTATTGTTGATAAAATTTTCAGGGTATGTTTATATGAGTGATATACAGGGAGTTTATAAAGTCTGTGTGCAATTTTAAATACTTATAATCATATAACTATACATGACCAGATCACAAAAAAATGAATTTCTCCTCCACACAAAGATGGAGAGCCTAGAAAACATCATAACTCATCCCTAACTTTGATGGGCCAAACACCTTGCTGAATGCGAGATGTTCAGCTACCCAAACAAATCCTCTTCTCAGAACTCACATCTGGCAAGAGACAGTATGGCGCCCCACGTTGTTAAAGGATCAGCTCAAAACACCTTGCTGAGGACAGAAATTGATCCAGTCAATTTGGAGACAGAAGCTGTAGAAAGAACCAATTGGAGAAGAGTAGTCCACAAAAAAAAACATCTTTCAAAAACACCAGAAGACAAATAGAAGAGATAAAAAGAGACTAAAGAAAAGCCAGAGCTCCCCATCCCCTGAAAACTCCTACCCTACCATGTGGTGGCTGTGAACATCTCTTCAGATCAATGAGCACTCCAATACTCAGCACTGAGTTCTGCCAATGACGATACATGATAGAATTAATCTGTAAAAAGTTATATAGAAAAAGAATTTTTTAGCATTTACTGTTAAATAGATACTAAACTTATATTTGGTCTGCCAGATCATGGCTTATCATTGAGAGAACCTGGTTCTTGAAACATTTTCATCCACTTGGATATAGAATTCTTGTTTAGTCTAATGAGTAATGGTCCTATTTTTATTGTAATGAGATCTAAACCTTCTTTGGACAGCAGTGATAAATTTTAGCTTGACTAACCAAAAAAGAAAGTTTACTTTCTTTTCTAGTGAAACTGTTGTGAGGTTGTTCTGATGATATATTGACCTTGTTTGAATGTACTTCTTTACATATATATATATATATATATATATATATATATATATATATATATATATATATATATAATTTTGTTTGGGTATTAAAAAGACATTATCAGCCCCACAATGGAAATATATAAATTACAAACAAATCATATACAACATCATAAGCATAAACAAAAATATAAAAATGCTTTGGCATACATTTCAGTATAAGTATACAGAGATACAAAGTTTCTGCTTATGTGGTAGTAACCACATAACCTAACAGCATGCTGTCCCTGGACATCTACTTCATTTGGCCACCAAAGTGAAGAGAGAGAAAATTTGATTTCTGTTTCAATTGGTGACAAAAATGCTTGTTCCAGTGCATGATGGGAGTTTTCAATATTTATTTAACTATTTTTTATAATCTAACTTCTTTCTTTTTTGTTAATTATCATTCTTATCTATAATTTAAGGTAATTTTATTACTTTTAATTTTTCTTTTATTATTACTTATTTATTATTTTGGCTTCATACTCGCACATAGTCTCGTAGTAAATGTTACAGGTTATTTAGTGATTTATTTGTTGCTATCACTACAAATCTATGGGCCAATAACAATTCTGAAAAACAAAAAATAGTCATTTATTTAGAATAAGTAAAAAGAAAAATAAGCAATTTTTTGAATATCAAGAAAAACTACACACATGAAAATACTTTACAGGTCAATTATATCATGTATATGTTGAAAACTATAAATATCTAAAATTGCACATTGATATAATGGAATATGCATCCACCTGTGTTCCCCCACACTGGAATATGATTGGATGGTGTCCGTCATAAATACAGATGGACGTGTAGGTATGACAGAGTTTAAGTCTTTGACAACGCCCATTGGACTATGCCATTGGCTATCCTATTGGTCTACACCTATTACCTGCGACTACGATGAGTACCAGTTGATTACTGCTACTGTGTACTACTTGGTTACAGTAGCCAAACCCTCTTAGCTACTTTGATCAAATATATCCCTTTCCAGGACATATCACACATGAACTTTATAAACTTCCTGTATTCTAATATCTAACATTATTAAAAATATTGATAATAACTTTATACAAACAATTTAAAATAATGCCAAAAGATACAGGCCATTCTCAGAGCCTGATTAAGACCTATAGTAGGCCCTAAGCTCTTAAAAGATTTTGGTACCCCATACATCTGTGAGTTAAGTATGCTATCATGGAGTCTCAGTGAGTAGTGCCAAAAAAAACACATCAGCTGAGAATATACATCGGGGAAATACCAGCTGGAAATAAATATAGAGGCAATCAAAGGCACATATGACTATCAAGAAAGGCTGATCATCAGTTCCAACCCAGAACAAGACCAATGCTTTGGGAACCCAGCCAGACAGAACCAATAACAGGTGAGCAGCCACTGTCAAATAAACCATGACCAGATTCTAACAGAACTCTGACCATAAATGGTCATGTAATCAACAGATTAGCACGTTACAGAATCACATAAGAATCTGGCAATAATAATGCCAAACTTGTGGTAGTCTACCCCTGTGATTGTTTGCAAAAATTAAATTCCATAAAATTAATTAGTAATACTAACTTATTCAAGAGGGGAGATGTGATATATTGAGTAAATAATGTTGAAGTTAACAAGCTTGTGACTTTTGTGTGTATTTTTTAGGTAAAGGTACATATATTCAATATATAAACAAAGAAGATAGAAAAAAGAAGAAGCATAGAAAAAAAGTAGTTTCTGCTATGAATGTTTATTTCTTTTATGTTGACTGTATGGAAACAAAGTTAAATATCTCTCGTGTATGTTCGTTTTCCTTTTTGGTTCAGGATAATTTATGGGAAGAAAGGATAAGAATAGATAAAGATAGTTGGGCTCAAGTCAGCCTCCTACTGAGTTGGGATGGCCGAATCTTTACTTCATGAGAAGGGCTGCTAAAAACATGTTGACGGTATTGTTGGTAAGTAGAAAGAGTTCAGTCATTAGTGAACTAGGGAAACTAACATTCCCCAGTGGGAACACTATTACATGTAGTTCACATTTTGAAGTCAATGGGAGAAAGAGGAATATTCTGTCCTTTCTGGAAGTGAGGTCATAAAAATGCACATGTGACCAGAAACCCTATCTGGTTTCTTTATAACTTGCATCATTGGAAAATGTTTTTATTTTTTTCATTATTATTCTATTTATTGGTTCAATTTCATTTTCCCCACAATTATCTCTTTCTTAACCAATCAGAATTGCAATAAAGAATTGCTGCTTGTCAGTTGTCTCTCCACTTGTAATGGCACCTGGCAGAGTCAAATGTTAGTCATGTTCAATTTATTTCTTTAGATGTGTACAACAACGTCATATCATAGCAATTTCTGTAGTGTCCCCTTTCCTTGATGCTCCAAGCATGCATTTATTTTGCTTAATGGTTAATCCAGCCCTGGCCATTCTCACCTAACTCTAGGTAGGTCTTTCAGCCTGTCAGTTCAGGAGCGCTTTCATATATTGAAGTCTTCTGTTAGTATAACTAACAAGATTTTACCCATCATTGGCTTCCTAGGCCTGTCATGTAGCTTACAGCACATGGTATTCCCCAGCAGTCACCAATCTGTGTACTGACCAGGCTCAATGTTGCTTAACTTTGGTGGTGATTGAATGAGAACAGGTGTTTCAAAATGATATGGCTTATACAATACAAGCCATATAGACATATATTTCATGAATACAATACCTGACAAATTTTCTTATTTTTCATTTTAATATGGATTCTTGCAGCCTTCATAGACTTCTATAACTTTCAAGTTTTTCATCAATTTATTTTGTTGATTTCTACTGTATAAATTTTGCTGTTACTGCAGAGATCTTTAATGTTATTTCTTATCTTTATATATATCACTTTTAATGATGGCCTTGTGGAAGGTTGAGGTAAGGAAAATTGGTTTGTATAAAAACATTCAACAAGTCCACAAAGAAGAAGGAAACAAAAATAAGAAAGCAGATAGAGTGTAAATTCCAAATTTTTATATACGAGAAATAGTTGTAGTAATTTACAAAAATTGTTTTTCATGTTTTAGTTCAGTTCTACAAACTTTTCTAAAGTAAGCATTTTCAGGTAGCTGTAGAATTTTTCTGTGAGTCCATTGACCATAAAAGTTCTGAGTTTTAGAACAAAAACATAATGGGGGTTATATTATATCATGTCAGGTAAAATCACCATTTAATGGGTGAGCTATGTGAGAAAGTTTTATTCCCAGGTTGTATTTTCCCCATTATGGGTATTATTACATCTATCATATGATAACACCTTAATACACAGAGTTAACAGAAGAGCTGAAAGAAAAAGAATGACAAACATGCTTTGTTCTCAGAGAAAGTTTTACATGCTAAGTCATACACAAAATTATATACACATATTTACATTTGTTCCACACAGATAAACTATAACACATGTATGCAATAACAAGCAGTGTGAAAAGGTAAATGAAAACAGACAGTCTTACTTGCAATAATTGCAAATAGGAATTTGAACTGGAAGAGGGTACTTTTTTGTTTCTGGAAAAGCCATATTATCATTCCTAGTGATTATTTGAGTAGGTTGAATTTATCTTCTATGTTACTAGCGAGGACATATTCCTCTCAAAAAGGAAATGGCAGTTTTTCCTAACATGAGTACTGTGAGCCACAGATAGTTTCTACATTTGGTGATGGAAAATGGCACTATAGGATTTTGAGCTGACCATTTGACAGCACTTGTAGGGGAGGCAGATTTAGTCTCAGCCCAGGTTAAAAAAAGCAAATGCTCAGTTTGATTGCTGGAAACTGACTGATAGACTGGCCACTTTCATCACTACATGAAGTGGGTTAAATTGTGCTCGATTATTACTACTATTAATCAAACTTCAAAGTCTGTTAGACAGAAATCTTCTCCAAGTTTTGTTCACTTTTCTTTTCTTTTTTTCTTTAATATCACAATGTCAAAACAGCAGATTATTGTGCCATAACTGCAATTTTGCTTAAGATCTCTTTAAAGGTTGAGTAGGTGAAAATTTGGCCTTGTAAAAATATTCAACTTATAAGAAAATAAGAAAGTGAATAAAGGATAAATCCCAAATTTTGTTATTTCAGAAATACTTGTAGGAATTTACAAAAATTGTTTTTCTTTTTTTAGTCCAGTTTCTTCTTATGAAGACAGTTTTTATATTGTATAATTTTTAATTTTTCTTTTATTATTAATTATTTTGGTTCCAAACTAATACATAGTCGAGTAACAGGGGCTAGAAGTTATTTGGGAATTTATTTCTTCTTATCACAATAAGCTTAATGTTTTGGGTTTAATTGTGCTTTATTATTGCTACTATTAATCAGCCTTCAAAGTCTAATGTTTTGTTCATTTTCTTTTTCTTGAATATCACAGTGTCAAAACACTGAATTTATTCAGATTATTGTGCCATCTTATTTTCTGCTAACTTTTCAAAGGTTGAGTAGGTAAAAATTTGGCCCTGTAAAAATATTCAACTTTTCCACAACAAAAGAAGAAAGCAGATAAAAAGTAAATCCCAAATTTTGTTATTCCAGAAATACTTGTGGGGATTTACAAAAATTGTTTTTCTTTTTTTAGTCCAGTTTCTTCTTATGAAGACAGTTTTTATATGACAGGAAATAGACGAGACACAGGAATATTTCTTAATAACTTCATCTTGAACTGATACATCTACCTACTACTCATATTATCATGTGGACTGTTTAGACTATGGCTGACTACTAAATACATTGTCCTCTTATTTATACATAATGCATGGTTATAATATGAACACAAAAAGTACATGTATACTTAACAGAAAAATAACTGATTGAATGTTCAAGCGTGTTACTTGAAGTGTATAAAATTTATAATAACTTAATAACCGTATATACTTAAAAGCTGAAACTTTGCAGATTAATAATTTGATATGCATTTTAAATGCTGTGTATATTTTATCTTTATCTATCAATTATAAGTTAATAATTTTCAATAAAAAAACATTTTTATTTTGTTTGAAATTGATTAATTAAAAAATGTTTTTTAATCTAGTTTATTCTTATGAAAGCAGTTTTCATATGAAGTGAAATAGATGGGAAGATTTCTTAAAGACTTTGACTTAGACTGTTGCATATGGTTGCTACTCAGACTATCACATGAATTTTTACTTGGGTCCTGACTATTTGATATGTTATCCTTTTATTTATACCTCATGCATGGATGTTATAATGGACACACAAACTATGCAAATATTTGACAGAAAAATCCTTGATTTCATTTGAAAATGTGTTACTTGAAGAGTATAAAATCTTTAATAACTTAATAACTGCACATGCTTAAAAGCTGAAACTTTGCATGTTAATAATTTTATATGCATTTTAAATGCTGCATATGGTTTATCTTTCTCCATCAATTAAAGTTAATTAAATTTTATTTTAAGTTGGCTTCAACTCAGCAGGGATATTGTATTTTATTAATTATTTTCAATAAAAAGACATTATGATTTTGTTTGAAACTGATAATTAAAAAAATGTTTTTTTTAATCCAGTTTCTTCTTATGAAAGCAGTTTTCACATGATAGGAAACATACTAGACACAGTTATATTTCTTAGTAACTTCATCTTGAACTGTTACATCCACCTACTACTCACATTATCATGTGGACTGTTTGGACTGATTGACTACTTGAGATATTGTCTTTTGATCTACAAATCATGTGTGAATATAATCTTCTTTTTCTATGTGCCATGTCCATTCAGGATGTGGGTAATTATGGCCCTCCACAATTTCCTATCCTTTGTAGCTCCTAAGAAATTTCATCTTTTATTATCTCTTCTAAACTTTGGTAGGTTATGCATTGTTTTCCTCTGACCCTCTTGCTTTCAATCTGTCTTATCAGTATCAAATATTCCAAACCCTCTTTCTTCATTATATACCCTAGAAATTTCAACTGTCTTTTCCTGATGTTAAATTAAGTGTCCTTTTTGTTTCCATTTTCTCTAAAGCTTGATTTCATTTGAAAATGTGTTACTTGAAGAGTATAAAATCTTTAATAACTTAATAACTGCACATGCTTAAAAGCTGAAACTTTGCATATTAATAATTTTATATGCATTTTAAATGCTCCATATGGTTTATCTTTCTCCATCAATTAAAGTTAATTAAATTTTATTTTAAGTTGGCTTCAACTCAGCAGGGATATTGTATTTTATTAATAATTTTTAAGAAAAAGATGCTTTTATTTTGTTTGAAACTGGTTAATTAATAGAATATGCTCTCATAATGTGTCTGCTTTAATTTGTCTAATTTGTTTGTTTTGCTAAATCTTAATTTACACAAATTTAAATTTTTTTTTAAATAATACAGGCTACAATTTTTCTGTTGGATTAATATCTGGAAAGGTTATGTGTTATTCTGTTAATTCAATGTCTTTTAATCATTTTTTTAGCAAGGTGGACAGTCATCAGCTTTACAGAATGTGAAAAAGTATTGTATTGCTTCAATATACTTTTTAGCTTAAACCTTTTTGACTGTGGTCCATACCATTTAAAAAACATTTCATCCAAGAACTTACAAAAATTGTCAACATTTATCTTGACTTATTCATCTACTTTGAAATAACCTATAATTTTACTATACTCATCAAGCTGGTCCTGAAAAAAGGGCTTAAAAGTTTAGTTTTTAAAATTTGACTGAGGAAAAGTCTTGTGCTCGCCTTGTGCAGGATGTGTCAAGAAGATTTATTTCAATACAGTCTGAAACTGGAAAATATATTGGACAATTATCAATAGAAATATGATGTTTCTATGTATGGACAGATGTAAATTCAATATGTATTTGTATGTATTCAAATAAACTTTGCACATATAAGAAAATTGAATATAAAGTCATAATATGTGTACAAAAATGGTTGGCTCCCTGTACTGCTTCAATAAGTACCTGACACCTTCTGCTATCCTCTACCTTTACAAGAGCCAGATCAGGCCCAAAAATGGAGTACTGTTGTCATATTGGGGCGGGGGGGGGGGTAGGGGTTCTGCCCGGTCCTCACTTTCTAGTCTCAACAGAGTTCAAAAGCATCTCTGAATGTGACAAATTATTTTCTCCCCTCCAACCTCTCTCTCTCACAGGTCGGACGTAGGAAGTCTCTCACTGCTCTATCACTACTTCCATGGAAAGTGCTCAGATGAACTACATTTCTTGGTTCTATCATGTCTAACCTTCACAGCTGGGACCCGCCATGCTACTCACATTGTAGCAAACCACCCACATTCCCTCTGGATTCCATTGGTGAGAAGAAAGTTCCACTTGAACAGCTTCTTTTTGCAAACCACTGCTCTGTGGAACTGACTCCCAAGAGAATATTTCCCTGATCCCTACAATCTTAACCTGTTTAAGTGTTAACTGTTATCTCTTCTGTATAAACTGCCTCTACCATGTAATCCTCTACCATGAGTTGTCCCCAGGGTGAACTTCATTGTAAAAACTTTAAAAAATAGTTTGGTAGATGTATGGAATTCCCACTGAAGATCGAGTTCATTATAGTCAAAATGCTCTACTAATTTAATATTTGGAGAGGTTGGAGCCACTCCATTAATTTGCCGTCTTTGAAACCTGTTGTGGCAGGGTGTGTAATAGTCAGCTTTGCAGAAGGAGCTTTATCTTGCATGAATATAGTCTTTGTCTTAAAGCTTCTTGGTTTTGGCATGCACCTCTCAGAAAAGGCCTATCCAAGAACTTACAATAATTCTCTACATTTATCTTGACAGTATCATCAACTATAATTTTACCTATAATTTTACTGCCTATAATACTAGCTCAAAACTTTATTTAACCTCTCTCCATTGTTTTCTAAATCATGTTGATTAATAGTTTCTATGAAAGATTAATCCTGTATTAGAGCCATCAGGTTCACTCAGTGTTGCTCTATATTCACCACTAAAAAATATTGTTGAGCAATCAGTTTTCTTGTACTTCTTCACACAAATTACATGTTTCTTTTTTTACTGATACAAGATCGATTCAAGGTAGAGTGAGATTGTAATGAAGAGAGAAGGGGAAAGTAAGATTATTATAAGAATGAGTAGAATAGATATTGGCTGACCCTGAACTTAAAGAGACCAAGATCGTAGTTGTCAGAGAAGTATTTTCTCAGGTGTTTGTACCACAAAGTAGCAATTCTCTTGGTAATATTTCTTTAAAGATAGTAGTTTGGTTTCATGTTTCATGTCTTTAACCAAATTGCTTAATATTCTACATAACTTATCTCTGTTTACATTTGAAACACCAACTTTCTTTAAATATTTTCTTCCAGATCAACACTCTTTCTCTATTTTGTTTATTATCACTTATTTTTTTGCTCAGTTCTCTTTACATGACATTGTAAAAGCCAATTTTTTTTTATTTTGTCAATGTTTTTAATTTCTTTTTTGATGGTTTTATGATCTGTCCATTGTTATTTTATAATTTCCAACATTGTGTTCCCATCAACCAATAACTTTTTGCAATATCTTATTTCTTTTTCAATAAGTATTTATATTCAGTGATCAGTATTGGTCTACTTCCGAGGTCAGTCAGTTATATTTTGGTTAAGATGAAGATTTGGAATTTTAGATGGGTAAATTTTCTTTGATTTAAAATCAAGAAAGTACAGAAATTTAATTGGAGATGATGATGCTCTTTGGAATTTTATTAATTTCTCCAAAGATTTCAATTCTATTTGGAATCATCTTCAGGGAAAGGAATCAGTGGTAAAAAGTCAGCTTCACAATACACCTAAATATGTTAGCCATCTATTATTGGCTTTTTAAGCCATTGATTTTTTTTATAATCTATGTGTCCTAATTGTTTTTTTTTCTTTTTATCCATTTCTAACATGGATACACAGTGTATACAAAATTTATTAAAAAGAAAGGCTTCTTAATAATATGTATCTGTTTAAAGATAATTTTAGAAAAGCTAATTTAAAGTTTGCTAGGTCAAATAAATATCAAGTTTCCCAGGAAAAAAAAGTTTTTTTTTTTAATTGCTAATGATAGAAATATAAAAGCCATAATTGTAGAGTACAAACTGCTGGAACTCACAACATGGATGCTTTGAGATTTCAGTGAAAAATATTAAAAATTAATATTAATATAGATTTGGGGAAATGAAAAAATGAAATAGATTCAAATTATAGCAGACACATTATGAGAACATATTCTATTAATTAATCAGTTTTAGTCAAAATAAAAACATATTTTTATTGAAAATTACTAATACGATGCAATATCTCTGCTGAGTGGATACCAGCTTAAAATAAAATTCAATTAACTTATGATTTATGAAGAAACAAAAATTACACAGCATTTAAAACATACATAAAATTATTAATCTCCAATTTTCAGCTCTTAAGCATATATATTTATAAAGTTATTGGAAATTTTATACTTTTTCAGTAACACACTTCAGAATTGAGCCAAACATTTTTCTGTTAAATATTTGTGCACTTTTTGTGTTTTACATCCATCATAGAACAAATGTGTGAATAACAATGAAGCTTTAGAGAAAATGGAAACAAAAAGGACACTTAATTTAACATCAGGAAAAGACAGTTGAAATTTCTAGGGTATATAATGAAGAAAGAGGGTTTGGAATATTTGATACTGATAAGACAGATTGAAAGCAAGAGGGTCAGAGGAAAACAATGCATAACCTACCAAAGTTTAGAAGAGATAATAAAAGATGAAATTTCTTAGGAGCTACAAAGGATAGGAAATTGTGGAGGGCCATAATTACCCACATCCTGAATGGACATGGCACATAGAAAAAGAAGATTATATTCACACATGACTTGTAGATCAAAAGACAATATATCAAGTAGTCAATCAGTCCAAACAGTCCACATGATAATGTGAGTAGTAGGTGGATGTAACAGTTCAAGATGAAGTTACTAAGAAACATAACTGTGTCTAGTATGTTTCCTATCATGTGAAAACTGCTTTCATAAGAAGAAACTGGATTAAAAAAAACATTTTTTTAATTATCAGTTTCAAACAAAATCATAATGTCTTTTTATTGAAAATAATTAATAAAATACAATATCCCTGCTGAGTTGAAGCCAACTTAAAATAAAATTTAATTAACTTTAATTGATGGAGAAAGATAAACCATATGCAGCATTTAAAATGCATATAAAATTATTAATATGCAAAGTTTCAGCTTTTAAGCATGTGCAGTTATTAAGTTATTAAAGATTTTATACTCTTCAAGTAACACATTTTCAAATGAAATCAAGGATTTTTCTGTCAAATATTTGCATAGTTTGTGCATTCATTATAACATCCATGCATGAGGTATAAATAAAAGGATAACATATCAAATAGTCAGGACCCAAGTAAAAATTCATGTGATAGTCTGAGTAGCAACCATATGCAACAGTCTAAGTCAAAGTCTTTAAGAAATCTTCCCATCTATTTCACTTCATATGAAAACTGCTTTCATAAGAAGAAACTAGATTAAAAAACATTTTTTAATTAATCAATTTCAAACAAAATAAAAATGTCTTTTTATTGAAAATTATTAACTTATAATTGATAGAGAAAGATAAAATATACACAGCATTTAAAATGCATATCAAATTATTAATCTGCAAAGTTTCAGCTTTTAAGTATATACGGTTATTAAGTTATTATAAATTTTATACACTTCAAGTAACACGCTTGAACATTGAGTCAGTTATTTTTCTGTTAAGTATACATGTACTTTTTGTGTTCATATTATAACCATGCATTATGTATAAATAAAAGGACAATGTATTTAGTAGTCAGCCATAGTCTAAACAGTCCACATGATAATATGAGTAGTAGGTAGATGTATCAGTTCAAGATGAAGTTATTAAGAAATATTCCTGTGTCTCGTCTATTTCCTGTCATATAAAAACTGTCTTCATAAGAAGAAACTGGACTAAAAAAAGAAAAACAATTTTTGTAAATCCCCACAAGTATTTCTGGAATAACAAAATTTGGGATTTACTTTTTATCTGCTTTCTTCTTTTTTTGTGGAAAAGTTGAATATTTTTACAAGGCCAAATTTTTACCTACTCAACCTTTGAAAAGTTAGCAGAAAATAAGATGGCACAATAATCTGAATAAATTCAGTGTTTTGACACTGTGATATTCAAGAAAAAGAAAATGAACAAAACATTAGACTTTGAAGGCTGATTAATAGTAGCAATAATAAAGCACAATTAAACCCAAAACATTAAGCTTATTGTGATAAGAAGAAATAAATTCCCAAATAACTTCTAGCCCCTGTTACTCGACTATGTATTAGTTTGGAACCAAAATAATTAATAATAAAAGAAAAATTAAAAATTAAGCAACAAAAATACTTTAAAATACAGATAAGAATGGTAAATAACAATAAAGAAAGAAAAAGCAATAGTTAAATAAAATATAGAATACTCCCATGATGCATCAGAACAAGTATTTTACTACCAAATGAAACAAAAATTGAAACTTTCACTCCCTTTTTTTTAGCCGGATGTTTTAGTGACACACGTCTTACTAATTGACCCATATCTGGGGGATAAGAGATGGATTTATACCTTTCCCAAGAGTATTTGTATGTAAGTGAATATAACAAACCTGACTGGAACTGGAACTTGGCTCTCTGATTAACAATTCCAAGTCATTATTTGTTACACAACCCACACATCCAAGTTTACAGCACCTAGTATTCCCAAGCAGTCACCCATCTGGGTACTGACCAGGCTTGATGTTGCTTAACTTTAGTGATCATACAGGAACTGGTGTTTCAATGGGATGTGGCTAGAAGCCCCTAATATATTAATATTGACATGATAGAAATCTGATTTTTTCTTGTCTAACTTCTTATGCCATCTTTTGGCTTTTTTCTCACTATTTTGTTTCAGGTCTATCCAAGCTTTTTGGCATTTGCTTCAAGGTCTTGAAAACCAAGTGTTATTTTAGAACATATTTGCTTTCTTTTTCCAGTCTTGATAGAGTTCAAAAGCATCTCTGAGTCCAACCTCTCTCTCTCTCACAGGCAGGATGTGGCGAGTCTCTCACTGCTCTGTCACTACTATCAGGGAAAGTCCTTGGATGAGCTGCATCTCCTGGTTCCACTAGGTCTGATCTTCACAGCTAGGATGCATAATGCCAGTTACATAGTAGCAAACCACATTCCCTCTGTATTCCATTAGCAAGGAGTAAGTTTCACTCAAACAGCTTCTTCCCACAAACCACTGCCCTATGGAACAGACTCCCTAGGCAATGTTTCTGTAATCACTACAATCTTAACCTGTTCAAGTTTAGAGTTAATCTTTATTTTCCCTTCCTATCCATATAAAATACCCTTGATCATATCCCTCTACTTTGTGTGGCTTCTGGGCCTTGTACAAGGTGAACCTTAATGTAAAAATATATATATACACTTAAGGACAATCAGTTTGGGGATTTCCAGAGACTTCTGACTTTTACTGTCCCACATAATAAATCTTAACAAGGAATTTTCATCTCCCCCTGGGAATACCACTGTTTTCTTTCATTTTTTACTAAATGTTCACCCAACACAAAACCTAAGACTATCTCATGGTATAAAGGTTGGTGAATGAAGTTCTTGTAATGACGTTAGAGGAAGAAGTAAGTGAAGATTATGAGGATATGTAAGATAGATAATTGTTTACCTTAGACTTGAAGATTGTCATGATAGAGGAAGCATCCTCTTGGGAGTCTGTTTCACAAAGTAGTGGTTCTTCAAAAGAAGCTAAGTGAAACTTCCTTCTTTCCAATTGAATACAAAGAGAATGAAGATGATTTGACCCTGTGTACATGACATAGAAGGTCTTAGCTGTGACGGTCTGAATAGGTGGAACTAAGGAATGTAGTTCATTTGAACATTTGCTATATATTACGTTGGTGCAAAAATAATTTCTTTTTCTCACATAGTAACATATGTTAGAAAACGAAATTATTTTTGCACCAACCTAATAGATAGTGAGTGAATAGCAATAGGCTTGAAATATTTTGTTTGTGGGAAAAAGGTTGTAGGGTGGAAAATAATTCATCATCCACAAAGAGAGATAAACAGTTTTGAACTCACTACTGGAAAGTGAAGATTGGGTAGCCCTGACATGTCTGTAGATACAAAACTTTTTTTTTTATGCAGTAGGGATGCTGACTTTATGATCAATCCTCCAGTGGTGTGATTTGTATTTTTTAAGAACTGGTTTTCTGTTTTTTTCTTTATATCCCCAAATTTTTGATTGGGGGATTGAGGGATAGAAACCAACAAACAAATAAATAAATAAGCAAGTTTTTTTAATCATTTCACCCCAAGCAAGCTGGGAATCCCACTAGTACACATGGGGTTACAGGGAGTGAAAGTGAGAGAAAAGAAGGAGTATAGGGAAGATTGAGGAAAGGATAAAAAATGCATGGGATTCAAGAAGTCAGAAGATGGTGATTGATGTTGCATTTAAATTTTTGAAGATTGTAGTTATCAAGGAAGCCAGTAAATGGAAGGGAGTTCCACAGTTGAGAAGTGTGAGAAAAAACTGTTGAAGTAGAAGTGGCAGTTGCATTTAGCTATTTCAACAGAAAATAAGTGGGATCTAGATGCCAATCTACTGGAAGGCTTAAATTCATGTAGTCTGGACACCAGGGAAAAAGCTTATTAGAACACTTGCTATGAAAATATTTGTAGAAAAGACTGACAGAAGCCACATCATGTTGTTGAGAAAGTGACTGAAATCAAGATACCAAGTCAGGATCAATTACATTGCAGATCCTTCTTTGGATTTTGTCAAGAACCTTGAGATGAATAGCAGGAGTACCAGGCCAGATATTGCAGCAGTATTCAATGTACAGATGAATGGTATATTTGTAAATGTTCAAGATGAACTCTGATGAGAAAAAATTTCTGGCACAACTTTCCTTGCAGTAGATGCAGCTATTGATTTGATGGAGTTGCTCCACTTTAAGTCAGTTGAAAACGCTAAGCCAAGAAGGCACAGTGTGTTGCTCTCCAGGAGTTTAGCATCACTCATGCTGATGGCAGACAGAAAAGCTTCTCTATGGTGGTTAAATGAGAGCAATTTGTGTAAAACCCATGTAATTTTAGTAAATGGTTTGTGCAAAGCATTACGAACCCTTTGAATTTTATGACTCCAATTGTCCTTCTTTCAAATCTGGGATTGAGACACCAGTATTGATAGAGTTAAGAATAATTATCCTCTATGTAAATAATTCAAGAAAACTGCCACTTAATAATGAAGAATAACATTTATTTTTCAACATAATCTCCTTCTTTGCCAATGCAATTAATTCATATAGATTGAACATTATACAATGAAATTTTCAGATCAAAATTCATCTGAAACTGTGTTAGGTTATGAACTTATTGATCTAACTTCATATGTAGTTACATCAGTAAGTCCATAGCCTAATGATTAAAAAAATGCTTTTACTTTACATAAGAAATGTTTCTTTCTCAACAAAATTTCTTTTGTTGTTAATGCACTTAATATCAATGATGAATATTAATATTATAAATGAAACATTTTCAGATCAAAATTCCATTAATAACTATGTGTCAGTCTATAGACTTAGTGATCTACTCATTTATTAAAATATATAATGCATTTTTAAAAATTAAATTTGACTTTATTAACTGTTATTAATTTCTGAGTAGTATTTCTTTCTATATTCAATCAATTTTATCACAATTATCCAACTATTACAGCCATTAGTAAACATTACTATTTATAAGAAATAAAAGGTCATCATTCTATTGTCATTAGTAGATATTATTATGTATTGGAAATAAGAAAGCATCAGTTTACAGCAGTTAGCAAACATTAGTGCGCATTGGAAGTAAATGACTATCAGACTACAGCCAGGAGTAAACATTAGTATGCATTGGTATTAAAAAACTATCAGTCTACAGAGATTAGTAAACATTAGTATATGTTGGAGTTACCTCCTCTTTATTTTTCTAATTTTTGAAACTGCTATTTTGGGACACTCTCCATATGCAATATAAACTTGGCGATACCTTGCCTCGCTCTCTTTTCTTCACACTTTTCAGCTGATAAGACACAATGTAAATCTATTGTGAAGATTTGCATTTTCCCCTTTGTGTGTGTGTGTGTGGGGGGGTGCTATGTGTTTCCTTTGGGAAACACGCATGAACATTACACACATACGTACATATGAACATTCACCTTCACTTACACACAGTTTGACCACAAACTTTCTACATTCATTCATACACACTAATTATCGTTTTTGTCAATTGTAACCCTTATTGTATGTCAATACACATATACTTGTTTGTACATATATATACAGGTCTTTCCTCACATTTTTCTTTTTACATTTCTGTTGACAGGCTCATACTCAGAGGGTCTGCCATGTTTGTAGTGGGCCCCATTTCAGGAGACGCACATGTTTGTCCCACAACATGTACAAACAGCCCACTACAGTATGCATTGGTATTAAAAGACTATCAGTCTACAGCTAGTAGTAAATATTAATATACATTGGAAATAAAAGATATGCTCTTGACAAGACTGAAACTTACCTTTGTTTTGCCTTCGGAAACCTGCGTTACCATAATAGCTACTGTCATGGGTCCTTACCTATAATTGCAGAATGAACTCTTCCTAACACTATGTATACTACGCCTCTCAAGATTTTTCATGCATTCTGACATGATGTTTCAGGTATGGAACAGACATTCATGCTTTGTCTGAACAAAATTATTTGAACTGAACTCTTGCATGTCAAGTTGAAGAAGGAAGAATATAATTACTGAAAAATATTTTAATACTAGCAGTAGAGCTCGGTGTTGCCCGGGGATGTAACAGTAAGAGATAGATCAAGTATTGACCATCATAAAGACTGAAAAATAAAATTGACAAAGATTATTGTTTAAGTTTGACGGACACGCATGTCTTAATAGGTTTTTTTTTTTTTACGAATTGGTCAAACCCAAACTCAAACAAAAACATTGTATTCAATCATTATGAGTCTACCGATTGAATAGAATTTTATTATAAACAATTGTCTTGTAAATGGAATTTTTAAAGCATTCTGAATGTAAAAATAAAGAAAAAAGTGTGCAAGACAATAAGAAACACTACCTGCCAAAAAAAAAGTGAAGTTTTGTTGAAATCGGTTGAAAAATGTAGGAAATCTGATCCCATATATAAACGAACACACACACACAAACAACCTGGGTTTTATAATAAGTATAACTCGATATGAGTTGTCCCCCTTTCATTCTGGTGACAGAATCATGTTTTATCGTGTTTTAAAATTGATCGTGCAAAAACAGTTGTGTTTTTCCAATTTTTGGCACTGTCAGAAGCACCGCAAGCTAATTTTACGCAGTCCTGTGAAGTTTTGTTGAAATCAGTTGAAAAATGTAGGAAATCTGATCCAATATATAAACGTACAGACACACACACACACACACACACACACACACAATCTGCATTTTATAATAAGTAAGATGAAGCAATGACCAAGAATATATATATATAGAGAGAGAGAGAGAAAGAAAAAAGAGCAAATTAAAAATTTGTAAAATAGGGAAATTATTTTATTGCATGACATCAGATAACTGGAATGTTGCATGTTGAATTTTAATGATAATTTATCAAAAAAGGGACATTCTTAAAAAAAATATTGTAACTTGTTCATTGCTATGGATAAGATAATTTATCTGCAAAAGTTACCAGTTTAGTGTGACAGACTAGATAACTTAACAAAATAACACACACAACAACAGACAATAACAGACAACATAACAGACAATAACAGATAACATGCAATAACAGACTAACAGAAAAGATAACAGACAATAACATATAAGATAGCAGACAATAACAGATAAAATAACAGACAGTAACAGATGAGATAACAGACAAAAACATAGATGATAACAGATAAAATAACAGACAATTACAGATAGCAGACAAAAATATACAAGATAACAGACAATAACAGACAAGATCATAGGCAATAACAGATAACAACAATAACAGACAACATACAGACACAATAACAAACAATGACAGACAAGAAACAAAATAACAGATAAGGTAACAAACAATAACAGATGAGATATCGACAATAACAGACATGATAAGTGAAAATAAAAGACAAGATTACAAACAATAACAGACAAGATATATACAACAGATAAAATAACATACAATAACAGACATGATACAGACAATAACAGATAACAAAAGTTAACAGATAATATAAACAATAACAGACAAGATAAGACAATAAGAGATAAGAAAATAAACAATAACACACAAAATACAGACAATAACAGATAAGATAACAGACAATAACAAACAAGGTAACAGGCAATAATAGTTAAGATAAACAATAACAGAAAAAATACAGACAATAACATATAACAGAAAATAAGAGATAAGATAACAAACCATAGCAGACAAGATATAGAAAATAACATATAACCAGCAATAACAGACAAAATACACACAGTAACAGATAACAAACAATAAGAGATAGGATAATATAAAACAACAGATTAGATAACAAACAATAAGAGACAAGATAACAGAAAATAACAGATAATATAAGAAAAAATAACAGAACAGACAAGATCTGGACAATAACAGATAACAGGCAATAACAGATAAGATAACAAGCATTACCAGACAATAACAGATAAGATAACCAACAATAACAGATAAGATATACATGATAACAGATAACAAACAATAAAAGAGAAAATACAGACAATAACAGATAACAAACAATATAAACCAAAGAATACATTGTTTAAAATATAAACCAACAAATTGTGTGAAATATTTATTAGATAACAGACTAGCAGATAACAAGCAATATCAGATTAGATACAGACAATAAAAGATAAAATAACAAACAATAAAATATTGGATACAGGTAATAACAGCCAAGATACAGACAATAACAAATAACAAATGATAACAGACATGATACAGAAAATAACAAATAAGATAACAAAAAATAACAGCCAAGATGCAGGCAACAACAGATAACAAACCATAACAGATAAAATAACAGACAATAACAGAAATATAACAAACAATAACAGAAAAGATACAGAATATAATAGATTAGATGACAAATAATAAGAGACGAGATACAAACAATAACAGATAACAAAAAAAAACCAGATAATATACAGACAAGATACAAGCAATAACAGATAAGGTAACATAAATAAGAGATAAGATAACAAACAATAACAAACAAGATATAGACAACAACAGATAAGATAACAGACAATAGCAGACAAGACTCAGAGAATAACAGATAAGATAACAGACAATAACAGATAAGATAAAAAAACAAAAACAGATAAGAAAACAATTACAAACAAGATACACATAACAGATATCATAAACAATAACATAGACATAGACAATAACAGATAACATAGACATAGACAATAACAGATAACAAACAATAAAAGACAAGATACAGACAATAACAGATAAGATACAGACAATAACAGATAACATAAGAATCAATAGAAACCAACAAATTGTGTAAATATTTATTAGATAACAGACAATAACAAATAACAAATAATAACAGACAAAATACAGACAATAGCAGATATGATAACAAACAATGACAGATAAGATAATAGATAATAATGGAAAAGATAAAATAACAGATAACAAATAATAACAGACAAGATACAGACAATAATAATATAACACAATATAAACTCATACATTGTGTAAAATATGCATTGGACAAAAGACAATAACAGATAACAGACAAGGTACAATAACAGATAACAGACAGACAATAATAGAGAAATAAGAGATAAGATAACTGCCAAAATACTAATAATAACAGGTATGATAACAAAAATAACCAATAACATACAATAACAGACAAGATAACAAACAATAACAGACACAATATAATAACAGATAAGCAATAACAGATAAGATACAGACAATAACAGATAAAATAACAAACCATAATATATAAGATAACAGGAAATAACAGAAAGATAACAAACAATAACAGAAAAGATACAGACAATAACAGATTAGATAACGAACAATAAGAGACAAGATACAGACAATAACAGATAAATTAACAAACAATAACAAACAATAACCGACAAGATCCAGACAATAATAGATAACAGGCAATAACAGATATGATACCATAATAACAGATATTATAACAAATAATAACAGACACGATACATATAATAACAGATAAGATACAGGCAATAACTGATAATATAACAAACAATATAAACCAACACATTGTGTAAAATATTTATTAAATAACAGACAATAACAGATAACAAACAATAGCAAAGATACAGACAATAACAGAGAGATAAGAGATAAGATAACTGCCAAGATACAGACAATAACAGATAGATATCATCCAATAACAGATAAGATAACAAACATTGACAGACAAGATAACAAACAATAACAGACATGATAGAGAAAATAAAAGATATCAGACAATAACAGACATGGTACAGAAAATAAAAGATATCAGGCAATAACAGACATGATACAGAAAATAACAGATAACAGACAATAACAGACATGATACAGAAAATAAAAGAAATAATTTTTCCTAAATGATATTACTCATTATAACTGGCACCATCAGAGTATAAAATTGAAAGAGGGTGAAAAGGTAGATAAATATTTGGATCTTGCTAGTGAAGTTAAAAAAATTGTGAAACATGATGCTGACAGTTATATCTGTCATTATTGGCATGCTTGCAAAAGAGGTTCTTCTTCTTCAGGAAATTGATGATCATGGCTCTCTACAACTTCCTGTCCTTTGTAGATCTCAATAAATTTTGACATTTGGCTATCTCTTCTAAACCTTGTTCCATCATCCATTTATTCAAGCTTGCCAGGTAGGTTATGCATTGTTTTCTTCTGTGTCTCTTCCCTTCAATCTGCTCTGTGAGTATCAAATTTTCTAAGCCCTTTTTCCTCATTATTTGCTCTTGAAATTTTAACTATCTCTTCTGGATGTAAAGTATTTTGTTTCTATTATCTCTAGAACTTCATCATTGCTCACATGTTTGGTCCATGGTATTCTCAGCATCTTTCTGTAGAACCATATTTCTTTTGCTTCAAGTCTCCTCCTCATCTGTGAGGAGACTGTCCAACATTCACTGCCATACAGCTGGACTAATATTACATAACAGTTCAGTACTCTTTTCTTTAAATGTTTCTGTTTTTTAATACTGTGCTTAGCTTTTGGATGGTAGTATCACACTTCCCATCCCCTGATAAAATATTCCCAGGTACTTAAATTGTTGTACTTGTTTGATTTTGGTATCACCAATTTATAATTTGCATATAATTTGTTATCCTTTTGAAAGATGGCAGCATGTTTTGGTACAAGAAAGTTTCGTTTTTAATTTGGTGATATGACTTTTGCACAACTTTGTGTCTTCTGAGTAGATTTATGCTTTAAGATGTTTAATATACATCTAGATTATTAAAATATTTTATTTTAACACCAACATGTATCTATTATACTTATTAATTTGTTAGTATGAAAATAAAATCATTTTAAAAGCACAATGAAGACTTTTTTATTTTCCAAGAAAAACCTGATACATTAGATATTTTATTTTCATTTTAATCTATTTTTCATTATTTCACCCAAAGCAAGACAATAAAGCCACTAAAATGCAAGGGGGTTTACTGAATGTTAGAGAATATGAGAAAAAACACTATTAAGGAGAGAGAACAATACAAGAGCAGGAATTAAGAAGACAGTAGATAATGATTGACATTGCATTTAAATTTTCAAACATCAAAGTTGGTTGGAAAGCAAGAAGCTGGAAGAGACTTCCACAGGTGAGAAGTGTGAGAAATTAAACTGTTAGCAAAGAACTTATGTTTACATCTAGCCAATTCAACGGTAAAATGATGAGACCTTTTTGCCAAACTGCACTTAAATTTATAAAGTCTAGGTACCATAGAAAAAAGTTCATCAGAACAATTATCATGAAAATATTTATAGAAAATCTGCAGGGAAGCTATATTACAGTGGTAGGAAATTGATTGAAGCTGGGACATCAGGTCAGGACCAATAACATTACAAATTCTTCTTTTTATTTTATCAAGAATCTCTAAATATAGCAGGAGCACCAGACCATATGAAGCAGCAATATTCAAAGCAAGGATAAATGGTAAACTTATAAATATGTAAGATTCTAGAGAGAAAAATTGTCTAGCACAATACACAGTGAACCAAAGCACAGTGAACCAAAATTCCTAGAATTTAGTCACAACTATCTACTTTTAAGGAAAGATAATTTCCAAATTTGATTGGTTAATATTGTTCCTAAAGAATCTCCCCCTTTGTTTGTTAGAATGTTCTCTTTCTTTAAAATAAAACTTTCAATTACATTCTTCTGAAAGATTTCAATATATCATTAATATATTATTAATGTAATATTTACCTTGAAAATAAATGTGCAATGGCCATGTCTCAAAACCTTCATGTGCTCAGTCAATTCTGAATATAGATTATGAGTCAGCAGATTCAGTTTTGTCTCATATAGTATTGTCTGGATAATGTTGGATTACTGTCCCCTGATGATAATCACAGGTAGCACGAGATTTGAAAGGCTCAATCTCTTTCTTGGTGACTTTTCATAGCAAAAAGATGTATTCTTTTCACTCTTGAAAAATGAGAGTAATCAACTACAAACAATTAAGTTTG
>OZ010578.1:35624786-35722286 GCA_963932145.1 Acanthosepion lycidas | reverse complement strand
CTTCATCTGAAAAGAAATATGGAAGAGAGAAGAAAATTCTGGTAATTTTTTTATTTTTGTTTTGTTTGTTTTTCATTGGTTAAACAGACTTATCATGTGTCTGTCCTGCCAAGCAGTATTTATTCATATAATTCATGTGTTTGTGTATCACAATTTTAGTTGGTCTATGGAGGATTTGGCTGATAATGTATACATGCACGTGTGCATTTAAGTGTCTAGTGGGCATTTTTTTAATGTCTGGTAACTATCCATATGTTGATTGGAGGATGTTTTGTGTGAGAGTGAAAGAATTTAGGTTACATCGGTTGCTGTGTGTGTGGGTGTGTGTGTGTGGGTGTGTGTGTGTGGGTGTGTGTGTGTATATATATATATATATATATATATATATATATATATATATATATATATATATATATGATAATAGCTGACCACTCGTATTCAAGGATACCCATCTACTAGGGCGGCTAGCCAATCCCTATTGTAGACTGTTGCTCAGGCACATTTGTGTTCCATCTACCCAATTTCACTCACAAGGCCTAGGTCAACTCATGGTAATGGTTTTCAGAGACTTTCCAAAGGTGCTGCATGCTAGGATCATTCCCCTCCAGACCAATAACACCAAGAAGTCTCCTTTCTGACAAATCGACTATGGTGAGATTTGAATCTGGTCTCATGGTCAGAAAGTGAACGTTCTAACCACTCGGCCACAATATATATATATATATATATATATATATATATATATATATATATATATATATATATATAGAGAGAGAGAGAGAGAGAGAGGTTTGGGAGTATTTGCAGTTTCAGGCATTTACTGAGGGTTCTTGGTGCCTATCTTCTCTAGGTAAGGGTGGATTTTTTTTAATTGTTTCACTCCAGGGAAGGTGATAATGCCACTAGAATGCAGGTTACAGGGAGTGAAATAGAATGAGAAGACTTTAATGGAGATGACTGAGGAAAGGAAAAAAAAGGAACAGGGTTGAAGAAGACAGAAGATGGCGATTGACATTGCATTTAAATTTTTGATGATTGTAGTTATCAGGGAAGCAAGTAAATGGAAGGGAATTCCACTGGTGGGAAGTGCAAGAAAAGAAACTGTGGGAGCAGAAGAGGTGGTTACATTTAGCTATTTCAACAGTAAATGCGTGGGACGTAGTTGCCAATCTAGTAGCACACTTAAATTCATGTAGTTGGGGCACCAGGAAAAATGTTCGTCAGAGAAATTGTCCCACAGCTTTCACTCAGTAGGAGACCTCAGACATGCATTTATGAGCAGGATGATTAAAAACTGCATTCCAAGAGATGCCATGAGGGAAGTCATGGAACGAGTCCCAATCCGCTTGTAGATAGCAGAAAGAAATCTGTTGGTAAGAGGTTCTTGGTTGGTAGGGGAGTGAAAAGAGATGTTTACAGACACTACTGCATAATCAGAGTTGCTAAGAGGACAGAGCTGCATAGTACAACATGAGTCTGGATCAAGGTAAAAAAGAGATCTAGAAGAGAAGTGTGTCCCTTGGGGATACTGGGGAAATGCACCAGGCATGGTGGATTGTTAAAGTTACCAAGCACAAATATATTTGAAAATAGGTGTAGGGAGATGGTCTTGTCTATATTATTAGAAATACTATTTAGCACATAACAGTCATGACAAGAAGGGGAACAGTAGAGAAAGAAGAGATAGCTGACTGAGTTAAGTAAAGAGAGACGGGGACACATCTAAGTGTGGTGTAGAGATTCAAGAGAGAGTTCCCTAGCCAGTGGGAGATATTTACATCCATAAACTTCCAGGCCTTGCATATGGGTATTAGAGTCCTTCCTAAGAAGAGGAAGATATCCAGTAATCGAGAAACCAGAAGAGAGGATGGAAGAGTTAAGATTAGTTTCGCAGAGAGCTAGGATGTCTGGAAACTTTTTGAGGAGGAAAGATTCCCCACTGCAGAAATTGGTACGAATACCATGAATGTTGAAGAAAGTATGGTTGAGGGTTTTAGGCGATTTTTGTTGAACTGGTTTAGTTTTATATCTTTGGTAGCTTATAGTCATATATTGTTGTTTTGGTAAGGAAAGGCCTAGGGCAGTAGTAGCAGTCAGTCATCTTATGGCAGCAGTATTCAACGCATGGCCAAATGGTAGATTTGTAAATCAGCAAGATGGATTCTGATGAGAAAAATTTTCTGACATGACAGAGTAACTGAACTTTCCTTGCAGTAGATGCAGCTATCAATTTGATGAAGTCACTCCACTTCAACTTAGTTGAAAATGTGAAGCCAAGAAGGTACAGTGTGTTGCTCTCCAGGAGTCTAGTGTCAGCCATGTTGATGACAGACAGGAGAGTTTCTCTATGGTGGTTAAATGAGAGAAGTTTTGTTTTAGAGGTTAAAATTTAAAAGCCATATTTAGCCAAACATTCAAAATAAAATTCTAGGTTTATGCTTTTGCAGTGGTACCTGTTTAGAATAACTCATGTGGTTTTCTTTCCAGAAATGAAAGTACCTAGCAGATCAATTTGGCAGCATCATTTTTTATAAGGCTAGTGATATCACCAACATTGGTCAATTGTGAAAAGGCTTTTAATTTTGGCTTTAACTCTTGTCTAATATGAAAACTTTGGGTAATACTTTGGGGTTTCTTCTTTCTTTTTATGTGTCATGTCCTTTCAGAACGTAGGCAATCATGGCTCTCCACCTCCCTCTATCCCTTGCAGCTCTCAACAAGTTCCTTCCCTCTGCTATCTCTCCCAGACCATGTTCTGTCATCCACCTGCTCAAGCCCATCAAGAATATCATGTGCTGCTAACCCTTGTCTCTCTTCCCCTCTATTCAACCTGTGTGTATCAGATTCTCAAGGCCCTCCATCCTCATTATGTGTCCCAGAAATTTCAGCTGCCTCTTCCTGATGTTAAGCATGAGCATCGTCCTTGTCTGCATCCACTCCAAGACTTCATCGTTGCTCACACGCTCGGTCCACAAAATCCTCAGCATCCTTCTGTAGAACCACATCTTTGTTGCATTGAGTCTCTTCTTCATCCTTGAGGAAATCATCCAACATTTTCTGCATAGAGAAAGACAGATGTCACATAACAGCTCAGTATCTTTTTCTTTGTTACCAAAGAAATCCTCCTGTCTCGCAATACTCTGCCTAGCTTTTGGAATGCATCCTTGGCCATCCTAATCCATTTATGGATCTCGGTGTCACACTTACCATCCTCTGTCGAAACGCTTCCCAGATATTTAATCTTCTGCATGTTTACCAAATATATATGAGAAGCCGTGGTAGTATGTGTCATTGATATGGATATTTAACCAAAAATGTATAATAAAAACATAAAGATATTTATTGAGAAGTCAGAAGAATGTAAATGAAGGTTTTATTTTATAGAAACAGAACATGCTAATAAATTGTAGAAATGTGTTACATGCCTTCTTTCTGGCCCAGAAAATAAAGGTAGTAAATATTACAATAGTCTGTCCTAACTCATAAATACAGCAATATGTCTGGGAAGTATCTTCTATTCACAGCATCCATCCCCAAAATTTCTTCTGTACAGAGTGTGTTCCACTGACTGATCCAGGAGGGTCACATGACTGGCCAAGTGTGATGCATACTAATTGAGAAAGAGGAAGGAGGGTTAACCAACATGACTATATTGTACATGCTGGCATCAGTTAAGACTGGAAATTTGAATATTTAAGCTAAGAGCTGCTCTTTCATATTCTAATGAGATGAGAGAATGAATCAGTGAAAAATTATCAATTTAAATGGAGAAATAACAAAAGGCAAAATAGAAAAAGCTATTTTTGTGTTTTAGGCTAAATTTTTAAAACTAAAAATTTACAAAATCTGTGTTGTGCTGTCTGAAGCTTCAGTTCTCAAAATCTGTTTTTTATACTATTGTTCATCCAATACAAGGGCCAAGAGCCACTCAAGGTAAAGAGTTAGTGAATGAGATTGTTGTAAGGGTATACAAGGAGAGAGTAAGAAGTGCATATTATGAATATATGTCAGATAGAAATTTGCTGACCCTAGACTTGAAGAGGTTAAGTGATCCGTTTCAAGATTCTGTTCTACAAGGTAATAGTTCTGGGGAAGATATTGTCTGAGTGTAACTTCCGCCTTACAAATGGAAGATGAAGGAAACGAGGATGAATGGACTCTGTATACATGGCATGGCATCTCCTAACTGTGAAGATCTGAATTGGTGGAACTAAGAAATGTAGCTCATCTGAACATTTGACATGAAAATAGTGATATAGTGGGAAGCTATCAATTTTTCGTCTATGGGAAAGGTGTTGTAGGGTAGAAAACAATTCATAAACCGTAGTATTAAGGTATAAGAGTTCAGATATTGTCTAGAAATGTATTTTTCTTTAATTTCGATTTACTACTTTATTAATTTAAATAGAAACACCAAAAAAGCTAAAATTTGTATTAAAAGTAATATGTTAGCCAGAAAACAAGGATGATACAGTAAAAATGGTGGGAAGAGGTATTAGCTGTTTGCTAATGGTAACAAAAATATATTAGCCGTTTGGTAAGAGTAGTAGTAATATTAGTGGTAATAGTAATATTAGCCATTTGGTAATGGTAACAATAATATTAACCATTTGGTAGTAGTAACGGTAATATTAACTGTTTGGTAATGGTAATGGTATTATTAGCCATTTGGCAATGATAACAGTAATATGAACTGATTGGTAATGATAATGCTAATATTAGTTGTTTGGTAAAGGTAACCATAATATTAGCTGTTTGGTAATGGTAAACATAATATTAACCATTTGGTAATGGTAACATTAGCTGTTTAGTAATGGTAACATTAGTTGTTTGGTAATGATAACCATAATATCAGCTGTTTCTTTATAAGGAAACATTTGGCATTCATTGACTGAGGAATAAGTGTTACTGTCAGTTGATAATTCTTTTTGTTAAAACAATTTTTCAAGAAAATAGGTTTCTCAGGTTCATGAACAGTTATCACTATTTCCAGTATTGATAGGAATTTCCTTCCTAACCTTTTGTTTGAAGTACTATGTGTTGTGGTAAACCCTCTACAGTATAATGAACTCTTCCTCCTCTCATAAATACAAACTGCGAGAGTTGGATGAGCACTGAGTGCAGAGCAGTAGACGCAGTGCTAATCTAATTACTAACACTATTGCTTTGTATATATCTTCAATATACTTTTCAACCTACCTTCATCTTCCGTGTCTTTTTTTCTGGCCTCTAAACAGGCCACAACACTATGGAGCATCATCATCTTGATGATATCCATATTTCCTCTTTGAGTTACATGTGCTAGCCATTTTAGTTGTTGCTGTTGTTGAAAGTCCTCAAGTAAGGTGGTTTCAGTTATTAGTAAAGTTTGTTGTGATTCTTTAGTACTGGTTCAAGATGTTTGAAGAAGGATGATTTTTGCTCAAACCTACAAGCTTCATTTGCTCAAAGATATTTGCAGCCATTGATCAGAGAAAGACTGACACTTTAGATATTTCTGAACGAGTTTCGTACCATGCATAACATCCAAAGGAACGTCTTGCTGGGGTAAGAAGTGGATACATTACACAATATCCAAGAATTAATATGTCCTATTCCAGTGAAAACTGAAAAAGATTTAATTTGCTTTTTTTTTTAAACATTTCACCCCAAGTAAAGAGATAATACTACTAAGACGCAAAAAGGTTACTGGTTGTTAAAAAGAATGAGAAGACTTTAGAAGAAGGAACCAGAAACCCAATCCCAAACAGGAAATAAACCTCTAGTCTATTTCTGTTCAAAAGATGGGAAAGGACTGTGAATCGAGTGATCATTATTATCTTATGCCTCAATGACTACTGGCAAAATGCAAGCATCTGTTTGCTTTGCACAAGCTGATTGTGGCATACAGTTTAATTACTATGCTCTGGCTATCTTTAAGTGATATGTTGTAAATGTACACAGTAAGTAAATATTGCCAGGTGTCCTTGTCCGCGATCCGATTTTTGAAGGGGTTTAAAGTAAAGTAAACTATGAAAAGTGGCGCATAGTGTTTTATGGTCTGTCAATAAAATCACATGATGACCTTCAATGAAATGGCAAAAATGAAGCACTGCTTAGGCTGCTCATAAGTCTCTGTTGAAAGTGAAATACTTTGCCTGATTTTTATCAACTTCTTGGAAATTAAACCAATAGAAATTGGCACCCTATGTATTACTGCATCAAGTGA
Organism: Acanthosepion lycidas; assembly: GCA_963932145.1. Taxonomy (NCBI): domain Eukaryota; kingdom Metazoa; phylum Mollusca; class Cephalopoda; order Sepiida; family Sepiidae; genus Acanthosepion; species Acanthosepion lycidas. Next base: position 35,716,078 of record OZ010578.1, on the reverse strand, counting down.
CTGACAAAAGCTTCAAATTGAGAGTGAACTATGACACTTTTACATTACAAAATTGTTGCACAATAAGGTTTTTTCAGTATTAGATAATTCAAAAAACAGTCGGAAAATAATCTCATATGTTCAGACAATAAGTAATAAAATTTACCAAATATATACAGGTAGCCTGGGTAGTATCTATTATTTATCCAAACATTAAAAATAAATAAACAAAATAAAATAGGTACTGCTCAAAGATTCACTAAAAAAAATGAGCATACATGATGAAAAAATGCTCCAAACTTAAAAACACAATTTTATCATCAAAATCATTATGTTATTATTAAGAAGCAAGACCAAAGGATTTTATTCATATTAAATTATATTTCTTTAATCCTTTTTAGAACCTTCAAAATTTCGGTTAAAATTTTTTTAATTGTGTGAACAGGTAACCATAAATTAATATAGGAAATTCTAGCATGTTTTTGCAGTGCAAAACATAATGATTTGGAAATTCTTGCAAAAATTTGTTAATTGTCAGATTTTAAGGAAACTTTCAGAATTTATTTACAGATGAATTAAGTTATTTTAGAAATGCTTCTTTCTCTTAGAAAATCTTGGTAACAATGTTTTTTTACACTTACAGTGTGTGATGGGTAAATTGTTGACATTTTACATTTTTTAATTTCTCACATGTGCATTGTTTGTGTTTGAATTTGTCACCTGCACAGTATAGTAGGGTCAGTTGTGCACGGTCTGTGAGAAACAGAGAACCATGACATGCAATTCACTCTAACAGAAATTTGTAAATGGCATGCTGTATTGCTTGGCATTCACATTGGAAGCTCCAATACAAACATTTAAGAGTGTTTGAGTGTCAATCTGATTCAGAAAGAGTTGGATGAGTCTAATGGTGATTACAAAGGTGTTTGGAATGATCATTATTGATGCAACATTATGCCTCTATTCATCTTCCCACAGGGCCTCAGACTCAACACAGAGGCCTACATCAAGTGCCTTGAGAAGGTAGTGCTGTTCAGGATGAAGAGGGTGTCTGCTGGAAAACCCTATGTCTGGCAACAGGACTCTGAACCATGCCATATAAGCAGGAGAGCCCAATCATGGCTATCAGATAATTTCTGCGACCACATCACCACTTACATCTGGCCGCCTAATTCTCCAGGCTGAAACCCCATTGATTATTATATGTAGGGCGCAGTTGAGTGAGAGACCAACAAAACTCCTTGTAACACCAAAGATGAACTGAAAGCAAGGATTATGGTAGCATTCACCAACTTAAACAAGGAGATCATCCAGAAGAGTTGCAGGAGATTCTGAAGTCATCTGGAGGCTGTGGTTGAAGCAACTGACAATTTTATTGAATAAATTTACTCTTTAGTATTTCAAGATATTTTGTGTAATTTTGGTAAATATATCTGTTAAAATGAGATGTCAGCGTTATTTTCATTTTTGTGTAATTTAGACAACAGTTTATCCATCCCACCCTGTATTACCCCACACTTACTTAATTTTTTTGAAATTTCAAGAAATTCATTTTTGTAGCACTTAATGTTTATATTAATTATAAGGACATGTCCTTGGAGAATTTAAATCCTTACTTTTTTGTAAAACAGGACCTCCAGTTACAGAAAATCTATTCTGATTTTACATTGTTCGAACTGTTGTTCTTATCTTTATTGTCATGTTCACAATGTTTCGGCCATTGTACACTTTGGCCTTCTTCAGGTGATTGGAATTTTGAACTGAACCCTTTATTTCGTCCACTAGGGTAGATTGTTCTTGTTCCACATGCAATGCCTCTTCTGGATGTCTCAGTTATCTCCTTATAACTCAGCTCTCTAAGTTTTTGTTCACCACTGCTGTAGCCAGGTATTGAGCTCACAACTCTTTGTTGGTTGGATCCAGTGACTTGACCCAAAGAGTTGTGAGTTCCATACCTGTCTAAGTAGTGAACAAAACTTAAAGAGATGAGTTAAAAGGAGATAACTGAGACATCCAGAAGAGGCATGTGGAACTAGAACAATCTACCTCAGTGGACGAAATAAACAGTTCAATTCAAAATTCCAATCACCTGAAGAAGGCTGGCGAGTACAATGGTTGAAACGTTTTGGACATGACAATAATGATGAGGACAACAGTTCGAACAATGTAAATAATCGTATTATAATTGTGCTTGTTCCTTCCTTAGTTACTTAGTTCATCCATTTGTTACTCTTTTCAGCACTGATCTGCATTCAGTGTCTCACTGGCCACTGGCAGGGATTTTCAAAGAAATACCATCACCTGCTCCATCTCACTCTTGCCGTCAACAAATGCTGGCGATTTTCAAAGAAATGCCCTCACCCTCACCCATTCCAAAGCAGTTAGAAGTGGCAATGGAGGATGCCTATAACAGTCCATTTTCATCAATTTTTTCATCATGTTTTGCATATGTATTATCTTGTGTATGCACCTCCACATTTTTGCCGAAAAACTGCATTGCATGATGAAAAAAGCCTCAAAATTAATAAAAACAAATTTTTATCATCAAAATGTTTGTTATTATTAAGCAGAAAGACCAAAGTATTTTTTAATTATTTTATTAAATTTTTAATCTTTTCTAGCACATTTGAAACTTTGGTAAAATCTTGCTTTTTTTAAGTCGGCAACCTGGGTCATATTTTTGTTAATGTTTTTGCACCTATTTTTCAAATGAAAAGCACTTTGATTTGGAAATTCTTGCAAAAATCTAATAATTATTGGATTGTAATGAAACTTTCAGGACTTATTCAGAAATGAATGAAATTATTTTTGCATTCTTTGTTTTTCAGAAAATTGTAGTAAGCAGATATTTTTTACATATGTTACAATCTACTTACTTAATTTCATGAAATATCAAAAAATTAAATTGACCTCAGAAAATTTTTATGGTGACCTCTAAATGACATTATCGTTAAAAGGTCACGTGTTTTAAGGGTCAGCATCCACTTACTAGGAAGACCCACTCAACTTTTTGTGACTGCCATTCTTTCATATTATTTGTGTTTCATCGTGTCTCAGCAGACTTTGAAAATTTTAAAGTAAGTTTTATTATTTTAATTCCTGTTTCACTAAGTATTTTTATTTTATATATTTATTTGATTTTAGTGTGTGTCATACTTCAATTAATTAATTTTATTTTTAGTTTCACTTTAATTATAATTAGAACCTAATTCTAGAAAAAAATAATTTTTACTACTGTGGTGTGCACAGATTTTGAAATGAAAATAACAGTTGTTGCTACAATGGAAAAGTGAACATGCCTGCATTGCAACCATATCCATGTTCAAATTTATTTGAGGGAAACAATCAAGAGTCTGTTTCATTCTGTAGAAGTATCAGAAATTACAATTGTGCCTTCTCCTTTGTGTCATTTGGAGGCAAACTGGCAGCACCTCCAGAAAGGAGTCTGTATTGCTTCCTCATTCAGGGCTAAACTTGCCACATGAAAACAAACCTGCATTCTGCTAATGATCAACTGCAATACAGCCAGTTATACATCATTGAAGCTCTGCAACACAGGATGGATGTGCCTCAGAATTCTGAGTGTTTCCCTGTTATATGAGAAAAATAAGTGATGTTATCCACTAAATTAGTCCTTATGCAGAATTGTACAAGAACATGCATGCAGTTGAACAACAAGAAGAGGTGAGAGCCAGAAGAAACAATGTGTCAATATGGAATTGTGAATTACATTTCAGAAAAGGGTCTGATATCAGGTGCTACAATTTCCCCACCAGTAATGAAATAGCAGCAGTCTTTGTTGGAGAAAATGGCACCCCTCCTGAAAATAGAGACATTGTTTTGTATCCTGGAGTTGCTCCTCCTGAAAAAATATCTTACACGTCATGGGCCCTATGAGCTACCCAATTCTGTTTCCCCATGGGGAATTTGGATGTCATGTGAGATGCAATATGTAGAGGCAGTGTGTAATCATCTAACAATGCAAGAATACTACATCTATCATCTTGGATTCAGAGGTAGGTTTAGTGTTATTCACAGAGCTGGAAAATTATTTCAACAGTATGTTGTGGATTCATATGTCAAGGCTGAAGGTTGCAGGTTGCAGTATCTTAGGAACAATCAGATCCAGTTGCAAGTGTAAAGGTACAATGGATTGATGGACTATTTGAATAAGGAGCAGATGAGAATATTGAACCAGGAGTGTCAGTGATACTGCCTTCCTCATTCACAAGCAGTTCAAGGAGTATGCATCAATATTTTCAGGATGCTATGTTGTTTCAAAATGTTATGGTCCGGTTCCTTGTACCACGGATGATAGTCCAAGGTAGAATGAATAAAGAAGAACTCGAACACGTATATGGAATAACACAGATATATTACATACAGGAATATATGCAGAGAAGTAGAAAGTGTTAGTACGAACAATCAGGTTTAGTAGTAATTGTCTGAACGCGACTCTGTTTTGGACTGCCACTGACTCGACTGACTGACTTGCTTGCTCTGACTGACTGACAGCCTACTGTCAGACTTCACTCCAGACTTCAGACTGAACAGTATTAAGTCACCCCCCACGAGGGCATCATCTGACACAAGGCTGGTTTAATGTGAGATCTCCGAGCCCGTGGGCTCGGCCAAAAATATGCCCATTGAACCTGTATAAACGGGGTCAGCATTGGTTTACCTCCTCGAAAGAGACTCCGCCCTTCAGCGTAGCATTGATCAGGTTCCTCCCCGCCTGAAGGCAGAGAGTTCAACCGATCAGCCAATCAGCTGGTCACCCGACTTCAGGCTGAACGGTATTTAGTCACCCATCCACGAGGGCATCATGTGGCACAAGGTTGGTTTAACGTGGGATCTCTGAGCCCGTGGGATCTCCGAGCCCATGGGATCTCCAAGCCCATGGGATCTCCGAGCCCATGGGCTCGGCCAAAAATATGCCCTTTGAACCCATATAAACGGGTTCAGGGTTAGTTTACCTCCCCAAAAGAGACTCCGCCCTTCGGCATAGCCTCGTTCGGGTTCCTCCCCGTCCGAAGGCAGAGAATTCAACCGATCAGCCAATCAGCCGGTTGCCCGACTTCGAACTGAACTCTCTGCTTCCTCTTGAGGTGCAGTATTTATTACATATGGAATAGTCCATTATGTTATTATGGGTAAGGTCCCATAACACAAAATATTGTAAGTCGAACTTGTTCATCATTTATACTTGCAACCCAAAGTGACCTGAGATAGTTAATAATCTACAGCAAAATGAAACACCTGAAAATAGACCAGATTTAGTTGCCCACGTGTACAAGTCATACCTTGCAGAAGCTATGAGGGACATAAAGGATAGATACATTTTGGTGGTGCCAGTGGTTCATGTTCGTGTCATTGAGTTTCAGAAGAGAGGTTTGCCTTATTGCCATTGTTGGTAGTGTTGAGAAATTTAGGCAAACCCAGAAACAGCAATGATAGGATCGTGACAGCTGAAATTCCTGATGCCTGTGATGATCCAGTCTTGCATGATTTATTAAAAAAATACATGATACATGGTCCTTTACGGAACAGATAATCCTTCTTCCCCTTGCTCATGCCAAAAGAAATTGCCAAAGAACTACAGAGATAAAATGCTTCTGAATTTGAATGGTTATCCAGAGTACAGAAGATGCAATACTGGAGTCACAGTTTAAGTTGACAATAGAAACATTGTGCTGTACAATGCCTACCTGCTGAAAAAGTACAGAACTCACATTAATGTATAAATTTGTTCATCAGTGAAAAGCATTAAATATATCTTCAAGTGATGTAATGAATATACATACACCTAGGTTCCCCCTCACAGTAATATGATTGGCTGGTTGTGGATGTACATGGGCGATACCTACTGGCTATGGCTATTGGCTACACCTATTGCCTACGCCTATTGCTTACCACTACGACGAGGACCAGTCCATTACGGTTACATGCTAGTTTTTCCTACTTGGTTATAGTAGTCAACAACCACTTTGCTACTTCAAACAAATATATCCCTTTCCGGGACATATCATCAAGTATGTGTACAAGGGACATGACAGAGCTTCTGTTGAAGTAAGAGACCACCTAGCAGTAGATCATGAGCAGAATCAAGCTCACGATGAAATTACTAATTATCTTGATTGCCAATAAGTTTCTCCTCCAGAAGCTATGTAGAGACTATCAGAGTTCAAGCTACATGACATCTCACAATATCTACAGACTTGCTGTATATCTTGAAGACCAGCAAAAAGTTTACTTTCACGGAGGAAATGCTCAGCAAGTTGCTCAGACACAGAGCAATCATGACATTACCCTCACTGCATGGTTTAAACTGAATGATGATGATGCAAGGAATCACTCATACCCTGACATTCTGCTGCTGTGTTTAATAAGTGCACTAAAATATGGACACCAATGCAAAAGAATACTAATATCATCAGTAGAATGTATACAGTGCGCCCTAGACACACAGAAAAAATTCCCTTGCTGCTGTATGTTTCAGGTGTTGTGAGCTTCCAGCATTTGTGCACTGTAGAAGGAGAAATCTTGGCAACACTTAAGGCAGCATACCTGAGATATGGTCTTCTCTCAAATGATGACACACTGGAACATGCTTTGCTAGAAACTGCTGCCTGTCAGATGCCCTTACAGTTGCATGTTATGTTTGCTGCCATGTGAACCCTGCAAATGCTCTTCACCTGTGGACCACTCAAAAAGAATCCATGATTGAAGATTTCTTGCACCCAGGTTTTAATGCAGAAAACATGGCACTGCACTCAAATGATGCAATTCTGATAGAGACTAACATTAATTGTTTAGCAACTGGGCTACCTGAACCTATTGTAGTACTGAAGCTTGACCATCATGAATACCTCAAACACCCAGGCATTGCAACACTTACTGATGAACAGAGACAGATTGCTAATGCTGTGCTTGAATCTGTAGATAAGAAAAGGAGAGGTGAGGTGTCCAACCACTCCTGTTTCTATGTAGATACACCAGGAGGTTGTGGTAAAACATATGTTTAATACCATAATTTCTTATCTGCAAAGAAACAACTGCAACATGTGCAGTGGTGCTTATCCATAGTTTGTTCAAATTACTTGTCCCACTCACGGAGGCCAGCATTTGTAATGTACCAGCCACTTCAGACCATGCAAATTATTTATGAAACCTGGATTTGATCATCTTGTATGAGGCTTCATGCTATTGATAAAGCCTTACAAGATATCACTGGAATTGCTGCTGTTTTAGGTGGTAAAGTTGTACTCTTGAGGGGAGATTTTAGGCAAGTCCTACCCATATTGCCAAGAGTAACTTGTAAGGCAATCATTGAAATCTGTATTAAAAATTCTCCTATATGGCTGATTTTCATCTATACAGATTAAGCCAAAACATCAGGACAACAGCAGATCAAAGGGAATTTGCAGCATGGCAATGGAACATAAGTGGCTTCACAAGATCCTAATCTCATGTGATTCAAATTTCATGCGTTGACAGCTCTCTGGTGGATGATGTTTTCATCTGAGGAATATAGAAGGAGCAGAGTAATTCTTTCACCAAATCACTTTCTTGTTCGAAGTTTTGAGACAATTTCCAGATGACTGCTGCACCTATTATAGTACAGATAAAGTTTTGACAGATGATCCTGCTGAGGGTGAATGCTACCCACTTGAATTTCTAAACTCTTTGACACCATCAGGAATGACTCCTCATAAATTGAGTTTAAAACCTGGCTCAATAGTAATGCTTCTTTGTAACATTTCTATCCAGAATGGACTTTGCAATGGTACAAGAATGGAAATGGTGGCCATGCATCAACATTCAGTTGAGGCTTCCTTGATTAGTGGCTCACTAATTGGCAGACATGTTCTTATACCCAGAATAAAGCTGGCTCTAAGTGACTAACTTGCCATTCACTTTGGAGAGAAACCAGCTTCCTGTCCATTTGTCATATGCCATGGCATTTAACAAGTCACAGGGGCAGACATTTGAGAAGGTTGGATTGTTCTTACTTCAGCCAGTGTTCAGTCACTGGCAATTGTATATGGCATACTCTAGAGCTCACAAACTCTCAGATGTAAAGGTTAAGATGATGAAGAGAGTCAAGAGAGGAGAATAGGGCAAACTGTTATTAAGAACATTGTTTGTCAAGAAGTACTGACTTGAAGGAGTGGAGAGTTTTCAGAATTTCTGGAGACCCTTAATTGCATTAGGTATGTGTCTGTGGTTTATATATATATATATATATATATATATATATATATATATATATATTGTGTGCATTTAGGCAGCATTTTTTCATTCATACACATTTCATTAAATAATATAGACAAGTGTTGTCTATTTATTTTATGTAAATTCTTTTCATAATGTCTGATAAGCTTAATAACATTATCATTAAATGAAGAAAGAAAATCACAATATTGATACATATGTCTATAATTGGTAACAGAAGCCATTGGTTTATACCAACGGCTTCCCATATTTAATACTTCTCGAATTCACTCTCACGTGGTCATGTGTGACATCATGAGCTGCAGTGCAATTTTCGCTTCCAGCGTCTTATATGCACGTGTTTATCGTTGCTTAGAAATCATCAATGTAAGCAGAAACAGACTATCATCACATTGTTGTCTGTGTATTGCTTAATATGTTGTACTGTAATTGTCATCTTTGATAATGGCTTATGTAAGCCGAAAGCTTAGGTTGGATTAAAAAATATGCATCAATATTGTGACTTTCTTTATTCATTTAATGATAATGTTATTAAGCTTATCAGACATTATGAAAAGAATTTACATAAAATAAATAGACAACACTTGTTTATATTATTTAATGAAACATGTATGAATATATATATATATATATATATATATATATATATTCAGTTGTATGGATATGAGTTTCTGACCCTGGGTTTCATGCTTTTGGGATCATCAGACAATATATATATATATATATATATATATATATATATATATATATATATATATATGGTTTTGAAAGCAGGGGCAAAGATCAGAAAAGATGATAGAACGTGAACTTGTAAAACATTGTAGTAGTGGTTCTCAAATTAAATTCTAATAAGACAGTTTAAATATTCCTTTTTTTTAATCGGTATGACCCCTTGCAAGGGAGTAAAGCCACTAAGACATAAGAGGGTTACAGGATGTGTAAGAACTAGGAACAGCAACATTAATAATGAGTAGGAAGAGGAAAGAGTAAGAGGAGGAGAGTAGGTAATGATGGACATTGCATTTCATTTTTTGCAGATTAAAGTTGGCTGGAAAGCATGGAGCCGGAAGGTACCTCCACAAGTGAGAAGTGCAAGAAAAGAAACTGTTAACTTAAAATTTATAGTTACATCTAGTCAGCTCAACTGTAAATTGATGAGATCTCAATGCCAGTCTAATATGGTGCTTAAATTCAAAAAGTCTAGGTACCATAGTGAAGAATTTATCTGAACAATTACCATGACAGTATTTATCGAAAAGACAGAAAGTGGCAACCTTACAACGGTGACTGAAGCCAACCCCCCAGATTCTGTGGCAAAGATTTACAAAATGAGACTTGGCTTTGATGTTGTAAAAAGCAACCAAATTAAAATTTCAAAACAGGTGCGGTTTAATTGGATAGTGATTCTCGCGTTTTTAACCAATGGGGACAAAAATTACATACACTCTATGGAATTGGGTTTTGATATGGTTGGAGTCATTTGTTTGCTATATAAGAGGGAAAATTTGAACTGCAATGTTAGAAAGGAACAGATCACACTCAGTTGGAGAATAGAATAGAAAAGCAAGAAAAGCTGGGATGATAGATCCTGCTTCTGCTACTACTGCTATTGTTAAAGAAGAAAGAAAAATCTCTAAAGATTTATGAGAATTTGCATTACTAAGGAGGTATTTATTAAACTCATGAGAATTTATCTCGTATTTGAGGACACATGGTCCAAACATCTGAATATTTTGTCTAAAGGACCTAAAAAACCAGTTTTGCTTGACATAAGCCAACCTTTTTCTCCACTGCCTATGAATATCAATCTTTGGCTTTCCACATTAGAAAATTTAAAATTTTCAATTGTGAACTTTTCAAAGTAAGTAAATTTATTTTACTGCTAAGAAATTCATTTATATGAACTGTTGTTCTAAAAGAAAGTTATTTACATTCCTTTGTTAAGGGAAAAAATGGTTTTCAGGAACTGCTGATTTCTTACAGAAATGGTTTTCTTTAACTGTTGATTTCTAACAGATTTGTATTGCAAAGAACTGTTAACGAAGCTTTGAAACACAGAGGAGAAATTTTGCATAAAGCCTATAATGTATTATTAACATTTCTAATTTAGAATTTTGGGATTATAAATGATTGCCAGAAGGACTTTTACTGTCTGATAAAAAGATACATGATTTGAAATCTTTTGTGCTGATATTGTTATTTGCATAATTTGTATATAGTAAAAATATTTTTTCATTTTAATAAATATTTGTTTCCTTGCAAATTTTACTTGGCATAAGAGTTTTCTTGTCTTTTTCATTAGGGCATCAAAAATTATTTGTAAAAGAATGGATAAAATATTTGAAATCCTCCTCTTTGAAATTCTCCCTCATTTTTTTTCTTTTTGCACATCTAATTGGAGAAGAAGAAATGTTAGCTCAACACACGATTAGCATATTTAGGGTTAAGTTTTGGATAACAAAATGTTTGGGCATGAAAGATTGCAAATCATGAATCTTTTTTTTCTTTTATCAGAGAGTAAAAGTCCTTCTGGCAATCATTTATAATCCCCAAATTCTAAATTAGAAATGTTAATAATACATTTTAACAAACCTATTTCCAATTTGCTTTCATTTAAAATTTTAAATGAACTATCTAAATCATTTTATGTAATGTTTCATTAACACTAAATACAAGAATATGGTTAAGACCTTCAAAATGAAACTTCTTTCTCTTAATCATCTGAGAGATCCCTTTCTGCTTTCCATCAGCATGGCTGGTGCTAAGCTCCAGGAGTGTAACTCGTTGCGCCTTCTCGGGCTAACATACTACACTAACGTGAAGTGGAAATATTATACTAAATCAATTACTAAATCTGCTGCAGTGAAAGTTGGTTCACTGCATTGTACAATTTTTATTTCAAGAATCTATCTTACATATTTATAAATCTATTATTGGCTATGTCTTTAATATTACTGCCACATATGGTCTAGTGCTTTTGCTATATAGAGATTTTTGGTAAATTCCAAAGAAGAATCTAAAATGTTATTGGTCCTAACCTTGCATCCCAGCTGAAGTCACTTTCCCACCACCATAATGTAGCTTCCCTGTGCCTTTTCTACAAATACTTTCATGATAATTGTTGTGGTAAACTCTCAGCTATAGTACCTAGACTTTATGAATTTAAGCACAATACTAAATTGGTAACAATGTCTCATCAATTTACAGTTTAATGAGTTAGATGTAACCATAAGTTCTTTTCCATGAGTTTCTTCTCTCACACTTTTTGCTTGTGGAACTCTCTTCTGGCTCTATGCTTTTCAGCCAAATTTGATCTTCAAAAATTTAAATGCAATGTCATTCATTATCTACAGCCTTCCTGATTACTCTTCTATTGTTCTTGCTCCTGAATAATGTTTTTTCTTATTATTCTTTCACACTCAGTAATCACTTGTGTCTTAGTGATGTTACTACCTTGCATGGGGTAAAATGATTAAAAAAATTTATAAGAATATAGTTCTCATCTGTAAATATTTTGTCCATGAAGTGCTGATATGTTACTACCGCATTTTTGTTAAATCAGAAAGGCGTATATTTATTTTCAAACAGTTCAAAAATTACAGCTGTCTTAGGCACATCATTAGGGCAGACTTTTATCTGGTGACAAGCAGAAGTCTATTTGTGAAAAACAACATTTTTTGGCAAGTTTGGAGGTAAATGAATTGACAGTTGGTATGGGATATCAATCACTTTTTGTAATGCTATTCGAAGCATAGTAATAAACACAGCATTAGTAATTACCATCAGACTTTTAAAACAAGATGGAAGGGTCTTGTCCATTCATCTTTAGGAGATATATCTTCAAAGTTCTGAAGTCTTTAAATTTACTTGTGCTACTTTATATTGTTCTGCAAATATTTGTTTAGTTTTGACAAAAACTGGAGCATGTCTTACTGTATCTATCCTGTAAAAAAACTTAACAGTATTTTACGGTTGTTTCCATAAGATTAGGTAACACTTATCAACATGCTCACAAATGTAGGAAGACGTTCTTCTTCATCTATATGCCATGTCTCCTCAGACTGTTGGCAATTATGGCTTTCCACAATTTTCTGTACCTTGAAGTTTTTAGTAAAGTTTTCTTTTTATCATCTCTCCTAGTCGCTGTTCTGTCAACCATTTACATAAGGTCATTAGGTAGATTATGTGCTGCTTTCCTTTGTCTCTCTTACCTTCAATATGTCCTGTGAATATCAAATTTTCTAAGCCCTCTTTCCTCATTATATACCCTAGAAATTTCAACTATCTCTTTCTTATGTTAAGTATGTGTCCTTTTTGTTTCCATTTTCTCTAAAACTTTGTAATGATTCACATGTTTAGTCCATGATATTCTCAGCATCTTTCTGTTGTCTCAAGTCACTTCTTCATCTGAGGCAACTGTCCAGTACTCACTCCTATATAGGAGGATCAATATTATGTAAATTTCAGTAATATTTGCTTTGTATCTAATGAAATTTTCCTGCTTCTTAATACTTTGCTTAGCTTTTGGAAGTCATCTTTTGCTATCCTAATGCACTTTCAGATTTCAGTGTTCATTTTCTGTCATATGTTAAAACACTTTCTAGATATTTACATTTTTGTACTTGCTTGATTTTGGCATCTGCAATTAGTAATTGGGCTGTTTCTTTTTCTAACAACTATACATTCTGTCTTTTTACAATTGATGTTTAGTCCTTTCTTCTTGCTTTCCTTTACTATCTTCTGTAGGAGTTCCTGTAGTTTCCTTTCTGTGTCTTTTATCAATACTGTATATCTAATATTGTTAAAATTGTAGCTGCCAATAATGAATCCTGGTTAGGATTCAAGATTGCTCCACTTTAAAGGTTGATGAAGTCTGGTAAGAAGATACAACCTTGTCTTTCACTCCTATTTTTCTGTATTTACTGAATTTATTTTCTATCCATATGTCAGCAAGTAAATTTATGAAAGAGATCATTACATATCAACTTAGGGAAGATATTGTTGCATTTAATCTTCCTTTTTGCGATAATATCTTGATTAATTTCATTTATTTTTGTATTATTGTTCAGCCAATACAAGGACCAAGAGCTATTCAAGGTAGAGGTGTAAGAATACAGAAGTCAATTATCTCTGTTTGATAGAGATACATCACATGGGTCACATAATGGCTGTAATGATGTCAATCCATACAGTGTCGAAAAGGCAGTCTAATTCAGTTTGTTTGCAGCAGCAAAAGTAAAAGGTTGCTTTCTTTAGCCGGGGCCCCTTATGGCCCAGGAAGAGGTTAAATCTGCATCCCCAACAGCTTACAAGTCCATGGCACCATTTCCCTTTGGGAATATATCTTTCCCAGATATAGAATGAAACTCCAGCTTGCAGACCTCAATTTGGGAAAATCCAAGACTCATTGTTTCCTGTTCATGGAATATGCCTTTGCCTGGGATATAGATGAATCCAGTCTTAAAAATGGCTCTCCCAGACACAGGAGTATCTCTATATTATATGTAAGACCCTTGCTTTTGTTTCACCTTACACTTTGCTTTGCTGTATAGTTATATATGATATATTATTCTCTGCGTGAAACACGTGTATATATGTACATATAGTTTTGTGTATGTCCTAGGCTTATAAAAGTCTCTCTGAGAATAAAGTATGTTTGTCATTCTTTTTCTTTTCAGACATTCCTTTCCATCTGTGAACTATGGTCTTATTATATGATAATGCTCATAATGGGGGAGAATATATCTTTCTTATCTAGCTCTCTCCCATTACAGACAGTTACTTAATGAGGTTGCTTTAAGAGCATAAAAGGAGGGAGTAAGAGGTGCATCTTATAAGGATATGTAGGATAGATAACGGTTGAACCTCAACTTGAAGAGGTTAATACTGTAGTGATAGCAGAAGCATTCTTTCAGGAATCTTTTATACACTCCAACAGTTTTGGGGAAGAAGCAGTCTGTGTGAAACTTCCTCCTTACTAATCAAATGAGAATGATTTGGCCCTGTGTACATGGCATGGTGGGTCCTAACTGTGAAGGTAAGAACTTGTGGAACCAAAGAATCTAGTTTGCCTGAACATCATCTATGGGAAAAGGGTTGTAAAGTAGAAAACAAATTATCACCTACAAAGCTGCAAAAATACTTTTGAACCCTGTAAAGTGAGGATTAAGCAGATCCAACACAGATATGACAGCAGGGCTGTTGTGTATTACTCCTGATCCCCCTGATTGGGTGGCATGAACAGTACTTTGTGACCCTCACTATCTTATCAACATTTGCTTTTTTTCTGCCTACATTTATATACATTACAAATTAAACTAAGCACAACTGACTATTAAAAAATTGAAAAAATTTTTGCAGATTTTGATGTTATTGTGGAGTCTTTCTTTTGTCCAAATCTGTGAATTTTTTTTTTTGATCATGCTTAGTCTCAAAAAAACACTATATACAATTCACTATTTTTTATCCATAATGTTGAATGTGTTAAATTATTCAACCTTTTAATGAGAAAAATCTCAAGTTGATGTTAAAAATTGCTGCAAATCATTGTTGATTTATTTAAGATGGAATGATCCATTATGGCATTTTTCTAATTTGTATTTAGATACATTGTATTTATTTTCAGTTTTTCTAGTTGAATTGTTCACCTATAGTTGCATATGATCCATTATTGTACATAATTAGGTTGCAATAAAATTTGTATCTTATATGAATACTATAATATCTTATGAAAACTGAAATATAATAGAGTGGGGAGGGGTCTGTATCACAGACTGTGACGCCCATATCATACATTGGAGGATGGCAGAAAACCCTTGCACCAGCCCAGTATGACAGCAATACTCTTCAAATTCCAGAATACTGCTCCAAAATACCAAGGTCATAAACCATCAATTCTTGCCAGTCAGAAATGTCCTACGCAGTTTTTTGCAACAGCTGTTTCTGACTCACTATAAAGCCTATGCTGATTTCTCCTACATAGGCAGATCTGACCAGTGAAGGACTTCCATGGCAGGTGAGCTTAAACAGGTCATCATTAGTGACACCAATGCAGTTCCATCAACAGTGATGACATTGGCCAGCAATTAAACTAGCAGCAGCAGTAGAGACCTCTTTCTACTGCTTTTCTTTCTTTTTATGTGCCATATCTTTTCAGGACGTAGGTGGTCATGGTTCTTCAACTCCCTCTATCCCTTGCAGCTCTCAACAAGTTCCTTCTCTCTGCTTCCTCCCCCAGACCATGTTCTGTCATCCACTTGCTTAAGCCCACTAGGTATATCACGTGTTGTTTTCCTTGTCTCTCTTTCCCTCTGTTCAACCTGTGAGTATCAGATTCTCCAGACCCTCCTTCCTCATTATATGTCCCAGAAACTTCAGCTGCCTCTTCCTGATGTTAAGTATAAGCCTCCTCCTTATTTGCAACCTAAAACCTCATTGTTGCTCACATGCTCAGTCCATAATATCCTTAGCATCCTTCTGTAGAAACACATATTTGTCGCCTTGAGTCTCTTCTTCATCATTGAATATTTCTGCCACTACTCTCACTTGACCACATATGCATGTTGATTTTCTCCCACGAGTCTCTCTCAACTACTACTTTGTATTATATCCTGAACAAACTCTCAGTCTACCATGACCAATATATGATACCCCAGAATGAATGAGCAAACAACTGAACCTTGTGAATCATGGGAAATAAAAACTCTCTTGATTATCTCAACCACATCTTATCTCCATTTGTTGATTTGTAACTTCTATATTTTTTTTTGTTAACAGAAAGGCCACCATTACATGAAAAATATTTTACATCTAGAAAGACAAAAGAATTGTCTCTTATTTTTCAGTTTTTCTTCTCTATTGTGTTTCATATAGTAATCTAGCTGAGCTGCTGAAAATTTCTCAACCTCACACACTTCCTGAACATCAAAATTTTCTTTAAAAAAATCCCTTCTGACCAATCCTCAACATTTAAAAAAAATTCGTTCTTGGTTACACTGAGAATTTCTGAGCATCTCCCTGTATTAAACTGAACTTTAAAAGCACTGTTCATCTGTCAAACCATCAAAAATGTGTAGGGTAATGTCAAATTTTGTCAAGAATGTTATCTTTGTTCTTTTCTTTGCATTAAGTTGCAAGCAGAAGCCATTTTTTTTAGTTCTCATAAAGAATTAACACACATTCTTTCCTTTGACATCCTTCTTCTGCTTCTGATGAAGCTTTGTTAAGTCTGACACAAGGCCATGTGAAGAGCATTCAGCAAGAACACAACACATTGCAGTCATAATATATGTAAGGCAAGCTTGTTAACTATTACAAAATAATGGGACACACAGGTAAATTATATAGCATTTTTTATTATGTGCAGTGTTCCTTAAGGATTTGGGCAACCATGTCACTCCTCAACTTACTAACTTTTGTTCCAATAAGTAACTTTTGACCCTATACCACCCCCCTTTGTTCTGTTGTCAATTTGCATGTTGAGTAGAATACTTGATTTTTGTGGTGATCATGGCTCTCCCTAACTTCCTGTTTTTTGCTGTGCTAAGTAACTTTTGACCTTTTACCATCCCTTCTTTTTCTTTGTTCTGTCAGAAATTCACACAAACATGTTAAGTAGGATGCTTGCCTTTTCTTCCTGTTTCTTTTGCATTCCTGCAAGTATTAAATTTCTTAGGCCCACTTAATTACACATTCCAGAAATTTCTATTTTAATTGTCAGTATCAATTTGTTTGTAATTCCTATTTTCCTTTAGACTTTCTTGTTGCTCATATGCTCTGTCTATGGTATTCTCACTGGTCATCGACAGAACCATGTGTTTTTCGTTTGTTTCTAAGGACATTTTCAAATATCTTAATACTTTTTTAGTTTCTGGAAGGCAATTTTAATGTGCCTTTGGATATCTGTGTCACATTTTCCATTGTCTACTACCTTGTGCCCCTCCACCAAAATCTGATATGACACCCCCCCCACTCTTCTACATCTCAATTTTCATAGGGTAGTATTCATACAAAATACAAATTTTATTGTTATCTAATTATGTACAATAATGGATCATATTCAATAAAGATGAACAATTCAACTGGAAAAATTGAAAATAAATATAATACAAATAAATGCAAATTAGTCACATGTCATAAGAGATTGTTCCATCTTAACTAAATCAACAATGTTTTTCTGGCAATTTTTAATAACATCTTGAGAATTTCTTGTTTAAAGTTGAATAATTCAACACATTCAACATTATGGGTAAAAAATAGTGGATTTTATATAGTGTTTTTTTTTTTGTCTTAGCATGAGCAAAACAAATTCACAGATTTGGACAAAGAAACAAAAGACCCTAGAATGATGTCAAAATCCATGAAAATTTTTCATCCCTTAATAGTCAGTTGTGCTTAGTTTAATTTGTAACATATATAAATATAGATAGAAAAAAAAAAATGTTGATAGTATAGCGAGGATCACAAAGCACTGTCTGAGAACCCCAATCAGACTCCCCCACCCGGGTGAGGGTTTCAAGGGTAGTATGTGTCAGCCTTGTTTCTAATGATTTACTCAGTTATCTTATTAAATATTGCTCTCAGACATGGCACCTTAGTTATTTCATTAGTTTAATTTGGCACAAGAACTCGTGTGAGGCAGTCAATGATGACCCTTTTTGCTACAACAATAATATTCTACTAGAATAGTTTATTAACATTAAATCATGGTGAAGTGCTCTGGTTACTTTTTTTGCATGAATATTTAAAGCTTAAAATTCCTGATGTCTATAAGATATGTATTAGTGTAAAGAGAGACTTTTTAATGAGCAACTTTGTTTTGCTAGGAGATTTACAATAAAGAGCAAATTTACTCTGATGAAGCAATTTCAGTGAGAAGCAATGTCTAAGAAAAGAAATTTACCTGGTGATACAAAGTTTCTTTCAACATTCCTTTCCTCCACCATTGCTAATCAGATACAACTCTGTAACTAAAAAACACTTTCTTCAATGAATGCCCAATGAAGAAACCCTTCTTTAAAAACAAAAACAAAAAAAAACTGATGTTTGTTTTTTTTGGTAGTGGGTCAAGTTGAGATCTTTTCAATAGCCCCGTGGCTGTTTTTATCCACTTTTATTTTATACCAAGTCTTACACAAAATGTGAATGCAAGCCTTCTCCAAAATCCCAGGTAATTCCTAGGCTCTTTTAACATCCAGATCTCTAATGGAGTGCTTAGAAAGATTGAAGAAATATCTTCATTTTCTCTGCTCTCTAAAGCCCACCATAGACATTATTATATCTGCCATATATTTAACATGACAGAAGGAAGTGCTAGCATGACCCAAAGGAATAAAAAGCAAAAATGAGTTATATATGAAGATATTTTAGTAAACATATATGTCATGCTAAGATTCAATGTAGCAATATATATATATATATATATATATATATATATATATAAATAAATATACAGGTAAAATGAGGTCAAATGGAGTATAATTCCACTGTACATAAGATTTAATTTAAAAGAGGGTTCAATACAGAGTAGAGCTAAATATTATTTATTTTAGGATATTAAAAAAAACATGTTAGAAATTGCTACACAATTAAAATCATGTTCCAGCAGCACAAATGTGTCTCTTTTGGCAATGTCAAACCACTATATATATATATATATATATATATATATATATATATATATATATATATATATATATATATATAAATGCTATTGGTTTGTCAAAATCTTTATGTTTAGAAACATGCTTGACATTTTAACTAACCTGATGAATATTTATGAGTGTTCCTAGACCTAAAAATTTAAAAAAAACAATAACATTTTTGCTCTTGTATATAAATACTTGTTACAAAATGAAATCCTTGTATTTGCCTTGATAAAGTCTCTTGGAGGGTAAAAGGTATCAGCTAAGGTAATTTTTCCTCTTATCTTTATTCATAATGTCCCTTTACAGTGAAATTTATATATATATATATATATATATATATATATATATATATATATATATATATATATATATATATATATATTATATGTGTGTGTGTGTGTGTGTGTGTGGATGCACACTGCTGATGAGTTCCAAATAAGACAAAATGGCTGTCCAGTGCTTTCTGCATACTGTTGAGGATTTTGCTACACTTGATGAATTACTATAAATTAATATATATTTTGTGGGCTCTCCCATCATTGACTGATGTGGGCTGTTGACCTGCACCTACTGGGAATTCTTTTTTTACGACATATGAGAGTCATGTAACTCCCTTCCTAGAAGCCGGCAACCAGACAACCTGCACATATGAGTTGATTATAGTGGTGAAGGCTTTGTGCAGAACAACCACATTTTTTGAAGAGCTGAATACAGAGATCTGGTGCACCGTGTGCCACAAGGTCCCTAAATGACCCTCTGCAGGTTTTGAGTTGTCCTTCTCCTAGGCCAGTTGCCATCCAAGGCTATAGAACCCAGTCTGTCCTGCTATTTACCCATAGAAGAAGAGGATTCATACCTTTCCCAAGGTTATTAGCACGTAAGTGAATGTAATGGATCTGAATGTAATTCAAACTTGACTCTGATTCCTCAATCCAAGCTGCTATCCATTACTCCACCGTGCCTTCTATATATATATATATATATATATATATATATATATATATATATCACTAAATTATTATTCTTAGAATCTAAAAATATTTTCTGGCTTTAAATAACCTACAAAGGGTTGATAAGCTGTAAAAAACAAATCAATCAATCTAATACCCATTTCATATGGCCTCAGAATGTCTATTTGTTAAATTTTCTTGGTTGTTTGCAGTGCCTGAACCCCTAGTGAAACCTTTATGAGTTCACCAGAATATATTTATATCCTGCATTTTTTCAGCTGTATCCTAAAATGATGTATATTTTACTTTTGGAAGGAATACTTTATCCACATTCTATCATAACTATAATCTTCTAAATTAATTTCCATTTTATTTTATTTTTCTCGGGCCCAAGAGCCACTCAAGATTAAGAAGTGCAGTTTATGATGATATGTGCAAAAGATAACTGTTAATCCTAGAATTGAAGAGATTAAGATTGTAGGGATCAGGAAAGCATCCTCTGTGGAGTCAATTCCACAAAATACATTTCTGGAAGCTGTTCTAGTGAAACTTTCTTCTTATTAATGGAATACAAAGGGAATGTGTATGATCCAATTCAGTGTATGTGGTATGGCGGGTATTAACTGTGGGGGTTAGATTTGATGGAATTACTCATCAGAACATTTTCCATTGTAGAGATTAACTTTTTCAGAATGTCAACAGTGTTTTCCCTTCACAAGTTTTGGAGCTCTTTAAAAAACAATCCTAATTCTGATGGCTTGTAATACAATGGAAATTAAAAATCAACAAATACTGGTCAAAGAAATCATTTCCAGCTTGACACATGATATAAAAAGCAGCTCAATATTATTGAAAACAAACACTTTTCAACAAATGAAAAGAACTGTGAAGAAATTAAATAAATACATCTATCCAATACTATGAAAGCTGAGTCAGGTCAATCAGAGAGTTTCATCTGATGCAGGAGACTGGTAAGCTTTCACTACCTGATTACAAATATATGGTTTAAGGCTCCAAAGTTTAACTGGTGGATTGTCTAAGAGACAAGCTAGTTGATTAAAGCAATATTTTCCTGGTAGTTGTGAGTTCAAACCCAAGGTTGGGTAGTATTGAAAAGTCACATACTCTTGTTCAATAGAAGAAATTGACTATTAACACAAAAGGTGAATAAGTGGATTAAATAAAGAATTCAGTTCAAAATTCAATTAAAGTTTACTGTCTGAATTTCTGGGATGAGGAGTTATCATTATTTACTCTATTTACATTTGGTATATTGTCCTCATCTTTGTTGTTGTTATCACAATGTTTCAACCACTGTGCTCTCTGGCCTTCATCAGGTGTACAGGGTGTCCTAGAATTAACTATTTCAGTGAAATCAGACAATTTTTAAAAACTCACTTTTATTTCTGTTCATCATGTTCGGTATGTATTAGAATTGTATAAATTTGTAATTTTGTTTATAACTTAATACTTTTTTCTCATTTTATTTTCATTCCCTTTCAGAATCCTATTAATACTGAATACACAAGAACACCACTTTGATGCACCCCCCACCACCACCACCACACACCGGATTTCTTTGCATGGGGTTTCATAAAAACAAAGGTTTTTAAGGCCAAAAGACCAATAGTTTAGCTGAGCTTAAAGAATTTATTCAGTTAGCAGTGCAGGAGATAACTCCTAAAATGATTCAAAATGCGTTTCACAACATTAAGGATAGATTTGAAATTTACAGAGATTCAGATGGAGCACATATTGAAAATTTTCAATGAAGTTTTGATGTAAGATTTATAAACCTACTTGTTTTGTATCATAATTAAGTAATAAGCATAAAATTATGTCAGCTTTTTAAAAATTTGCCTGATTTCATTGAAATAGATAGTTTTTGTGATGTCAATAAACACTCGTTGTCACTTTTGGGATGGCAACGAATACTTTTTGTCACTTTCGTGATGCTCATTGTAGTAGAGACACAACTATAGTAATACTGTTGAACAATACTGGTGTCAGATGACTTCGAATAACACTCGCACTAATAGTACTTGCTCAATAATACTCACTCGAATAGTAATCCTTATAGTGAATAGAGTAGAGAATAACAATCCATATAGTAATAGAGGATAGAATAGAAATGGTGATCCGTATAGTAATAGGGGATAGAATAGAAATGCAATCATTTAGACGTCATGTGACCACCTTCTTATAGGTTTCTCCCATGGCCACATGATCCCCTTAATTCAATAATGGGATCGCCTGTATTTGTTCACTGGCGATCTATGTTCAAACTCAAGTGTCGGCAACAACATTTTATTCCTATATAACAACAGTTAATACTGGGACCCCCTGGATGTGACCTAGTGAATTCTGACTATTCTCATTCCACTGTCCATGTTTAGGGATATCTTATTTAGTTCTTATTTTTAGTACTGCTCATTTATTGTTCACCTGCTTCCACTGAGTCCATGTACTCTCTGCTATTAGGTTATTGTTCTGTAGTCTAGTAAAAGTGTTGTTTTGTGAAATTGGGTGACATAGTGAGTGCGAGTTCAATCCCTGGACCGGGCAGAGTGTAAACACAGTAAAGACAAGCAAGCAATAACTAAGCAGTGTTAAAAATAAGAACTAGAAAGGATATCCCTAGATATGGGCATTGGAACAAGAACAGTGTACTCCCTGTAGATTAAATAAACGGTTCAATTCAGAATTCCCTGTAGGTTACCCAGATTGATATGCACTTGATGAAGGCCAGATGTCATAATGGCTGAAACATGATAACAACAACAAAGATGAGGACAATAGTCCAAATGTAAATAGTGATAAATAATCACTTAAAATTACTGAACACCATGAATTCACCTGAAGAAAGTCAGTGTTCAAACAACCAAGATGGTAATGCTCGTTAAATAATCAGTCAGTTAAGTGCCATACGTGATACATGCTTGGGCAATAATGTATCTTTCAATACATGACTGACGAGGTAGATTTTTTCCTGCAGTAGGTTGCCATTTCTTTCTGCAGTAGACTAGTTGCCAACCAAGGCTAAAGAACCCAGTCTGTCCTGCTATTCAACCCCTAGCCGGAGGGAGAGGAGATGGATTCATGCCTTCTCCCAAGGGTATTTGTATGTAAATAAATCTAACAAACTTGACTGGAATTTGAACTTGGCTCTCTGAGTTCTCATTCCGAGCCAATATCCATTACACCACAGCACCCATCCAAGTCATATAATAATGATGCTATACTCTGCTTCAAATGTGATCACTTTCTGATTTACTCTACATCAAAACCTTTCAACTGGATGTGAACACTACAAAAGCAAAATAAAAAGTCATGTAACCACCCTGACTGCTTAAACGGATCCACTCGTGGCAGGCAATCACAGAATTCACCAGGTCAGCCAACTTGACACAAGCTTCAACAC
This sequence comes from Acanthosepion lycidas, assembly GCA_963932145.1. Taxonomy (NCBI): domain Eukaryota; kingdom Metazoa; phylum Mollusca; class Cephalopoda; order Sepiida; family Sepiidae; genus Acanthosepion; species Acanthosepion lycidas. The sequence goes on along the minus strand of OZ010578.1, from coordinate 35,692,847 downwards.
CAGGTCCATACATTACTGACTCCCCCATCCCCTAGGTCACTTCCCTCATACACAAAGAGACATTCTGTTTTGATCCTTTATACCACCAATATTGAGAATTTTATTTTAACATATCTTGTCTCCTTCTCTTTCTGCCTTATTGACTTTGTTGTTTTCATTTATATCACTTGCAACCATATGCAGTATATAACAAATTGATAGTTCAAGAGGTAGACCAGCAAAACTCTTTAGAAATGACACATAGATCAGAAAGGAATTATGAATGACAAAAATAGTTGAAAAGAAGTCTTTGTTTGAGGACAATCCAGTAGATAGATAGATTAAACACTAAGTCATGTATCTATCCTGACTGCTTGTGACATTCAAGGCAGTAGGCAGGCAGTCACCACATTCACCAGTGGCTTTGGGCCAAATGACGTGACACAAGCTTCAACAGACAAACTCTACTGACTACATCATCCTCCAGGTTGTTTCTTTCAACTACAAAGAGACATACAGCCTTGATCCATTATACTGGCAATATAGAGACTTTTATTTTAACATATCTTGTCACTTTTTCTTTCTGCCTCACTGGTAGTATTTTTCATTTGTTCTTTTGCAACCATACACAGTATATAACAATGATAGATCATCATCTAAAAATTCCAATGTATTGTCTCAGTTACTTAATGGATTTGAGCACATGAGTACAATTTGTTGGGAGAACATAGTGTTATACTCTGTTGCAGTTAGATCTCTTTCTGATTCATTTTCCATGCTGGCCAGATGTGAACATCATGAAGGCAGAAAACCGTGACTTCTCTCAACTCTTAATGCTTGCACTGAATCATCAAAGTCAGATTCATGACTTCTCCCAGACTCTTAATGCTCACATCCTATACATTGGCAAAGTCAGATTTGTGACTTCTCCCAGACTCTTAATGCTCGCATCCTCAAAGTCAGATTTGTGACTTCTCCCAGACTCTTAATGCTCACATCCTTAAAGTCAGATTTGTGACTTCTCCCAGACTCTTAATGCTCGCATCCTCAAAGTCAGATTTGTGACTTCTCCCAGACTCTTAATGCTCGCATCCTCAAAGTCAGATTTGTGACTTCTCCCAGACTCTTAATGCTCGCATCCTCAAAGTCAGATTTGTGACTTCTCCCAGACTCTTAATGCTCGCATCCACAAAGTCAGATTCGTGACTTCTCCCAGACTCCTTGCTACTCATGCTTGTACTCTTGAAGCATTATAATCAGATTCATAGCTTCACTAACCACACAGGGACAACACCTTGGCAACCCATCACTGTCACCTCGACATAACCAACATCAGCACAGTCAGATTCAGGAGTTCTCTCGACTACTCATGCTCACACCCTTGTTTCTTTGCTAACCATTCTGAAACAACACCTCGGCAACCCACCACCATCACTTTGGCATAACCAGCGTTGACAAAAAAAGATTTGTGGCTTCTCCAGACTACTCATGTACACACCCTCATATCATCATAGTCAGATTTTTAGCTTCGTTTACCACTCCAGGCCAACACCTCGGCAATCCACTGCTGTCACCTTAGCGTAACCAACATATACGCCGACCATATTCTGTGACCTAGGCCAGGCCAACACAAAAGATAGGTCAACTCCTGACCTTTCTCTTAAACCTGATTGTCATCCTAACAATACACCAGAAATGGATATTCTACCTATTTTGCAGTATTTGTATGACACTATATATATTAACAATAAACATTGTTCAAGTTCTAATTCTTGTTATTCCTTTCTCTCACCACCAAATGCTTAATATAACAATAGTATTTCTTGGGCCAGTGGAAGTGACTTAACTATGCTCTTCTAAGTAGCATCTGACAGGTTTTACTGTAGCAGCATACTTTAATCTATGAAATAACCTAGTAGAGGAAGTGAATTTATGTCTTCTCTATTGGCAATAGTAAGAATAGAACACAAACTATCTTGGCTGGAATTGGTTTGATGATTGTATCTTTTATGTTCCTACAGATACATTGCTTAACATCATGATATATCAACCCTTCAACATTTGTCTATATTTTTGAGATGAAGTGTTGTAGCTATTTACACTATTTGCATCATTCATACTGTTGTCCTCATCTTTGTAAATAGTGTAAATATCAACCCTTGTTGGATTATTTAATGTGGAATATAATTTACCCTTGTAACTTATGTAATTTAGTAATCTCACCAAATTAAGCTCTGAAGGTCAAAGTACAGACTTGAGCTTGCTGCGCTCATTTTCCACCAGATGATGTCTATAAAGGGGAATAACCCTGTTATTTTTATTTTTACAAATTAGATCTATTTGCCAATAAAAATCTATCTATTTCATGATTCCAAAACCTGATTAGTGGATGTGTTTAGCTTGATTAATTTAGTGATATTTCAAGGCTTGTTAGGTTACTTAAGATTGAATACAATTCTTATGGGACAAGAATGACCATGAATAAATAAATATACAGACAGATTTAATTTACAGAAAAGTTAAAAACACAGACATAGGTTCATTTTAGACAAGGGTAAAAAAGGTAGCTATAAGTCTGGGTTATACCATCTATTGCTAAAGATGCAGGTAAAATGATTGGCTCCCTGTACCTATCTGAGTCCTCATGCTATCCTTATAAGAATTAGATCGAGTTGAAAATGGAATACTATTGACATATTTGGGCAGGAGTTACCCAGACCTCACTTTCCAGTCTTGATAGAGCTCAAACATGTCTGAGAGTCCTTATGAGAGAAGAATATTTTCTATACTCCAACATCTCTCTCACAGACAGGATGTGGCAAGCCTCTTACTGCTCTCTCGCTACTACTATGGAATGTTCTTGGATGAACTACATCTCCTGGTTCCACCAGGTCTGACCTTCATAGCTAGGGCTTGCCATGCCATTTACATAGTAGCAAACCACCCACATCCCCTCCATGTTCCATCAGCGAGAAGTAAGTTCCACTCAAAACAGCTTCTTCCTTTGAACGACTACCCTATGGAACAGACTCCCTAGCTGATGTTTCCTCAATCACTACAATCTTAACTTGTTTAAGTTTAGCATCAACTGTTATCTTCCTCTCCTATCCATATAAGCTACCCCTTATCATAACTCTCTACCTCAAGTGGCTCCTGGGCCTTGTACAGGGTGAACCTTACTATAAAAAAAACCCAAAAAAAACTTTAATCTGGTTTATACTAGGGTCAAAATGTAGACATAGGTCCACTTTAGACTAGGGTAAAAAAGATAGCTATAGACCTGGGTTACACTAGATTAAAAAAATATAGACATTGATTTGGTTTATACAAGGGTCAGAATGTAGACATAGTTTTAGACTAGGATAAAAAACATAGATATATGTCTGGGTAACATTAGATTAAAAAAATATACACATTGATCTGGTTTGGTTTATACTAAGGTAAAAAATGTAGACATATGTCCACTTTAGATGAGGGTAAAAATGGTAGCTATAGATCAAGACACAAGACTCAACTTTCATTTTCCTCCAAGAAGGATCAGTGTCTAATGGCACTTTTCCCATTATCTCTTCTCCTATTATTGGTAAAATTTCATTATCTGCCTTCACATATTTTTTTCATGGACATCCAGTCTTTTTTTTTGGCTCCTGACTGCTACTCAATTCATGAGTTTTTACATTGTCACTCCAGGAAGGACTAATATTTTTCCCATCAAGTGAATCATCCACAGCATCTTCAAAATCTGTACTTTGACTATCTTGGTCTACTCATGAATCATCTTCCAAATTTTCCATATTGGATGGGTTCTCAGTTGTTGGAGGATTCAATTCTTCAACAAAATCATTTTTATACATCTGCAGACAACATAGATGGACTCTAGCATAGCTTCCTCCATGCTTGACGAACACCTGCTTGTTTTCAGTACCTGTAACTGTTCCTAGTTTCATCCAATGGTTTGATTCAGTTCTCTTAAAATATACAAGATTTCCATTTCTATATTTAATAGCAGTAATGACTCTCACCTTTTGATGCAAAAATATTCTAATTTTTTCAGCTGACTCTGCCTGGATAAAGGCTTTTCTTACTGTATGCATAGTATTCACTTTGTTAGCTATGGATTCACAGGGGTTTATTTATCAGAACAGAAAGCACATTAGGATTTTGTCCAAATACCAATTGATTTGGTCTATAACCATTAACATTATGCAAAATATTTTTTGAGCTCAGTGACCATGCAATGGCAAATTCTAAGATGCAACCAGTGTCTTCCCTAGTTTTGAGTACCATTTCATTAAATATAGCATTGTGGCGATCATTTAATCCATTGGTCCATGGACTTTGTGCTGGTGTAACTCGTACAATAACATTTAAATTCTAGGCCATGTCTCTGAAAGCTTCATTATCAAATGTTTGCCTGTTATCAGTTAGAAAACTACAAGGAGGTTCAAAAAATGCAAAACAAAACCGAAATACAATGTTAATAATTTCTGAACTTTCTCTTGACTTTATTATAGAAGCTACACTGTATCTGGTGAAATGATTTATTAAATAAAGAATATAGGTTCTTTTAATTTCTTTTATGTCCATAGATATCATTTCATTTAAGTGTTTTGCTAAAGAGAAACCAACAATGGGCTTGGGTGGTTCTCTCTTGTATTTTAAGCTTATGTCACAATTGGAAGTAATTTCCTGAAGCTGTTTCATAAGTTCAACATCAAGAACTCCTGCATCTTTCAGGAGAGTACTCATTTTCTCATAAATTGCTTGTGAAGTTTTATTGTTAATTTTTTTTTTCTCTCCAACAGACTTATTTTTAATATCCTGAATGCTGGTTAGAACAATACTTTCATTCTTTTTGAAACCTGGAGTGGCAAGAGGGACGTATAATGCCCAGAGTTAGTGCAGAAAAATTGTAACTTTTGTCCAGTCATGGACAAACTATCATTTTTAAAATTCAGAACAGTATTAGCTTTCTTTATACCATCTTTACTCAATAAAAGAAGTATTTCAAACTCTACTACATCAGCATTAATTTCAACATTTTTTCTGTTAATATACAGAGTAACTTCACTCTGAACATGAATTTCAAGTATTGGCCATCTCCAAATTTAAATGTAGCCTTACTATCTTCTGCTTTCATGTTTCTTCTAATTTTCTCTGGAAAAGTGGCTAGGTAACAATTACACCAAGTCAAGCTATGTACTGACCTGGAACAACCCAAGTCCAAAGTCATGGCACCAATAGTTTGTCCTAGGAGCATACTAACCCCAGAGTTATTGTGATTCATAACTACAATATTGGCTTTGAATACATCTTCATCATTTCCTTTGTCAAAGACATGTTGACAATTTTTATCCCAGTGCATTGTAGATTTGCAAATAGCACATTTAGAGGGTTTACCATCAAGTCCAAGAGGATTTTGTTTCTTGGTTTTATCCTTTTGATAATTAGTATGGCTTCTTTTACTGAATCCATTGCCTCTCCATACTCTACGTTAAGAATTCTTTTGTTGATTTCTGAGATATACATTATCTCTTTTGTCTGTACATCACTATTTTCATCCAAAGATTAAGCTAAGTGCACAGCTGTTCAAACTTTATTTGATGGATTGCTGGAGAGGAACTACTCATTAAAGTCTCTTCTGGTCAAACACCCATCACCTTTTTTATTTGAACTATCATTTCATTGAGTGTTATGTTCCTGATTCTCTGATGGTAGCCATTAGTTTTTCATTGTATTCACCCACATTTGCGGGCTCTGTAAGCCAATAATATGTTCACAGAGTCAAATTCTATAATAAAATCAGTGATGGTGATATTTTGTGGTCTCATATTTTTCAAGATTTCCATATGGCAGCAGAGCTACTTGATTAGTATCCATTAGTCCAATTTTTCATACAATAACTTCACTCTTTCCTCTGTGTTTAATTTATCAGGGTCCATTTCCAGTGCTGCTTCTCTCTCAAAAACACAGAGTTTTTTTCTCATATTTTTGTTATCATTTCCCAGAACTTCCTTTCTTTTTTCCAAGCATGGTACTTTTCTGGGATAAGCATGGATGGGGCTAAAAACTTAATATTTGTAGCCATTTGTCTTTTCTTTTTTTTTTGAAACAGTAACTACACTCTGTTAACAGATGTTAAACAGGATCATACTCAACAGAGTGACAACACCTCACCAAACAACAGAAAAAATCTTCTCTGAGGAGAAATTTAAAAAAAAAAAAAAAATTAAATACTGCTTGATGGTTAAATCCACTTTGGCATTAAAGGAAATAAGCCATTGACACTGCTTTAAACACATCCATTATGCTGAAGAGTAATAGTCTAATTTGTTAGCCAAGTATGGTGAGTTCAATCCTAGGTAGGAGTCAGCACAATTAACATATAATATATAATATTTGTATTTACTTCATTTACATACAGGCTATTGTCTGCAACTTTGTTGTTAACATATGTTTTAGCCATTGTAACCTCTGACCTTCATTAGGTGCCTATCAATCAGAGTAACCTTCAGCTAATTTTAAACTGAACCCTTTATTTAATCTATGGTGTTAGGTTGTTCTCATTTCACTGATCATTTCTGGGGATATCTCGTCTAGTTCCTATTTAGTACTACTCAATTATTGCTTGCCCTGTTTCCCTAGATGTTATATTATATAAATATCTTCATCTGAAGCTATTAAAAAAACTTTCTGGCCATAGTATCTGATAAAAATGTATCTTTCTCAAAAGTCCAACTCACTTCTCTCACACAGGAGTTGGTCTCTCATTCCTTCCCGGTGATGCCTGCCACATGAGTCGAAACATATTCTGAACAGTTTTTTCACTTTGTCACAATATCTCTCTTTTTGTTTGAATGATATTAAACCTCATATTAACACAACATATATATATATATATATATATGATTTAAAATCTTTCTATATATGGAAGGAGAGTACTCATCATAAGGAATAGAGGGTTTGTAGATATAAGCAGTGTAGACATACAAATCAATACTGAAAGTCATTTTCATGCTCCAAGTGATTTTTAAACCATGTGTCACTACTCTTTTAGTGATATCTATATATAGGTCATTAGTAGATTAAGGGAGGTAGGAGGAAACCAGCCTTTCCTAGTTCTTTTATTTTAGACTTTAACAATCTATCCCTGTTGACTAAATATAGGATGAGGTGTCTATATTATGCAAAAATGAAATTAACACTGACATCTCATTTTAACAGATATATTTACCAATATTACACAAAAAATATCTTGAAATACTAAAGAGTAAATTTATTCAATAAAATCACCACTGGCTTCAACCACAGCCTCTAGACAACTTTGGAAACTCCTGCAACTCTTCTGAATGGTCTCCATGCTTAAGTTGGTGAATGCTGCGATAATCCTTGCCTTCAGTTCATCTTTTGTGTTACAAGGAGTTTTGTTGGTCTCTCACTCAACTGCACCCCACACATAATAATCAAGGGAGTTGCAGTCTGGAAAGTTAGGTAGCCTAATGTAAGGGGTGATGTGGTTGCAGGAATTGTCTGACAGCCATGACTGGGTTCTCCTGCTTTTGTGGCATAGTCCTGTTGTCAGACACAGGGTGTTCCAGAAGCCACCCTCTTGACCCAGGGTAGCACTACCTCCTCAAGGCACATGATGTAGGCTTCTGTGTTGAGTCTGAGGCCCTGTGGAAAGATGAATGAAGGCATAATGTCACCATCAATAGAGATCACTCCAAACACCTTCACAATCTGAGACCCTCACCAATAAATTTGGGAGTTCTTTTTGTATCAGAAAGATCAGAATGAGGTTTCCAAGCTGCCATTCATAATCACCATTAGACTCATCTAACTCTTTCCAAATCCTTTGCATATATATTTTTTATAGATGTTTGTGTGTTTGGAATTTTTGTTTTTTATATATTAGATAATGTTATTTTTAACCATTTTTATCTAGGTATATTTGCCGTCTAAGTTATATTTTAATAAGTGGTTAGCATTCGTTTAATAACACTTTTAGTCTTGAATATTTCTTCGTTGTGGTATCAGATTGTCTAGGTCAATGTATGTGGATGTGTGTACATGTATTTATTGGTGTCTATGTGTATGGAAAATACATGCACATATAATTGTGTATATATGTATGTGTTCGTTTTTTTTTTGTTTTTTATAAAGGGCCGTGGAGATGTTTCCTGTCTTGTCACGTTTTTTTGTGTGTGTATATATCTAAATATGTCTGGGTGCTTATGTATTATAATCTGAGTGTGCCTGTATTGTTTTATGCGAGAGGTTAGGACCCCACTCACACACATTTTGTCGGGAAGACCAGCTGATATGAGCGTCTATTCTAACGTAATTTCAATGAAGAAATAAATTAAATAACATATATATTTTTTCTTTTCTCCTCAGTAATTTTATAATTTTAAACTTAATAGAGATTAAATTTAAATTTTAAAATTGGTAATTTTTTACTTTTAATTTTAATATCAAATTTTATCATATAATTTAATACTTATTGGTTAGAATAAATTCTATTTTAGTATAAGCCCAACTTTAATGCTCTTAATAGCTATTATAACCTTACTTCATTGTCAAGTTTTTTGAATTCTCCTTTACTTGTGTTTTGATTGGTTATTCTAGCTTTTGTAAAAGCGTTTTCCACTTATGAAAGATCGTTTATTAATTTGAAGCTTTTAAAACCATTTATTTTATATTCAACATCATCACTTGATAAGACACCAAAGGTGTTGAAACAAAATGGCTATTTTTGTAGTGATTTTATAACATGTTTATGTTATAATTTTTTAAATAAATAATTATATATATATTGTGGGAAACTCATCCTGGCTTTCCCACATGAAAGAGTTGAGGTTAAAAATGTGACAAAATTGAAAAAAAAGCAACAATGGCTTGAAAGATTAGAGCGGATGATTCTCTCTTTTTAGGCAGAAGAATAAAGACTCAAACTCAAGCTTGATGTGTAAAAATAAAAGAAGAAAATGTTTATTTCTATGTACAAAAAAAGAGTAAAAGGATATACAATTATGAGAGAAAGAAAAGGAAAAGAAAATTCATTTAACTTTAAAGGAAGAAAAAAATGTTCTTAAAAAAAGGCTTGCTCAAAATATTTCTCTGAGTGCCTAAAAATTTCTTTAAGCAAGTAGATTGTTGAAGGGTTAAAACATTCACAAATTTCTTCAGAGTTTTTGTACAGGAGGAAACTGTCGGAAGATACAAATTTTGTAGTTGAGTGAGTTCGTAGGCTAGCGACAGAAATCTTCTAGTTGCAAGGAGGCAAATCTCAAATGGTTTTTAGTAGTGGGCCAACATTCTGTCTTTACAGCCCAGTGGGTAATTCTTTCTTGAAGCTGACTCCAAAGATGACTGGTGTTTTATTGGCGACCTGATGTTATCACAGATGGTTGTCAAATTCTCACTGCCAAATAGGTGAAGATTCTCCATATATATGGAGATTAGGAGGCTCAGAAATATTGGGGATTTTTTCCTCCAAAATTGCTATACAAATTTCCTCAACCTTTTATTCATTAGAAAATATATCCTTATCTCTGATAAGGAACAAGACAAGGCTTTGGTAGCCGGCAAGGGTCCAACAAGCTGCAAGTGCCTCCCCTAGACTTCATGGCAACATGGACAAGATAATGATGTTCAAACTCCTTTTTATATTTTCCAGCTCTCTCATTCGCCAGAAAATATATCCTTATCTCTGCTAAGTAACAAGGCTTTGGGAGCCAGATTTGAAAACAAGGGAAAAAAGTTGGGATGATGATTAGAAAAGAGGCTAGAATGTGAACTTGTAAAATATTGTAGTCGTGGTTCTCAAATTAAATTCTTATATATATATATATATATATATAGATAGATAGATATATTGATTTTACAAAGAATAATATGTAGATTTTCATATCAATGGTGTCAATTGTTTATGGTTAAATATTCTTTCCTGGTCTTCCGTCACAGATCAATACATAATATCTATTCTTGTAAGATCAATAATAACAAAAATTGTTAATCCATTGCTCTCAATGAGTAGCAATAATTGAGAGAAAAACTGTGTCAAAAGCAAAAAGAATTACAGCGGTTAAATACCTTTGGGATATATCCAAATTAAATTAACATATGAAGTCAATCAATAGTTTATACAATGTCAAATACATTCTCTCAAAAGCAATAAAAAGCTGAAGGAGATTGGGTAAGTTAAACATCTAAGAACATAGTGCATTAGAATTTAGATATAAAGTTAAGTGTTTCTGTGTCTTTAATGTTTTGATGTAAACCGTAGTCAGTGTTTTGTTGTATTTTCTCCCACCAGCTTTCCCCACTTTTATATATAAGGCCGATTCTGTCAATAAGAACATCATAAGTCAGAACTTCCTTCTTTTCTGTTTATTTCATTCACTTACCAATTTTCATATCCTAAATCTTATTCAATTTCAGTTTTAAAATGCTCTCCGACTCAAGAAGGGGTAATGAAGATCTTGAATTTATATCACTTAAACATTATTATCATAACAACAAAATTCTTACAATTTAAACATATTTTGTAGCTTTAAATAACTTGCAAAGGGTTGATAAGTCATAAAAATGAATCAACCAAAAAACATTGTCAATACTAAAATTGTTCTACACATTTTGGTACAAATCAATGTATACATTTTTTTTTCTAATCATTTCATCCCAAACAAGGCAGTAATACCACTAGTATGCAGGAGGTTACAGGAAGTGAAAGAGAAGACTGAGAATAGGGAGAATTAAAGAAAGGACAAAAGATAAACAAGTTTCAAGAAGACAGGTGGTGATTGACATTACATTTAAATTTTTGAAGATTGTAGTTATCAGGGAAGCAATGAAACAAAAGAGACTTCCACAGGTGGGAAGTTTGAGAAAAGAAACTATTGGAGTAGAAGTGATGGTTGCATTTAGCTATCTCAACAGTAAAAGAGTTGCCAATCTAGTAGCACACTTAAATTCATGTATTTGGGACACTAGGGGAAAATGCTCATCAAAGCAGTTGGCATGAAAATATTTGTAGAAAAGACAAAGGGAAGCCACATTATGGGGTACAGGATGACTCCTCACTACCGACTCAGCACCAGTCAATTCATCTGTGACAAATCAGTTCCAGAACAACTCATCACCGACCGACAACAACATGCAAACTATGAAATTTTTCTGGTGAATTTTTAAAAATAAATAAAAGCAATTTATTAAGTAATGTTTTTTAATACATGACTTTATTTTTAATTTAAAAATTTATTGAAAATTGTATGCAATTCCCCTCAAATATTCAGTTGGAGATCATTGTGGAAAAAGAAACTATATTCCGTGCTAATAGGAATATATACTTGACAAACACGTGGATAATAATAAGTAAAGGTTTATTGTAATAACCAGTACAATAAGAAATAAGGTAACAATTATGTGAACAATTGTCGCAAGTCAATCCAGTAGTGAGTGCTACTATTGTAAGGTCGGTAGTAAGTCCTAGTCATACTCAACAGATCCCAGCTAGTATATTTACTAACCTCCCCATGCAATCAATTGTAGCACAAGGCTGGGTTTAATATGGGGCATCTGAGCCTATGGGCTCAGCCAAAAATTCCCATAAACCCAGTATAAAATAGGATCGGGTAGCTGTTTCCTGAGACAAGACTCTGCCCTTTGGCATAGTCTCGTCTGGGGATCCTCTCTGCTCAGAAGCAGAGAGTTTAACCAACACAGATGGAAAAGATTCCAGCTAGACTTTGTAGTCTTTTGACCACTTATAGGTAGTTACTACCTATAGTGTAGTCACTCATGGGGGTAACAGGTTATTCCATTACATCAGAAATAATCTGCAAAATTCTCTCATCTACCTTGATATACTTCACCAATTTATGACGGGGATGACCTCTAATTAATTTCTCAAAATTGCATCTCTGTTTCTTTGCAGCCCTGTAATGAATTTACATATTGTGGGGTGTGCCATCCCCAGCTCTGTGTGCAGTCTTCTATTTGCTGCTTCAGCAAAAAAATGGTATTCTAGAACAGGGGGGAAGATGGATGTTATTTTTGAATTTAGCACCCCATAATTGTTCAAAATTAACCAAAATGTCCCAGATTTTTTGTAAGGCTGTGCAACTGATGTCATTTTGGAAAGTATCTTAGTAGAAAATTTGTACTGTATATGTTGTATAAGTTGCCTTGTACATGTGTTGATGTACAAGGCGACTGAGCAAATTTTCAAGTTAAAATATAGGTTTTGGGCTATATTTGCCATAAAAGAACCCCCACTTCACTGAAATTGTATTTTAAAATATATTGAATTTATTAAATAAATTCAGTAAGCATAAACTTTCTTTTTACCATTAATTTCTACAAATCTACCATTCATCCTTGCATTGAATACTGTTGCCATAAATGGTCTGATGCCCCTGCTGTTTATCTTGAGGTTCTTGACAAAATCCAAAGATGGATATGCAATGTAATAGGTTCTGACCTAGCATCTCAACTCCAGCACTTTCTTACAGGCCTGATGTAGCTTCCCTCTGTCTTTTCTACAAATATTTTCATGGCAATTGCTCTGATGAGCTATTTTCACTGGTGCCCCAACTGCATGAATTTAAGCGTGCTGCTAGGGTGGCATCTCTATCCCACCCTTTTACTGTTGAAGGAGTTAAATATAACCGCCTCCAAAAGTTTCTTGCACTTCCTGACAGTGGAACTCCCTTCCTCTTACTGGCTTCCCTGATAACTATAATTTTCAAAAATTTAAATGTAATGTCAATCGACATCTGATGCCTTGATCTTAATCCCTGTCCTTCTCTTTATCCTTTTCTCAAACACCCCTCTTTACTCTTATTTTCACTCTCTCTAACCCCTTGCATGCTAGTGACACTCCTGTCTTGTTTGGGGTGAAATGCTTAAAAAAAATTGTAATGAAAAAATGGTTTACAGTGTGTAACAATGGTTTTGGATTTCTCTCTTGATGAATATGTGATTTATTGTTGTTGTGCAATCAGAGCACATATTATATAAGGTAAGAGTATTTTTATTACACTACACTTTTATTATAATAATATGAATTAAGTTGTTTCAGTAGAAAATATTTGTGTTGATAGTTACCAAAGCAGGAGTTAGTGTACCATTAAAAATCTCCCATGAGACCAACTTACCATAAACCACAGGATTTAAGATTCACATTTTATACTGGGAGTATAAAAGGGCACCCTGTTTTTGGATAGATTTTTTAAAGTTAAATGGTCATCTTGTACATATAAAGCAATCATTTTTACAAACAAGTTTGCAAATGAAGTGAATAAATAGAAAATAGGATAAAAAAACTAAAATTCAAAACCCATATTCAGACCCTATGCACACACAGCTGGTGTCGATGGTAATTGTATTAAAAATTAAATATTTAAAAATTTCCTAAGAAAATCTAATTCTAGACAGAAGTGCAGATCTGGACGTGACACTTTCATCCTAGACATTATTTATATAAATACAAATTTTATTGTAACCTAATTATCTACAATAATGGATCATATGCAATACAGGTAAACAATATAACTAGAAAAAATTGAAAATAAATACAAGGTATTTAAATACAAATTAGCGACATGTCATAATAGATCATTCCATTTTAAATAAATCAACAATATTTTGTGGTAATTTCTAACATCAAATTTGAAATTTTTCAAGTTAAATGTTGAAAAATTTTAAAACATTTAAAATTGATAAAAAACAGTGAATTTTATTTAGTGTTCTTTGAGATTTAGCATGAGCAAAACAAATTCATGGATTTGGACAAAAAAAAAAAATACCCAGAATGATAAATCAACATCAAGAAAATTTTTTCATCCTTTAAAAGTTGTACTTTGTTTAATTTGTAACATACATAAATGTAGGTAGAAAAGAAGCAAATGTTGATAAGATAGTAAGGGTCACAAAGCACTGTCTGGGGCCCCCAATCAAGCTTGGTCCCCTTTCAGTCTGGGGTCTCAGCAGTAGTATGCACCAGCCCTACATGACAGTAACAATACTTTAATTATAATAATAATAATAATAATACACTGTGATAATTATCATTTGCAAAAAATTATAATATAAATTCTACTCATAGAAATTGGTTTGAAGGTCATCATGGTCGATTTATCAGGAATCATTTATCTTGATGTTATCAACCTGATAAGGTAATCCCTGCAGATGGCACTTTTGGAAAGTGTCTGAAAAAATACCATGAGTTGATTCAAACCATGTGAGAGAAATTGGGTGGATGGAATTTTTCACCAATGGTTGTGCTAGCATGAAGTTTCAAGTCATTGTGACTGAGAGTTTGAGTGTACTGGCATTGTTCAAACTGCTGATTATGCCAGATGTTCCAGAAACTACGGTCGAATCAGCATAATTGCAATAGAAAGACAGGTTGGTTAAGTGGATGATAGAAAAAACACAAATATCTCTGAACAGGCATCTTAACCAGGGATTGGCTCCCCCACCATACAGGTATACTTGGAAATGAGCAGCCAGCCATTATAATAAATTAACAGGAACTTTGAGATTCTAAGATGAGTTATTTACCCCATTAGTATACACTGTGCTTGACAAGTCATGTGACCCGTAATAGTCAATCAGCAGAGACTTGTATCTAGAGAAGGACTTTTCATAGACACCAGAGAGAAAAAATGTATCCCAAACTTGAACAGAGACAGTCCTTCATCACATGACATAACTGACTTGTGAATAAAAACAACCTTTTGCAACATACACTAATTTTCCTTTTCAGAGTCGAAGAGAAGACATGTAACACAGTTCTATACTTTGTTAGTATGTTTTCTTTTGAGAAATAAAAACTTCATTTCGCCTTCTCTCTAGCAGTATTTATTTTTTATTATAAATGTTTGGGTAATTATATGCACCAATGGCTACATATTACCAAAGTTGTCCAGTATATATTTGGTAACGTAAGACAGTTAGTTATTTCTTAATCACCTAAGGACATATCTCGTGACTAGATATGTCACGAGAAATGCTTTTACCTTGGGTATTTTTATTCTGGAAGTGAGTGGGATAGTGATTTAAGATAATTCATAGATTGTGATGAAGGCCGTGAATGCAATGATTGTCCTGGAATGGCTGGTGAGACGAGAAATTTTGTGATCATAGATGGGTTGATGAAAGATCTTACAATAAATTTTCTTAACCTGGAGGTGAGTCAGACAGTTACTAAAAATGAAAAATACTTTGTGGGCAAATGTATTAGGATATTTTTATAATGATGTTCACCCTGTACAAGACCAGCGAGTCACTCGAGGTAGAGGGTTACTGAGTAAGAGCATGGTTTATGTGGATATGTTGGGAATATAATGGTTAACCCTAGAACTGAACAGGTCAAGATTGTAGTGATTGGGGATGCATCCTCCTGGGAATAGGTTCCTCAAAGTAGTGGTTCATGAGAAGTAGCTGCTTGAGTGGAACTTACATCCCACCAATGGAGGGTGGTTTGCTACAATGGGTGTGGCATGAGAGGGGTCTTAGACATGAAGATAAGAACTGGTGGATACTAAGGAATGTAGTTCGTCTGAACACTTTTCAATGAAACAGTGATAGTGTGGCGAGAGGCTTGTGCCACTTCATCTGTGGGAAAAGGGTTGTAAGGTGAAAAATAATTTGTCACCCACAAAGATGTGGAGACACTTTTGGACTCTATTGAGACTGGAAAGTGAAGACTGTAGCAGGAATGAGAATATTAGTGCATGTAACTTGTAGAATATTTAGACCAGTGATTCTCAAACTTTTTGAAATCGGGGTGCACTTGAAATCCTACCAATAATTATAGGCACACTCTATACAAGTTTCAGAAAAATATGTTATAATGAAGTCAAATACTGCAGAAAAGAAATAACGCAATAAAAAAGTATAAAATGAAACATACTTTAAGTTTATTGATTCTTGTGTTTACGAGAAACATGAGCCTGATGTGTCCCAGCGATTTCTTCAATGTTTGATAGGCAAATTTTCATTTCCTTGTCAATATATTGAAGAGTTCTCATTTTGTACTTAATTGTGGTAAGAGCAGAACTGCCTAATTCACATAAATATGAATGAGACAGGTACTGAAATATAATTTCTTATATCTGGACACATATTTCTCTCGAATGCCTGGGCACACCTAAACATCTTCCAGGGTGCACCATTTGAAAACCACTGATCTAGACAGTTGCTAGGGACATATCCACAAAAATTAACTCTGGTGTGAATGAACCAACAAAAGCATTTTCTCAAGAAGCAGAAAAGGAAAAAAAAAAAAAACTTTAAAAATTTTTTAATCAAGAAAGAATCCCCAGAATTCAATATTGTCCATCAGAAAGTTCTTTTTTGTTTCATACAAATCTACGGGAATTTATACTTCTTTCTGCTTCTTTTGGATGCATTTGTGCAAAGGATAAGTTTTGCTTCTTTAAAAAAAATTCTAGATACTACTTTTAAAATTTTTATATTGATAATAATGTGCTTGGAAAGGAGAAGAAATATTTTGGTTTTCTTCTCTCTGCAAGGTCCACTATAGGATTAGTATATTCATTATATACTAAAACTTTAACACTGGGGTGTTTGAAAAAAAAGAGAGGAAATATCTTGGTCTTCTTCCCTTTCCAAGGTCCAATATAGGCATTAGTATATCTGTAATATACTAACACCTTAACAAAATGGAAGGAAAGACTAGAATAACCCAAAGAAATGAATTCCAAAAATGAGTTAGAAAACCAAATATTTTATATACAGCATTGAAGTACACAAATATGTCATACTAAGTGCAACATATATATATATATATATATATATATATACACAAAAAAAAAAAAAAAAAATGAATATACATTTCCAACACCATTTGCACTACTTGCGGTTTAGTTTTTAGTGTAGGGTATTCTTATTTATCTATTTTCTTATAAACTTATTTAATATTTACTACATATTATGGCTTATTACTTACTGGTTTTTTAATATAGATTTTTATTTATATTTAAAAAAAAATTTTTTTTATCGATTTTTAAAGTTTTTCTTAGTTATTATATTTATTTATATACATTATATTTATTTATATTTTTTAAATTTATTCATTTATTATTATATATTTTTTCTCTAATAATTTTACTATTCTATATTAAATTAACTCCCTTCTATTATTAATAACTAATAATTTATAGTTGATAACTCACTACTCTAAAATTAAATTAATAATTACTTATCTTTTATGTTCATATAGTAATACTGGTTGGTTTAGTTGCTAGATTTAATGTCATGAGAAATAAAAAAAATAATTTTTTTTAAAAGTATTTGAAAAAGATTATATCACTATATAAATAGTGCTTAACTATGCCAGCATTACAATAAACTGATATATTTTCAAATTAAATATTAGGTTGGTGCAAAAATAATGACGTAATAATGTCGTTTTTTGACGTATTTTTTAACGTAAAAAAAACGACATTATTACGTCATTATTTTTGCACCAACCTAAGCTGAAGATTGGGTTTGGCATGAAACTCTGAGTAGTGCAAATGCTGTGGGATATGTATATCCATAAATATATATACTTCATAGCTCTGTTATATAACATCGAGTACTGTTTGTATAACACCAGCACTTTGTGTGCAATTCACACACACACACACACACATATATATATATATATATGCACACATACAGTAGAACCTTGACTTATAAACACCTCCACTTACGGAAAACTTGCCATATATACAAACAAAAATTTGTCAGAAAATTTGTTTCCACTTATGAATTAATTCTGGCTTCTGAAATTAAGAATGGGTTTCCTGCCAATGCATTTCAAACTAGATATTTGATATAAATGTACCATAAATACTTAATCTTATCTAAATATACTGTATTTTATATTTTTGTTTTATATATAATATTATATATAATATAATACTATAGTATTATACAGTATTACAATAGTTGTTTATACTGTACTGTATGCTACTAAATATTTGCAGATATATTTTATATTGTATTTTTTATTCTTATATTTTTGTCTTATATATAGTATACATTATTATATTATATTTTATATACACTACTATCATACAGTACATATTTCTATAGTTTCATCACACTAGATGTTGTGTGATGCTACAAGCATTGCATCATCCGAATCAGTCCTTTTTGTTGGCTTGTAGAATAAACATTTGTAGTGTATGCATATTTGTGATTATATTAGTGTAAGTGTAAAAAAATTAATAATGTGCAAAAATTTATGTACACTAATAAATACAGTACATGTACATTACTGTACAGTACAGCAACATGTAAATTTTATTAAAATTTATTGAATTAAAAGTAAGTAAAATTTGACAATGCTGAGTTCATGTCATTTAATCTCTATATAATGTAAAGTGTGTTTTTTATCTAATATACAGTGTATAATCATTGAATTTTAAATTGATTTCAGTAGAAAAATCTCAAAAAAATTTATAAAGTTCAATTAGAGCAAAATAAAATGTATAAAATGCAGGTACAGCATGTAAACTACACAGTAAAATAAACTATGCATCCAAGTCACGTTGATTTGTATTGTACATTTCATCACTGCAGTTTGTTACTTTACATTTTTCCATACAGTTACTGTACTGTACAGTTTAATGTGTTACTGTAAATATTACTGTACATGTACAATAAATTTTAAATTTTAGTGGGTAATTTTTTGATAATTTTTGTAGCCCAGGATGTCACCCAAGAAGTTGGTTGTTAAGAAGAGGGGAAAATGTATCTGTGCAAATGAAGATCATTCAGATGCACAAAGAATTGTAACCATGTTTCTGAGCTTGCCAATCTATATGGATGTTCAGCATCAACAATTTTCACTATCCTAAAGAACAAGATAGAAATAAAAAAGGTTGATGTGGCCAATGAAGTTAGCATAATTACCAAGCATCGTCCAAAAGCCCTAGAAGATGTTGAGAAGCTGTTGTTGGTGTGGATGAGTGAGAGACAGCTACGAGGTGATTCTATGTCTGAAGATGTTACATCCATAGTGTAGTGAGACAAGGAGAGGTTGCAAGCTCTGATAAATCTGCCTTGTTTCAAAAGTGTCTTGAAGTGACCAAAAATACAAACCTGATCCTAAGAGAACTTTGGAAGGATCAC
Organism: Acanthosepion lycidas; assembly: GCA_963932145.1. NCBI lineage: Eukaryota > Metazoa > Mollusca > Cephalopoda > Sepiida > Sepiidae > Acanthosepion > Acanthosepion lycidas. The sequence continues at coordinate 35,673,713 of OZ010578.1, read as the reverse complement.
TTTAATATCATAAATTGATTAAATCTGATTGATAAAGCTTGGGACGGAGTAACAGTGATATATTTATTTACATTATTTGTGTATAATTTTGCATAAAATACAATTTTTATTGATTTTTTTTTTTTTTTATATCAATATATTTTGGGCTTGGAACAAATTAATTTAATTTCTGTTATTTTAGATGGGGAAAATTGTTTTGACAGACATGTATTTATTTAGTGAATGCACAAAGTATGCAACTCCTATGTGAGTATGATAAAAGGTACACCAGAGAAAAAGTGCTCAATGTCAAAATGGCAGAGCATTATATTATTTTCTTAATTATTTTCTGGTCTCCATTAATTGACCACTACTATTAGTTTCGTGTGTTAGTACACAATCATCAGGAAGTCACGTGATTCTTAACAGCCAATCAACAGAGAGCTGCATGGACAGACTTTCCATAGACACCGGTGAAAGAAAATGTGTCTCAAACTTATATGGAACTATATATATATATATATATATATATATATATATATATACACACACACACACACACACACAGAGTGGGGAAGCAAATATTTGTACACATAAAAATGTTTAATTTATTGTATTTCCAACTAATGAATAAACATTTTGATTTAATAGAAATAAATCCCATTTATCCATTTTAATGGGTGAAAAAGTATTCATACAATGCAAATTTCAGATTTTCAAACTTTTAAATTGCTTTAATACGCTAAATTATTCAAATGGAATATTCTGAAATGTTCTAATAATGTTATCAGTAGTTATTTTTAGCCTAAAAATACAAACAGAACATTCTGTAATTGATATTCATGCAAGAAGGTTATCATCATGGCAAGATGTAAAAAATTGGCAAATTCGCAAAAAGAACTGATTGTTAAACTCTGGAAAGAAAGTAAAAGTTACAGGAAAATTTCAGACAACCACAGGTGCTCAATGGAAGATTTCTTCAAATTCAATAGTTACTCATTTAGAGTTGCAGGATGATTTGCTTTCATCAGGAATCTGTGTCACTAAATGGATGAAATTCATAGGAACAATCTAAAGTCATGCTCCCTTTAGAAACCTCAACTGCCATTGAAAAGACACAGAGATGCCAGGTTGAAATTCATTCATGAACATAAAGATAAGGAAAAATCATATTGGGAAAGGGTATTATAGACAGACAAAACCAAAATTGAGTTGTTTCGATGTAATTCTAGAAATCATGTATGGAGGAAAAATGGCGAAGTCTTCAAAGAAAAGAACACAGTTCCAACAGTGAAATTTGGTGGTGGCAGCATCATGGTTTGGAGATGTTTTTCTGGAAAAGATACTGGTAACATATCAATAATAGATGGTAGAATGAATACTGCAGCATATCGAAATATTTTGGAAGCAAATTTCATGATATTGATCGAAAATCTTGAACTTCCTCCTGATTGGATTTTCCAACAAGATAATGATCCTAAGCACACTGCAAAACCCACGAAGAAATGGTTTGCTGAAAATAATGTAAATATCCTGAAATGGCCATGTCAGTCCCCATATTTAATCCTAATTGAGAACCTGTGGCCTTATTTGAAAATTCAAATCCAATTGAGTGCTCCAACAAACATTCTGGATCTGAAGACCATATGCCAAGATGAATGGAATAAAATACCAACTAAAATTTGCAAATCATTAATTGAGAATGACAAGAATATGCTGGTTGCTGTATAAGTGAATGATGGCTATTCTGGAAAGTATTAAATGAAGATTATGTATTCTTTTTTGTATTGTACAAATACTTTTTTCACCCATTAAAATGAATAAATGGAATTTATTTCTATTAAATCAAATTTTTTTATGTTTTCTATGTATATTTAGTTATTATGCATCTGTGTACAGTTAATTATATGAAAAGTAAGTTTATTCATTCGTTGGAAATACAATAAATCAAAAATTTGTATGTGTACAAATATTTTTTTCCTCCCAATATATATATATATATATATATATATATATATATATATATAAATAAAAACAGGGTGACTTAATTTGATTTCATTTTATGATTCAGAGCAGATTTTCTGTAACTGAAGGTCCTGTTTTACAAGAAAATAAGGATTTAAATTCTCCAAGGACATGTGCTTATAATTAATATAAATATTAAGCTCTACAAAAATGAATTTCTCAAAATTAAAAAAAGATTAAACAAGTGTGGGGTAATACAGAGTGTGATGGATAAATTGTTGTCTAAATTATGCAAAATGAAAATAACAGACATCACATTTTAACAGATATATTTACCAAAATTACACAAAAATATCTTGAAATAGTAACGACTAAATTTATTCAATAAAATTGCTATTGGTCTCCAGACAACTTCATAATCTCCTGCAACTCTTCTGGACGGTGTCCTTGTTTAAGTTGGTGAATGCTGTCATAATCCTTGCCTTCAGTTCATCTTTGGTGTTACAAGGAGTTTTGTTGGTCTCTCCCTGAACTGTGCCCCACACATAATAATCAAGAGGGTTGCAGTCTGGGGAGTTAGGTGGCCAGATGTAAGGGGTAATGTGGTCACAGAAATTGTCTGACAGCCATGACTGGTTTCTCCTGCTTGTGTGGCATGGTGCAGGGTCCTGTTACTAGACATAGGGTCTTCCATCAGCCACTCTTTTGACCTAAGGCAGCACTACATCCTCAAGGCACTTGATGTAGGCCTTTGTGTTGAGTCTGAGGCCCTGTGGGAAGATGAATGGAGGCATAAATTAAAAATATAAAATGGCAACAATTTACCCATCACATCCTGTACATACATAAAAAAAATAGTCCATACAGAGAAAATAAAACATATAAAAGACACAAGCAGTGACAAAGGATGAATAAAAAGAAGGTATTACTTGTAACATCCTTAAGAGTGACACAGTATAGCCATGGCGACATTTTTTTTTTAATTGAGTTCACCCCAAGCAAGGCAGTAAAGCCACTACAACATAGGGGTGTGGAAGAATTAGAAAACAGAAACATTACTAAGAAGAAAGAACAATAAAATAATAATCAGCAGGACAGTAGATAGGAATTGACATTGCATTTAATTTTTTGCAGATTAAAGTTGATTGGAAAGCATGGATCAGGAAAAGACTTCCCCAGGTGAGAAGTGTAAGAAAAGAAAGTGTTAGCATAGTACTTATGGTTATATCTAGCCAGCTCAACTGCAAATTGATGAAACCGCATTGCCAGTCTAATACTGTGCTTAAATTAAAAAAAGTCTAGGTACCATAGCAAAGGGCTCATCCAAACAATTATCATGAAAGTATTTATAAAAAAGGCACAGGGTGGCAACTTTACAATGGTGGGAAAGTGAGTGAAGCTGAGATGCCAGGTCAGGACAAATAATATTGTTAATTCTTATTTGGATTTTATCGATGAGCTCTAGATCGGTAGCAGGATAGCACTAGATCATATGTGGCAGCAATATTCAAAGCATGGATGAAGAGTAGACATATAGATAGATTCTGCAGAGGAAAATTGTTCAGCAAAACACAGTGAACCAACTTTCTTAGCAGCTGACCTAGCAATGGATTCAATAGTCTTTCCACTGTCAGTTGAGAATGCTTACCTGAGAAGGTGCAACTTGTCACTCTTCTGGAGGTTAGCATCAGCCATACTGACGGAAGACAGCAAGGGGTTTCTCAGATGTTTATCTCTTACATCCCTATTTAGAGCACATAGAAAATGGACTCCAGAAACTAGTTCAACATTAAAATAAATAAAATGTGATGTGGATGAATAAAAAGAAAGTTTTACTTGTAATGTCACTGAGAGGGACATAGTAAAGTCCTGTTGCATCTTTTTGGTTCCTTTTGTGTGAGCATTGGACTTTGTCCACATCTGTGAAAAGCTCTGCTGCAAGTCAGTGTTCTCACCAATGGCCTGTCGTGTTATTTATTTTTTTTTTTTTTTTAGTTTTAATGAAATATTTTTGTAAGGCTTCAGGACAAATTTCCAAGATTCTCTGATTTTATATTGCAAACATTTATCACTGAAATAATATCTTCAATGATTTTTCTGTCACCTCCTTCTTGGCCGGCCAGATGAATGTTAAATCCCCACGTCTGATCAATGAGTTGATTGCTTCGATTCAAACCTTGCCTTATCCCATGTTGTGTTTAGTTTTGATCATAAAGCTGGCAAAGATTGAATTGTCATTGGGAATCATTGTATTGGATTGGTCCAGGCAGAGTGGTGACACAAGTGAGAAAAAAATAACTTGAATAAAAATAAATGTTTTTATATAAGTTCTTTTGTACAGTGCTTGGTTAATCTTGACGTTAGAATTTATCAATTCCTCATGCAGAAAATTATCGACCCAACTTGATCCTTAAGTTGAATTTGACACTTCACTCGGTTTGGTTAAGTCTGGCAAAAGGCTTATGTCAGAGGTTTTCTTCAGGCATGCAGTCACGTGATATTAGGCAACATGATCGTCTCTCGTCTCAGTGTCTGCAACAACTATCTTGGCTGCTTTGATTCTTTGCATTTATTGACATTCACCTAAAACTGATGTGGGGCATGATGCAGTTAGAGGACTCAGTGATTGCCACCTTCCAACAAGAGCCCTTTTGTTGTTTGGCTCTGGAAAATTACACCAATACTTCCCAATGGGTGGAGACAATTCTTCCACCTCCCTCGGTATTTCATATGTGCCTACCACCTTGGCTACCCCTCGGTAGCTCCCGATTATTTGGCATGGCTTAACTTATGGTCATTAATTAAAAAAATGATCATTTCAAATTTTGTTTACAGAAAATTTTCCCATCTTGTCCAAAATCAGATATTTACCAAATGGTTCTCTGGTCAGCCATTCCCCCAACACTGTCAGGGTCATTGCACTCCAACCACAAGGAAATTCTCGTCTTGAATTTTGGTTACAGATCAAATCTTATCCATCCAACTTATTTTGTGTTTTTGTAACCTGGTACTTTGGAGCTGGGTCATTAATCAGCTGTCAGTTTAAAGATCGTCACAAGGCTTCAGTGGGAGTATTGCTTTTCCTTAAGTAATTCTTCTAGTTTTAGAGAATTAAGCTCTTTTTGAAAAGAGAAATCTTCAACTTTCTCTTGGTCTGTCTGTCGTTCTATTGATTAACGCTTTCTTTCCATTTACCAGTGCTAAATAGTGTCATATTTCTTTATAAAACTATGTTTCAACCCCCAATTTTAAAGATAATGACAATGTATTGAAATGCAGTGGAGGTCAGTTACTCCTGCCAAATATTTTCAGAAAGTTTTCTCAAAATAACCTATTCATTCATTAATTAGCAAATGCTGAAAATTTCAATTCAATCAGATAATTTCCTGATTTTTGGTAATTTAAAAAAAAAAAAAAAAAAAAAAAAAAATAAGGTTAATGTTTTGCTTCCATTTTTTTTTTAAAAAAAAAAAGCAGATCCATTTTGGTTGTATCTAGCTTTACACATCTCAAAATATTCAATATCAATTACATACACATAGACACACAGACTATTCAGTGGTACCTTTTGTTTCACATAATTGGAGGATACAAGTAATTTGCTTGTTTTAATGGAATGTTTCACACTCCCTATCGCCTATGTGGACTGACTATATCAGTAGCTATATACAGTGAGCATAGGATATACCTGAAGGTTTGCTTCGGCAATTAGTTGGAGATTTGTCTTGCGCTAAGTTAGTCAAACTCTTTGCCTTCGGACAGGGAGGAACCCAGACAAGGCTATGCCTTCAGGTAGAGACTCGTCTGGGGTGGTAGACAGCTACCCGTCCCCGTTTTTTATGGGATCAATGGGGAATTTTTGCTTGAGCCTATGGGCTCGGTTTTACCCCACATTAAAAAAGACCTTGTGCCACATCCTGCCTCAGCGGGTGGTAAGGTAAATAACCTTGCTTTGGCAAATAGTTGGAGATTTGTCTCCAGCTGAGCTGGTCGAACTCTCTGACTTCGGGCACAGTCTCGTCTGGGGTGGTAGACAGCTACCTGACCCTGTTTTTTACGAGGTCTACAGAGAATTTTTGACCGAGCCTACAGGCTTTGATACCCCACATTAAATTCAGCCTTGTGCCACATTTGACCATGTGGGGCATTTGGCAAATATCCTTGCTTTGGCAATTGGTTGGAGATTCATCTCCAGATGTGCTGGTTGAACTCTCTGCCTCCAGGCAAATTCTTGTCTGGGGTGGTAGACAGCTACCCGACCCCATGTATGTGGGGTCTATGGGGAATTTTTGCCCAAGCCTCTGGGCTCAGTTTTGCCCCACATTAAAAAACGGCATTGTGCCACATCCTGCCTTGTGGGTAGGTAAGGTAAATAACCTTGCTTTGGGAATTACTAGCCTGCCACCCAATTCCCTGTCTTTCAGTAGTGTATTCTCTTTTACAATAAACCTCTCTTTCTTTCATCTATGCATGTGTTGCTGTTCCTTCACTCAAGTACCACCTTTGTCTGTTTGTAATCTCTTTAAGCATACAACATTACTAAATTTAGTTTAGTTAGTAACAAGACCACAAGTATAAGATAAGCAGTGAGGACTGAACTCACTACTTAGTAGTAATGTTCAACCAGACTAACTCCTTGAATATCACCAGTTAAGATGTCCTATGAAAAATACAAGAAATTTTGAGGCATTATTTTAAACTGGTCATCAAACTGGGCTCACAGAATTTGGTAACAGAAGGAAATGAAATAATAGTTGACTATAATAACTAAAACTAGTTGAACAATTTTAAAGTGCGTGATTTTTCATCTGAAATAAAATCCAGAATTACACCATCATTAATTACTAAGTAGCCAAATGTCTGTCTCACAAACATTTCTCTTAATAATAATTTAGAAGTAATTCAGCAATATTATTTTATAGTAACTGAATTTTTGTCAATTGCCTTACTTGATTTTCGTCATTCAATGCTGTGCATCTGAAAAATGACGCTTTTAGCTGGGATCAAAGTGTAGTATTTGTTCTTGGGTGGGTAATCTACATTTCATCTCTCAGTTGGGTCTTTATCATTGGACAGAGCGCAACTGAAAATATTATTGAAGTTCCTGGTCCTAGGAAACCGCTGTCCATGGCAGTACCTCCCTCACTGCACTAAAGAGAGGGGTATTGGTAGTAATACTGATGCCATGCAACCAATAGTTGCAGGAGCTGAGCTATTTCTGAGCACACATACTCAGGCTCCTCACATTAAACCGACCTTGCTAATATGGAGCAGCAAGAAAATACAACCGCTTCTCGGCCTTTTGTCTAAGATCAAAGTGTAGTATCTGTTCTCATAAACTTAATCTGATTCTCTCTCTCAACTTTTATCTTCTCACTGAAACCAAGTAGTGTTTTTTCCTCTCTTTCCATACAATCAAAATGGAATGATCCATTATTTATGAGGTATTGGCAGGGTGTAATAGTGCAAACTAACAAAGGAAGGGACAAGCACAATTATAATAGGTTAGTGATGGTAATATTAGTCATTTCATTGTAAGGAATCATTCAGCATATATTGACTGAGTAGCCAGCATTGCTGTCGGGTGTGAAATTTAAAAAAATAATTTTTCAGGAAAATGGGTTTCTCAAGTTGTCATATAGGAAGAAAATGAGTAAGTACTGACAATGAGGTTCAAGCATGACACTCTGGACTTATGAATATATATTTTTTGCCAGGTGTGTAAATAGCAGTATCAGGCTACTGACTTCAATGATTATTGGGTGATTATTGAGTGACCATGTAGTGGAACTATCCAGTTGAATCAATGTGAATTATTGTACATCGATGATTTGGGTTTTGATTTAGGATTTACTGAATGTTTAGTCAGGCCATGCTACCATCAAAGTATTCACTGAAATGGTTAATTATCTTTGGTTGACTTTTATTTCTATGTTCTTGTTAAGTATTTATTTGTGGTTGTAATTAAATACTGTTTTATCTTAACAATAAAGTTTTGAGTTATACTTAATTATTAACAGCCACCGTACATCACAAAATAAAACCAGTAACTGTTATTGCTTTTTCCAGCATAAGTGAGGATTTCCTTCCTAACCTTTTGTTTGAAGTAGTGTGAAACATCAATATCTTGATTATGTCATTACTTTCTTTTCAATTTACATGTGCTATCCATTTTAGTTGTTGCTGCTGTTGAATATCCCCAAGTGATGTGGTTTCCATTATCTTTATGATTCTATAGCACTAGTTCATGTGTTTCAAAGAAGGATGGTCCTTGTTAAGACCTATAATGATGTGTTAAAAGATAAGGAAGAAGGATAACCCTGCTGTTTCATCTGGGGCCCCAAAGAGATAAAGAACGAAAGTAAAGCTGTATTAAGAACAATATCATGCATTTATTTAGTGGCTTCTACACAGGAAATGATTAGTTTGGTTGTTTTTGTTTAGCAACATATCAACACCTCTATGGGTTATTTAATGCTGGAATCTAAATATGAAAATTCAAACTTGATAAATAATTCAAGAAGATGACATTATTTTGTGATTAAATTATAATTAAACTTATCGGCAACTTTTTTTACCAAATAATATCAAACTAATATGAAGAGTGAAAAACTGTTTTTCCTTACAAAAAAATGAGATTAATCACAGTATTAGGTTGGTGCAAAAATAATGTCCTTTTTTGACGTATTTTTAACGTCAAAAACGACATTATTTTTGCACCAACCTAATAAATAATAAAAAAAATTTTTTTGACAATGTATGCCACATCTTCAATTTTACTATAAAATGTATTGTTGATAATTTTACTATAAAATATATTTTAAAACCTTCCTAGTGTTTTGATTTTTGTTTAGTGGTTCACTGTTTGGGAACAACAGTAACTAAGACGCGGTTCCATGCTCCTCAAAATCTCCCATCTTCCAATCAGAGGCTTTGCTGCCAGATGTAGTTTATTGTCATACCCAGGACTAGAAGTAATTGTAGTATATTTAAGGAGCAGGAAGAGTTTACAAAGTAGGGGACATAACTCAGAGTAGTCAGTTACACATATAACTCCTACCTTTTGGAACTTTGGATTTATTTTAATTCTTTTATTTATTTATGTATGTGTGGAAGAAGGCAGGAGTACAGAGGTGAATGGGATAGAGAGAGTTGAGCTTGGATTAGGTGTAAGGGATGGGAAGGGTTGGATTTAAGTTGTGAGGTAGTAAGGTAGTCCATTGATAGGAACTTTGGTTCATTGACATTCATTTATTCCATAGGTTTATGGATGGTTTGTTCTGAGCATATATGTATTGGCCGGCAGCAGGTTTTCTACTGTTGGTGATGTAGGGTTCTCTGTAGTTGCTTGCAAACAGCTGCTGATATTGGCTGTTGTTGTTCTGGAAACGAGTACATAGAACATGTGGTTTGGTGCAAGAATCACCTGTTGCAGCAGCACTTGTGACCATTTTCATTCTATATAACTCATATGAATGGTAAGTCAGCTGTTTTGTGACTGTTGCTTCTCTCCATTCTCTCACCTGTGGACCTGACATGGTCATTATCACTGATCTTGAGGCTTTTCATTTCTGTGCCTATGTCCTGTTGTTTTAGTCTCTTTCTCAGCTGGGCATGGCTAGTGTGCTTTGAGATTTATCCCCATCACTGAAATCATTGATTTTGTGCTGGGTTAAAGTTTAGTCTTCAATTGGCAGCTTGTGAAGGTTCAGCAGGCCTATAAATGGGACCTCACCAGATGCCTTGCATTTTCACCATAGGGGTTTGACAATCTTGACTGCTACTTCTGCTGCTCCATTGGCCTGGTTGTTCCCAGAGAAGACTTTCTCATGTGTAAATGCCCATTTAATTGCAAATCACTTGAACATGCTTGACGAGAAATGAAGTCCATTGTCCAAGATCATGATGCCTAGTATTCTATGATGTGCCAATTGACTCTTCAGATATTGGATCAATTTCTGATGAAGCTGTAGTTAATTTTTAAAAAACTTGCTGTGTGATCACAATGACAAAATACTCTGTTCCACCCTATGATAGGAATGTCCTGGGTATGACGGTAAACTACATCCGCATCCTGGGTACGGCGATAAACTACATCCAACAGCAAGGCCTCAGATAATGTTTTCGGAAAAATAATGTTGCCAGCTATGCATTTTTGAAACAATAATGTTGCCAGCTATACGTTTTTTGTAAAGAATAATGTTGCCAGCTACACGTTTTTTATTACATACAAAATAGGTATTTAAAATTCATATAAACTGGATTTGGCATTAAATAACCCACAGTGGTTGATATGTCATAAAACCCAAACAAACAAACAAACCTATGATAGGAAGTCAACTCCAACTTGTCAGCGCCTTACAAACACTACTGTCACCTGTCACAATTTATAGTTCTGTTAGTTGGCTGTCTGCATCAGTTTTCACATATTTTATCTCAGTAAACATGCCTGGCCAGATTAGATCTCTTGCTCTCCTGAAGCAGGTGTTGATTCCCAGCATGCACATTCTCCTTTATTTTGAAGTCACATGGTACATGGGATGTTGTTTTCATAGTATCAAACCTTCTTGGGCAGTCAGTTCATTCTTGTAGTGAAAGAATGGTTTCAGGAAGTAGGTGTTTGTCATCAGGCTGCTCTCTAGCAAAGACTTCAGCAAGTGTTGTCATGTTTGGGCCCTCTGTCATTTTCCAGTGGATCTGTATCAATTGGTGGTCTTGTATGGGTTGCAATGTGAGGTCGTTGACTGCTTGCAACTCCTCCTTTTCTGGTTTGCTCGTGAGAGTTCCTGACAAGGAATCTCCCTTCATGGTTTGTATTGTACTGTGATGGTGTAATGCTGTGTACTTACCAAGAACATTTTGCTGCCACTTGGGTGCTATTGACAAAGGCTTTGTACATATTGCCACCAGGGGTCTACAATCTGTCACAACACTCACTTTTCTTCCATGGGTGTAGTGGTGGGACTTCCCAAGTTCACACACCACTGCTTGCATTTATTTCTTAATTTGGATATACCATCATTCAATTTCTGAGAGTGAATGACCTGCAAATGCAATGGTTTTCCATTCTGCATTAGACCTGCCCCCAGACCATGTTTACAGGCATCATTTTCCAATGTCAGTTCCTATTGGGGTTTATTGAAGGCAGGGACAGGCAAGTTAGTGATAACCCTTTTAACAGTGTCAAATATAGTTTGCTGGGAATCTGATCACATATACTTTTTGGTAAAGCCATGAAGTGGCTTGATTATGGTGGTCAGAGAGGAACAAAGTTGCCTATATAGTTTATTATGTCTATCCAGGAATCTACATAGGTATATCTTTAATGGCTCTTACTTTTTCTGGGTCTACCTCAATGCCCTCTAGTGATGTAGTGCTCCAAAAAATGTGATGGCATGTCGAACTTGTTCAGGTTCAGTTTCACCCTAACTGTGCAAGATCTTCAAAGCAACTCATGCAGCCATTTATCATTTTCTTCTATAGGCATTTAAAAAACCTTTTTTTTTTTATTTTCTATCAGGATATTTCTTGCTTATTGAAATTCAAACTATCATTATTTATATTTGTTTTCTATAGATTGAAATGAAAACAAAAAATTAATATGAAATTATTAATATGAACAAAAAACATTATGCTTTCTATTTTCTGATAGAGGCTCCAGTTTGTTTTTTTCATTCTTCTCAAATAATAAACTCATTTAGAATTATTTTAATTTAGTTTTTATTGATATTCCACTAAAATGTTTTGTAAACCTGAAATATGTAATTTACATTCTGCTTGTCTCATGTCACCTTTTATTTAAGCTATTTATTCAAGAGTTTTAATTAACATCATCATTATCAACAGCAGATGAGGCCCAACATTTTTATATATGGCTTTTTTTACCTCTTGCAGATATTGTGTTTAACAGCATAAATATAATAGTTTAATATGTAGCAGTGTCTTTATTGTTAATACTTAGACTCTAAATCCTGTTTTAAGAAAACCAGGAAGCACGTAAAGACATTGAGAATCCACCACAGAATTCTTCAGGTACAAAATCTGAAACATAAAATGATACACAACCCAAAACAAAACTGCTGAAGTCTGAGTTAAGAATATATTCTTTAGTGAAGAATGTCTTCATTTTGGTGTGATTAATATATTCTGCAATGAGATAGAAAAAAAAAAAATATTTGTCCCCATATGATATCCGACTGGAGTGAGGCTAGGCACAAGTACTGGTAGTGGTAGTCTATGGCATTTTTGAGTAAACAGTAGCCTACCAAATACTTCAGCTTCAGAGACCTAACAGTTATTTTGGAGACATCAATAATCAATAATATGGTTAATTTTTTTCTTTTTAAAAATCAACAAAAATATTATCTTATGAAAATATTAAATTCAAATTAATTGAAATATTCACATACTCAAGAAAAGTTTCTTTGTAAGAATTTTGTTTTCTATTAGATTTATTGTAGGAAAACAAAAGATGAAAAATGTAAACAAAGATGCAGTAGAAAATGATAAAACAGTTATCACAAGATTTAAAAAATATAGAATAGAGATACTCTCACTGAAGAATATTTCAAATTAAATTAACTTTCCCCAGTTTAAAAATGAATCACTGGAAAACTTAAAGCCTTAAAATTTCCTAGTCCTTCGTTTTTAATAGCGAACATATCTTTTTTATGTCGTCCTTAAATTTTAAGTACTAGGTCCTAGTCCTTAAAATTATCCTAGTCACTCTAAAAAATACGTTAAATAAATTATACAATTAGAGAGTTTCCCGCTGAAGTACAAAAAAACCCAACCCTTTTTGAATTTTGATACACCCTTTTTGCCATATTGTAGTAACGCTCACGAAGCTGCTAACGTATCAGATTCTCAATGTTCTCCATACATCTGTTAAATTACAACCAAGATGAATAGACAAATGTTGAACTGAAAAGATAAACTTGGTTATTAAATCTATTACGCATTATTTATCTATTTATTAACAGCCTCATTATCACACAATATGGGAAACAATTCATAAATCTTAAACCAACCAAGAGTTATCTTTCTTGCACATATTTTTAAGTTTAAGCATCTGAGAAAAAAATCTATCTTCAGAATTATTGATGTTTTGTTTTTCGTTTTTGTTCCTAGCAATAACTTTATTTATATTTATGGCTATATTTCTCTTATTCTAATCCAGAATTGGTATTTTGTTTTTGTATGTGGGAAGAATGAAAAATAAAAGTCATGTAGGTAATAAAAGTAAGAATAAAAAAGCAAGTGTAGTTAAAAAATTTCAGTTTTTTTTCAGGACTGTAAGTGAAAGTCAAACAATAAAACCAATACTGTCTTACTATTACTGATTTCCTACAAATAGGTTTTTCTTCAGTTATCTATCGTTTTATTCATATGAAAAAAAAATGATATCTGATAATATAATTTTTTAAAGTAGCAAGTTTCAAAATTAGAGCTTTTCTGTAAAAATTTGTGTGTACACACACACACGACACTGACAGCCATTGAAATAGTCTCTACTCTAAATTCTCTAATTTCTTCCCTTTTGGTGGGTATTTTCATGCTTTCAACAACTTATATTTAAAATTAAACAAAATTTAAGATCAAATTTAATTTGCCATCTTAATTTTCTTGAGAGAGAGCAAAAGCTGAATGCTGGTTAAAAAAAGCACGCACACATACATACATACCCACCCCCCTCAAATCATGTTTATTTTGAGACAAAATAAAACAATAGTAAAAATTTAACCTTTGATTTGTTTTTGTCAAAATTTTTGACATAGGTTTAAAAAATTTCACGTTACACCTGTCTCTCGAGGTGAAATTTGTTTTCTCTATAATTTTTTTTTTCGTGTGTTTTTTGAACGAATCTGACCTTCAAAAGTGAAAACTTAAAAGTTTTAAGTTAAAACCATCGTAAGTTAATAAAACTAGATTTTTATGGTTATCCCAGCAGAGAACTCCCGGTACACACCATGGTCCCCTGCGTCACCCTGATAGCTGGAATTGGTGGAGGTTAACTAAAGAACGAGTCATTTCCGACGGTTTTTAAGATCAGATTCATTCAAAACGCATCAAAGACCATAAAATCATCTGAAGGGAGACGCCAGTGGTAAAAAAAAAACAACCAAAGTTTTGGTAAAACTTTGCGTTTGCAACTCAACCCACACAAAGCTTGTCAAATGAATAGAATTTAACAAAGTAACAAAATAAAATAAATAAAAAAAGCTAAGAATTAATAAGTAAAGAAAGATTAAAGAAACTCAATTCCTACTTCACATCCAACAAATGTTTCTGACTCACACTCTGGCTGGATGATCAACCGGGACCTGGATCATCACCACGACCGCAAAATTACAAATAAAAAAAATTGTCATTTGCACGTGGCTCCATGCGCAACTTCTGATTCACAAGAAAAAAAAAATTCATTTAAAATTTAAATTAATCAACCAATAGCTGACATTGCTGCTTAAATCAAAATACAAAATGAGAATGTTGAGTTGAGCTCCAGACACTGAAACCGGCCAAATCCTCAGCAACAGACAGTTGCTCACATTCTCACACAGAGTTCACCACGGCGTCATTCTCCTTCCTCCCAATACTACACTGGCGCAGACATCAAAGGACTTAAACCGCAGTTGCGAGCATCAGTCAACCTCCTCTGCTCACCCATACACACCTTTCAACAAAGATAGATTGACCTTCATTAAGACATTTCTTAAGCCACTTTTATTTTACTTAAATGTTTGTAGTTTCGGCAATATAATTAATTTTATTTCAAATTTCGTCTTATTTCTCTTCTCGCTAACAAAGCCGTTGTTTCTTGCTACCATACACATGTCTGTTTCCTCTACTACCATCATTGTCATCACCCATACAACTGTCTAAAACAGCAATGGCCAATTGAAAAAGGCCGTTGTAATCTACAGCTCGACCCTTAATACTGGTAATACATCCATCATAATAACGGGTATAAATCCTTTCCTTAGTATTACAACATTTCTGGGTACCACCACAGAAAACGCGATGACTAAGAAAATTAATTTTTTTTAAAATGAAAACTCTTTCTTGAAGCTTTTATTTTTATTTTCAAGCTAATAAAATTTATTAGTATTTTTATTATTGGAAATATTAAATTTATTAAATAAATTTAATATTTCCAATAATAAAAATACTTTGCTGTATTTCAAAAAAAACTAATTTAAATAGACTAAAAAGAATTTTTTTTTTCTAAAATAGCTAATCAGTGCCATTTTAGTCATCTTTCATCACAATGTAATTCTCTTTAAATTCCAAAAATAAAATATACTTTTCTGAAACTTTGAGAAATATTAGCTGATTTAAACTTAAAGTATCTGATTTGAAACAACTATTATTTACTTTAAGTTTAAAATATTGCAGAAATTAATTTTTTTAACGGTCAGTAGCTGTTTAAGTTGTTGACCTAATGTTGTTCTATGTGAGCTTTAGCTGTAAAAAAAATAATTGAATATAATGTGAGCGTTTTTTATATATAACTTTTAAGTATTTAATCTTAAAATTTTTTGAAAATATTCTCCATAATCAAATGTTTTATTGAATTTTAGAAATTTTAGCTTTAAATTTACTGTAATTATCGCTCTTATTTTCTGATAATGTCATGTATGGTCACCTTTATTTACGAAAGATTGGCACAAAATTCTTTTAAAAACTTTGATAAGCTTTTCCATTTAAGATTTGTAAATATAGTTTTTACTTAATTAAATAATATCATCTAAAAAGGTGAAATCAATACAGAATTTTAAAATATTTAAAACTTAAATTATTCTAATTAAAATTTAAAAAATACAATTCTTGTAAAAATTCATTATTCATCAAAATTTTTTTTTTATCTTTTAACAGTATCCTTAACAAATCTTATCTATAAAAGGAATTAAAAGCTTTTCTAATGTCATAGTTTTGCATTTTTTATTTTAGGGTTCTGAGCAGATTTTTGTTAAATGGTGTTTCTTTTTAACAAAAAAATTGACTTAAATTCTCCTAGGAGTCCTGCTTTTAACTAATATATAAATATGAAAAAAGGGTGGAATTTTAATTTCTCAAACTTTCATATAAAAAAAAAAAAAAAAAAAAAAATTAAATAATTTCATTCATTTGTGAATAAGTCCTGAAAATTTAATTAAAATTAATTTTTGAAAGAATTTCCAAAACAATGTATTTTTACTGCAAAGATGAGGCTAACTAAAAGTTTCTAATATTAATCTTTGGCCCACCACTGACAAAAGAAAAACAAGAGTTTTTGAACAAAATTTTGACCATGATAGAAAGGATTAAAAAATTTAATAGTAATAAAAAAATACTTTTTACTTTGTTTTTATCAAGTTTTAGTCCTTTTTCATCATGGTAAGTTCTTTTTAAGCAAATTTTTGGAGGTACCTAATTTAGTGTCACATCAAAACCAACAGAAAAACAGACAAAAAAAAACAAAAAAATAATGAGGAAAGGATACAAACTAAAAGACAGACAACTACATATGCAATAATATGTAATACTCAATGTCTAAACTATATGAATCAAATACAGATCAAATATGGATTGGAATCTGACAGAATGATAGGATTAAGAACAAATAGGAAATGTTTATCAATCTCACATGTTTCACGTTTATTAAAGTTCCATCAAAGAATGAGATATCATTCTCCGATGAAGCTTTAATAAAAGTGAAACATGTTAAATTGATAAATGTTTCCTATTTGTTCTTTATCCTATCATTGTATATATAATTTGATATATTTATGGAAGAGGGTGCACTATTGGAGATCAAATGTTTATAGATATGAAAGTAAATTGTTAGAGGTACAAAAACATAATATTGCAAGGAAAAGATATAATTTGTTTCTTAAAGGCATTGTGAAATACGAAAATAAAAAATTAAGAAATGAAAACACTTACAAGACAGACCAAGTGGTTTCGTTCCCAAGATCAATAGGGTCCACGGGGAACAGATTAATAATTTATTGCAAAGAAACATTTATTCCCACAAACACCCTACATACAATTAAAACATTAAAAATTGAAATGATTAATAGTATGAGGGAAGACCAAAATCAAAACAATGCAAATTTGTGCAGTGAAATGAAGGGAAAAAAGGGGGGAGAGGGAAATGAAATTGTGGATATAGAAATAAACACTGCATGATGATGTATGGAACAAAAGTTGGTAGTGTTTTTCAATAGGTAACATTTGAACATATGATTTTGTTTCATATGAGACTGAAACTTATTTTTTTTTTTTTTTAAGCATTACGCCCCAAGCAAGGATGCAGGGGGTTGCAGAAGATTTGGCACGAGAGCTGATAGGAGTGATAGAAGAAAGGATGAGGAGAAGGATAGTGGATAGATCAAGGTAACTGGAGATGTTGTTTGACATTACATTTGAATAGTTGGTGATTATAGCTCTCAGGGAAACAGTAATTGGGAAGGGTGTTCCACAGGGGAGAGGTGTGAGGTATGAAGCTATTGGAGTAGAAGAGACAGCTACATTTAGTAGTTTCGACAGTGTAAGGTTGACAGTGGGATGCCAGCCTCGTAGGGCGCTTGAATTCATGGAGTCTGGGAACCAGTGAAAGCAGCTCAGCAGAGCAATTACCATGAAATTATTTGTAGAAAGTGACTGTAGACGAGATGCCAGATCAGGGCCAATTATATTACATATCTGTCTCTGGATCTTGTCAAGAGCTCCGAGATAAACAGGTGCCCCAGACCATATATGGCAGCAATACTCCATGCAAAGGCGAATGGTTGATTTGTATATTTGAAGTATCGATTCCAAGGAGAAAAATTTTCTGGCTCGGCACAGAAAGCCAACTTTCCTCACGGTGGACGATGCAATTGACTCAATGTATTTGTTCCATCTCAGGTCATCAGTCAATGTGAGACCGAGCAGACGCAGAGAATTGCTCTCAAGAAGTTGACTATTAGACATTCTAATGGGCGGCAGGGAAGGATCCCTCTGGTGATTAATAGAGAGTAGTTTAGTTTTTGAGGCGTTAAAGTTGACCAGCTAGCTCTTGCTCCAGTTAACAACCGATTGGTGGTCCATTTCAAGACGAGTGGCCAGGTTAGTTTTGTTAGCGACACTAGATTTGTTTTTTAGGCAGGAGTAAATTGTAGTGTCGTCCGCGTAGATGCCAACTTGGCGTCAGGAAGGTTGTTGATGAAAATAAGGAATAGAGTGGGGCCAAGGATGGAGCCTTGGGGGACACCAAGTATGACATATATACATGTTCTGAAAGGTGACATTTCAGCATATCTTTCTGGACAATTTGTGTGTAGTTTGGGAATTTTAAATGTTTTTTTTTTGTTTTGTTTTTAAGTGAATTCACCCTAAGCAAGGCATTAAGACACAAGGGGTTACTGGGTGCGAAAGAATTAGAAAACAGAAACATTAGGAAGGAATGAGAACAATAAAAGAGTAATCAGGAAGACAGAAGATAACAACTGACATTAGATTTTAACGTTAAAAATGAAAGTTGAGGAAAATGATATGTAGTTTTGTCGTTTAGGTTATATTTCTGGAAAGGAAAAGAATATGCAGTACAAACAGCAAAAAAGGTATGTGCCATTTATGGAGATAGTGCCATAGCTGATAGCACTGTTCATAAGTGGTTTGCTAGGTTCAATAGTAGAAATTTTGATCTGGATGACCGAGAACATCCTGGCAGGCCTGTAGTCGTTAGTGATAACCAAATTAAAATGCTGGTTAAATTAATCCTGGTCACATGACATGAGACATCACAGAAATACAATACTCATGTGAGAGATGTAAAGTAATGCAACAAAATCTACTTGAGAAAAAAATGGTCACAGGCAATGAAAAATGGATTGTTTACAACAATGTGGAGCAAAAAAGGTCCTGGGGAAAAATAAAATGACCTACCATTAGCTGCTTCAAAAGCTGATCTCATCCAAAGAAGGTGATGCTGTGTATCTGGTGGGATTTGCTTATTTTTTGATGGCTTATCAACCCATTACAGGTTATTTAAAACCAGAAAACATTTTTAGATTGTCAGAAATTTTTGGGGAGATAATGATGATTTAGTGATACAAGACTTATTAACCCATAATTGGGGAGGAATGGGATTCATACCTCTCCCGAGCGTATCCGCACATAAGTGAATATAACAAACCCAACTGGAATTGGAACTTGGCTTTCCAATTAACAATTCCCAGCCATTATCTATTATACCATCCGCATGTCCATGCTTACAGCATCTGATATTCTCAAGTGGTTACCCATCTAGGTACTGACTAGGCTCAATGTTACTTTAATGATTGTATGGGAACCAGTGATATGGTTGTAAACTTGGTAGGATTTGAAAAGTATTGTATATTATGAGCTCCTTCAATAAAATAAAATGTTGAATTCAGGCAAGTCCTGTTCCCAAAAGGACTGATTAAAAGGTAACAATCGATGAAAAGCATATGGAATTGGTCATTCGGAAGGTTGTTACCTTTTATCAGGACAGTGCCAGACCATACAATTCTTTGCAGACCCAACAAAGACTGATACTGCTTAGTTGTGACCTCATCTACTGCACCTGCTGTATTCACCTGATTTTTCACTTTCGGATTATGACCGTTTACAATGCCTACAAAATTCTCTTAATGTAAAGCACTTTAGTACCCTGGAAGCCTGTTAAAAACCACTTAGACAAGTTTATCCCCTGGAAAGATGCCAAGTTCTAGGAGGAGGGAATCATGAAGCTGCCTTAAAATAGTTAAATCTAGTGGAATGAAACAGAATATATTAGTATCTAGTTGTATTCAGCCACCTATCTAAATAGTTTTTTTTTTAATTTGCTTAAAAGATGTTAAGAGCTTTTATTCCAACCTGTAAGTGGTGACTCTAGCTCATCAATATCATTAAGGCAATCTAGGATACCAGATTCTGTGGAAGAATTTTAGCATCTAATTATAATCTATTGTCCTCATCTTTATTTTGATAACAGTAACAAAGATAAGGACAATAATCCACATGTAAGTTGTGTAAATAACGATAATTCTTCATCCCAGAAACTTTGAGAATAATTACAATCTACTTCAAATGCTATTGAAGAATTCTGTTCTTGATGTGCATTGAGATTAAACATGCCAATCAATGAAGACCAACATGATTATTTCCCTTCATCTGTAGAATTTTTTCTAAATAAAAAAAAAAAAAACACCTTAGGGTTTGGGTGTTTGATAACGTATCTGACCCATTTTTTTACCTGCTGTCTTACAACAAACAGAGCATAAACAAAAACAATTTGTGCAAAAGATTTTCAGTTGTTGATTTCAATATTTTAAATAAGCCGACTGTCTGACATGACCTTAAGTTTTGACATAATTTAACTAACAATAATACAGCAAACTAATAACTATAATTATTTAGTCTAGTGGAGACTTCTAGAAAATACATTTCTTTCTTTAATTTTCAATGCATTTTTATCATAAAATTCTATGAAAGCTTTTTACTGTAGTAAAATTAAGGAACAAGGCCTGCACATTATTTCTGTACATTAAAAAGGAAAATTCTTATAAGAAATAAATATTTTATTTAGAATAAAATTCCAAGCAACATAGTTTTATAACAAATTCCTGATTTCCAGTTATGTAATTTTTTGTTGTTGTTTTAAATCAACAAGTATGTTTCTTGACGGAAATGCAAGCCAGTTAAGATAACCATTCTTGAGTCATTGTGCATCCTAAGAATGATCAAATTCTGTTCAAAGTTAAGAAGCATCTTTTGTTTGCAACTGAAATTGCAGGGTTGATCATGAAAAAATTGTCCGAGTTTAAGAGTTACGAACAAGAAATCCAGTTAATGAAGTAACTGTAAAATACCATTGGTTTGACTTGTACTTTTGAAAGTCATTGCCAGTGATAACTTGTCTTAGAGATATTATCAATGCCACTTAGATAGAAGGCCTGTTCGATGGGTGCAGCTTATCTGTTGATGTCACTATATGTAGTATAAACTTGGAGAAATACTTTTATTTATTTTTACTGTTTGAGTTTTCTTGACTCTGCTTGATTTTTTTTTTATTTGATTTGATTTGTAAATATTTTCACTGAAATAATTTACAAAGAAAATTCTGTATGGTTGTGCACTTGCAGTCTCAAGATGCAAAGGAAATTATCAAAATGGACCAAATGTCCAAAAGTGAATGTATTTTGATTTTCAAAAGATAAGGATTTATCAGATGCATGGATACATGCTATCAAAAGGGAAAATTTTTGTACCAAACAAAAATAGTAAAGTGAGTAGTATATTTTATATAATTTTCTTTTATATTATTTGTAAAAAGGATTAAAACTTAATGATTAAATTCATGACTTTATAATTTAATTTCATTGAAACAAAGTAATGAGGTGGCTTCCACAGTGTTGTAGCATACCTACAGATGATAATGGGTATGTCCCCATTCACATAAATACAGTAGTAGATACTGTATGTTGGTCTGCAGTTGGAGATTCATCAGCAGCTGTGCTGGTCAAACTCTCTGGAGGCAGAGAGGATCCCTAGACAAGGCTATGTTGAGAGCAGAGTCTCATTTTGGGAAACAGCAGCCCGACCCCGTTTTATACAGGGTCTACGGGGAATTTATGGCAGAGTCTATAGGCTCGGATACCCCACATTAAATTTGGCTTTGTGCCACATCTGACTGCGTGGAGCAGTTGGTAGATATCCTGAAGTTGGAGATTCATTGTGGAATTCACTTGATTCACTTCTAGCAGTTGACTACTTCTACGTGCTGCTGGCAAATCTTATATGTGTTGTTCTTGCCCTAAGTATTATCATTCATTACCAACCGTCATTTGATTATTCTCTTCAGTAACCATCTCTAGGTTACAGCACACAGTTAAAAAAAATTTATTGAATTCTGTGGATTTTTAATAAAATTTTTGATACAAATGCCTAATGAAAATTTTTATAATTTCTAATAAACATTTAAAAACAAACATTTGAAATTTTTTTATTTGTAAAAAAAATATTTCGATAAAATAGTTTGCAGATATGCATGTGTAAACTTAAAATTTTCTTAAGTTTATATAAATTTGCCGATGTGCTTAGTATTTCTAAATGGTTTTGAATTTTGTTACTGGATTTTAGAACACCTACAAAACTCATTATTTTATCAATATAAGGAAATTTTCAATAAAAATATGGACAGCATAGTTTTTTTTTTTTTGCTATCTTATTTTTGACAAGCGTTTTATTTTTAAAATAGGGTGTAATTGCCCTTTTAATTCTTTTTTTTTTCTTAAAAAAAAAAAAAAAAAAAAAAAAAAAAAAAGTTATGTGAAATGCCTTTTTTATCCTGAGGACATAAAGTGTATTGACATCAGCATTCCATAGGAAAACTTCTACCACAATTAGTGATAACCTTGAGAAAGCAATTTTTCATGTAGGTGCAATCCCTAGAATTTTACCAAACCATCCCTCATAATTTATCTTTACTATAGTCACCAGAGCTCAGAAAAATTCAACTGGAGAATTCTGACCTTAAAAGAGCTTTGGATCAAAGAATTGCTCATGATTTGGAATACAAACAGCACAGGAAATTCCACAACATTATAGAGGGAAAATTAAATTTTCTTAATAGAAATTACTGGAGTGTAGTAAAGGCAGCAAAGGACTCTTTTAAGTCTCTATATCCCAAAATCAGTCAAGCTGTTATAACTGAACATGATTTTTTTGCAGTACATGTGTTCTGTGGTGATGTGGAAATTAATACGATAGAGGAGTATCAGATTCTTGATCATGTAAGTGATACAAGTATTAGGTTGGTGCAAAAATAATGACGGTTTTTGACGTTAAAAAATTCGTCAAAAACCGTCATTATTTTTGCACTAATCTAATACTTTGGAAATTGTTATTGAGAACATGAAAAAAAAATTGACTTTGAAGAATGTGAAACAGTTTCACATTCTTCCAAGTCAATTTTTTTTTCACTGAAACTGAACCTCAAAGTGTGATTGCTGTATTACATGATTTGGTAATGTCCTTTCTGTTAATTAGTGCAAGATAATTTCTCTGAAGTTAAATTTATATATAAGCAGTGAAAATTAATGACAAAAAGTTTGATTATTCAGCAGAAATGATTTTTTTTCATCATTTATGTATAACTGCTCCCCTAAAGGTTATAGGTTGTTAAAGATTGTTAAGAGACACCAAAAATATTTTATTTTTACGGTACCTATTTATTCAGCCATCAGATGACTAACCTTATTAACCTAGTTGAGCAACATAATTTTCTTATGTAAAAATAAGCTTAAGTTACTAGAGGAAAAAGACATTATTGTATACACATGTAGATGAAATTCACCTAACCTTATTTTGTTTAAAAAAGGTGGTAATGTTGTTGGCTTACAGCAATGAGTCTACAACAAGTACTTTTGCATAGTAGTTTATTCTCACGATACAAGGATGTTGTGCATATTATGTCAAGTCAACAGTCACTCAAGTAAATGTCGTAAAGCTGAGAATTTGACATAGTTAAGTTAAACATGTAATAATTGGTTTAAAAGAGATAGGCTTTAGAGAGTAATATCAGTCATAACAGATAATAATGAAATAAATAAGAAAACTATATTTCTTTTGTAGTTCAGTAAAACTTTCAATTGTGTATCCACATCCATTTATGAAATCTAGACCACTTTTCTTTATATTCAATTCAGTTATGCATTCGAAACAACTGGCTTAGCCAATAAGATGCAAGTAAATCATTGCATGCATGGTGTTCTCAAAATTTTGTCATAATGGAAACCATGATTTAGAGATAATATCCAAAGTACCCCATTTTGTTATTTACAGAAGCTTCATGTTCTGGAATCTGTCAAATTTTAAATATTGCTATATAAATTGATCATGTGGAGGTTGTGTTAATTAAATTATATCAATAAAAAATTGTTGAGTAAATTAGGCTGCGTGATGAAATTAACAATTTCCTCTCACATTAAATTTTAGTATTCAACAAACAGAATAAGTACAACATGAGAAACAACAGTTTTTGCACAATAAATAAAATATTTATAAACAAGAGCTAAAACAACTGGAGTAAAGAGGTGGTTTTAAAAAGTTCAAACGTCCTTTTATGTTTAGATGAAAGATTAGCAAATTTGATAGATTATAATTTGTTGAATGGTCTGTACAATAATGAGAAAGTGTTTTGGTAAGTAATTTAAGAAAAAAAATAAACAGTTCAAGTTTGTATTTGAACTAGAGAAATATATTGTTTTACGACTTACTTTAATGTTTACGGAATTGTCGCTCTTTGATTTGTTTTCACTGGTTCGAAGAAAATATTCTAGTTGGGGTAAAGTGGTTCTTAACAAGCTGTGTTTAATTGCAATAATTAACGTTGAGCTTGAAAGCGTTTGAAAAAAGATTCGTGTATTAAGTTGAATGTGGAAAACTTGAGTTGATTGTTCGTCATAAAATATTGCTGTTTGAATGAGTGTTCTCTCAGGTTGGAATCATGTTAAAGAACTTTAACGTAAAGCCTGGAATTGTGTGACGAGTTTACTGTTTAAAGGATTCCGATCGGCGCACTGTCGAAGATGAAAGACGTTTCATATTTTATTGCTAACTTTGGTCACGTGATTGGCTCACAGAAGCTCGATAGATTTTGGCGGAATTATCTTTTTGGTCAGGTCAAGAACGAGGTCGATGTTATTAAGCGACCAATTTAGAAGTTGAGATTTTCTGAAAATAAGCTGAATAAGCTCTGTGATCCACTTTTTGTACAAAAATTGATGTTGATAAAAAAGGTGGTAAATGGGATGCTAAAATCTTTTCTCCCACTAGTTTGGAAACACAAAATGTTTAATTAGTTTTGCAAATTTTTAACCAATTCCCTATTCAGGGATTGCTGATTTTAGGGAAACAGACATATTTGCCTAACTTTGCAGAAGTTGCAGCTTGGTGGACAATAATAATAATACTGAATGAAACGCAATTTGGCGGCTTATGCTAAAAGTAAATGATGACAAATTAAATAAGGTATTCTGAAACTGGATTTTGGAATAACATTCTTGGAAATAAATGGGAAGCTAACAAATGAAACCTTCACAGCTTTGCATCATACCACTCGGTGGCGTAGCTAGGAGGGGGCGGTCCGCAACGGGTGGCACTTTTGGTCCGCGGTGAGTTTTCAGAAAAAAAAAAAAAAAAAGCAGCGATAAAGAAGATAGGGTTCAAATGAAGTCAATTTATCTTTAATATGGCTAGAGCACAAAACCAGCCAGCCAACAAGCAAGCAATAAAAAAAAAAAAAAAAAAGAAAAAAAAAAAAGAGAAATGTCTGCAAAACGCGCTGTCAGCTGGCTGGTGGGGATACACCCCACTTACAAGACATGAGTAAAACCAAAAGGAGTGAAAAAAAAAAAAAAAATTGAACATTTTTAAAGTGCTTAAATGTGTGGTTGGATTTAAGTGAATTTTTTTTTTTAGTGAATCCAGTTTTTTCACACCTATGTGAGAAGTCCAGACTTTGGGATCAGTTCTTTAATTTTGATTTTTCATGCCTGTGAACTAGTAAAAATAAATAAGTGAACCAATTTATTTATTTATTTATTTCAATCTTATTATAGGCCTAGCTTTAATACGGAAAATCATTACTTTTCATAAATTATAAAAATAAAATAGATAAATAAACTGAAATAATTTCAATGCTTTAAATTAAGGATATCACATGCATTCCATTTTTTTTTTCGGAAATTTAAAAGAAAATTGAAAATTAATATATTTTTTTAAGTGCAAAAACTTTAAATAAAGTCAAAAAATGGGCATTTTTTTTCAATTTACAAGTTTTCACGGTAGTAAAAGCAATGCAATGTTTTATTTTTTTGTTTAGATAATTGAAGTTTTGTTAAGCAAAAAATAGACTAACATTTATTTCAGTTTTTAAAAGTGAAATTAATTTTATCAGACTTTTAATTCTTAGTCTACTAACTTTGCTAATAATAACTTCAACTACATAAAAACAAAATTTAAAGACATTACATTTTTTTTTTTTTTACATTGTTAAAAATTTTAACTTTAAAAGAAAAACGAACCACGTTTCTAAAACATGGCATTTATGACTCCTCACTTGTTGGTGCAAAAATAATGTCGTTTTCGCACATACTAACATATGTGAGAAAATGACATTATTTTTGCACCAACCTAATAGAATTGAAATAAATATTAAAAATACTGATAAATTATGAATTAAAAAGTACAATGTGTTTTTTGTTTTTAAAACAGAGGGTACAGATATAAGAGAGTTGTCGGGATCGGAGAAATCTCTTATATCCAGGTTACACTGTAAAAAAACAAGTTACCTTTCTGTTATTTCATATCGTAAAAAAAAAAAAAGTTTTTAAAGTTTTCTCTATTTAGAAAAAAAATGTAACAGCTTCAGTTTTTTTTTTTTTAACATATCCCCAGTTTTATTTTTTTTTTTGAAATAGACAGAATTGTACTTTTATTTTATAATTTAACAGTGAGGAGTTATCAAACACGGAAAAAAAAAGGCTAGCATCATACGGGCATTAGATTTCTGAGAAATGGATAAGAATATTAAAAAATAAAAACTGATAGGTGAACGAATAATTTCTTCGTTGACACAACCCGGATATAAGAGAGTTGTCGGGACCGGAGAAGTCGTCTCTTATATCCGGGTTTGGTCTTTATATACATTAACACAGGCTCTAATTTGGGACCAGAGAAAATCTCTCTTATATCCGGGTCTCACTATATATATATATATATATATATATATATATATATCTCACACACACTTTAGGGGCTTAATTATTCAATAATGATTATTGTAATGTACTAATATTGTATTTTTTTTTTTCTGGGGAAGGAGTGGCTAA
The DNA here is from genome assembly GCA_963932145.1 of Acanthosepion lycidas. Taxonomy (NCBI): domain Eukaryota; kingdom Metazoa; phylum Mollusca; class Cephalopoda; order Sepiida; family Sepiidae; genus Acanthosepion; species Acanthosepion lycidas. The sequence continues at coordinate 35,646,885 of OZ010578.1, read as the reverse complement.
CTTGAGGGTCTCCCCAGGCGCCAAAAACACTAGCTATGCTACTGATAATGCAATTCTAGAACTGGCAAAATATTGTACGTACGTACGTAGCAGGTTATTGCTGTTATGCAGTTTTTGAGAAAATAAAATGCAACAATTGCAAGAATTTCTGAAAGTGATAATGAGGACTAAATATCTGAAATGAACGGCTATTTTCAGGGGGATTAATAGAGATTCTCTGCTCTGATATTACTAAAAATGCCGTTATCTATAATTATTGGTAAACTGACAAAAAATTCTTTTCTTCATTCAGTTAAAAATCAAAGGCAATTAGCCATGCATGAATCATATAACCTTATGTTTTGAGAGATAATAGTAATCTTTTTTATGTGGACTATTGTGGTGAGGGTCACAGTATTGAAAAATTAGAAAATGTTTGTCTGGAGCTCCTCAATTTTTATTTTTAATAATTTTTGTTGTAGTATGAAAAATAATAATAGAAAGAAAGAAAAAGAAACATTCAAACCTTCAGCTAAAAATTTCTCATATGTAACTTTTTTCTACAATTATTTTTTGTCTTATTTTCTACACAACAAAAATAAAATGCCAATATTTTAACTACTACAGAATAATTAAAATAAAACATGCAAATTAAAACCATGGCAATTTTTTTTTTTTTATTGTGTAAAGAAAATAATACTTTTCAAATAATTTTACAATCAAAATCGAGATTGAGTTTTACAGTTTTTAAATTCAATAATGAATCATACACTATTTACTTAGCAACAAGTTATACTTCTCAATTTACAATATCTTCTTATCGAAGAACATTCCTTTCAGTGAGATTGACTATTATTTCATGAACTGAAATATTTTGCCAGAATTCAGATAAAAAAACAAAACACTTTTCCTTTAAAGCCTTAAGCAATTCAAACAAACAGTTAAAGGTAAATAACTCTTGCTATATTTAAACATTGAACTCTCAACTATAGAAAATGTTACAAATTATTTAATCTAAATCTCTAAATTCACTGAATTACTGTCTTTGGTATTATAAATTAAAATTGCTCATACTAATTTTTTGCTCTGGTTAAGAAATATAAATACATTTTTTTAAAGAGATATTCTTTTGTATTTTAAATTAATAAATTTGAAACAAATTGCATACAGCAGCATGTATTAATCCCAGTGTTATCAGTGATATTATTATACAAAATCTTCAAATTTTAAATTGTACAAAATAAATCTTTTCTCCAAATAAAAAATACCAACTTTTTCCCTATTTTTAAGGCAGATGCTTATGTGTATGATCTTTACTTTCAATGAAAAATTGGCAAACATGTATAAATGTGCCCACAATAAGTTAGGTCAAAAAATGGTTTCTCCCATAAAACTGCTTTTTTTTTTTTTTTTTTTTTTTTTTAAACTACCTTCACTCTTTAGTAATGTTTGATTTTAAAAAGTGATGATTAGAATAAAACCATAACACATGAAAGTTAATTTATACATTTTTTTGTTCATGAGAATTTACAAAAATATTAAACACTATTTATTATTTATTATTATTTACAAGAATAATTGTTTAATTGTTTAATAATTTTTTCTTTCATTTGAATGAATAAATGGCTTCACTGTGATATTGTCTTGTAGACTAATAATCAGTAAGACAATTCAAGTTTGTTGAAAACATTCTAATTAATTTTTTATTTATCAATAAAATTAAAAAAAAATTAATTTAGTGAAAATAATTTTAAAATGAAAATAAGTAATATACTTTAATAAATTTGATGTTATTAAAACCATAATTTATTAAGTTATTACTTGTCAGACATGGAATGTATTTTTTTTTCCTTCATTAGAAGGAACCATGCTCTTTACAATTGAACTGTAATCTACTATTAATAGTCTAGTGGTTTGTGAATTTGGTGACAGTAATTGTGAGTTCAATTCCTGGGCTGGGTAGTGTGTACTCCGTGAAAATAGGATGAGCAATAATTGTGCAGTACTAAAAATAAAAACTAGACTAGATATCCCTAGATATGAGCAGTGGAACAAAAATACTACTCCACACATGTGCTGGACTCTTTCATCGTTTATTGACATATGAGGAACTTAGTTCCTAGGAATCAACAGCCAGACACCTGCACATATGATTTGATTATAGTGGTGAAGGCTTTGTGCAGAACCAGCCACACTTTTTGAAGAGCTGAATACAGAGACCTGATGCACTACATGTCACAATGTCCCCCAAACGATCTTCTACAGGTTTTGAATTCAGAGTTGTCCTACTCTTAGACCAGTTGCCATCAAAGGCTATAGAACCCAGTCTGTCCTGCTATTTATCCATAGCTGGAGGGAGAAGAGCATTAATACATTTCCCAAGGGTATTAGCATGTAAGTGAATGTAATGGATTTGACTGGAATTTGAACTCAGCTCTGATTTCTGAAACCGAGCTGCTGTCCATTACTCCACTGTGCCTCATATATTATATATATATGTGTGTGTGTGTGTGTGTGTGTGTGTGTGTGTGATGTAAGCAATTTCAAACTTGACATTTATAAGAGTTCAATAACTCTGTAAAATGTCAGGGATTGATTTCACACTGTACTGATATTATGAACAGACTCCTCTTCTAATTATAAAAAACAAACAAAAATAGTCAATTTAAGTAGAACCATTATTTACACTTTTTACATGCAGACTAGGATAGGGGAGGTGTGGTGGAGTAATGGATAGCGGCTCAGATGTAGGACTCGCAGAGGCCAAGTTCAAATTCCATTTGAATCCATTACATTCACTTACGTCCTAATACCCTTGGGAAAGGTATCAATACTCTTCTCGCCCCAGTTATAGGTAAATAGACCGGGTTCTATAGCCTTGGATGGCAACTGGTCTACCGCAGAGAGAAACCTGTGAAATCAGGGAAAAAATCTGCCTCATCAGTCATGTATCAAAAGATACATGATCGCCTAAGTGTGTATCATGCATGGCACATGATTGATATGCAGACTATTTTCCTCACCTTTGTTATCACATTTTGACTGTAGGTTACCTGGATTGACATACACCTGATGAAGGTCAGTGGGCACTGCTGGCCCTCATCAGGTGTATGTCGATCCAGGTAACCTACATAGAATTCCGAACTGAACCTTTTATTTAATCTACACAGGTAGACAGTTTGCCCTCATAGATTAAATAAAGGGTTCAGTTCAAAATTAATAATATTACATTGCATGTGCTAAGTTTTAATATTTTCATTTCAGTGACTTTGAGATTGTCAGCTGAACAGACTGAATAGTCGCTAGTTCATGGTGGTATGCACAGTAACAGCTACTAAGTTCACACTGTAACCAATGTGAGCTATATCATGCTGCCCCAGTCCCAGAAAATGTGAAGGTGGGCATTAAGGGATTACATGTAGAAACTTCTAATAGCAGATTTATTTTCGATTTTATACTTGACACCCAATTAATGGGTTAAGGACATGTGGTCAGCCACTGTGGGCTGTGATGTCTTCTATCAGGTAAACATGTGAGACTGTTGAATGTTAAGTATCTTCACACTTTCAGAAATAAAATATCCCATCTATTTGGTACTGTAGCAATATCAGCATCAGCTGGTATCTTGTTAAATGAAAACATCTGAGTTTCAGACATTCATTTGCCCTGACAATTATCAGCTAAGTTAAATGGCCCTCACCAGAGTCATGGCAAATGACCTTGACAAAGAAGATCACGTAATGAAAATTGTTCTTCATTTAAAAAGAAAAAAAAAAAGAAAAAAAAAAGAAAAAACAAACTATGTTCTCTATAAGATAGTGGTCACAAGCAGCTGAAATCGAGGACCCATGGAGAGTGACAAGAGAACACCTCACATCGACGCAAGAGGGAATACACGCCCATTTGGCTGTTCACCTTCCCCTCACCTTATTTCATCTCGGCTTCACTTGTCTATAGCAGGTCACAGCCAGAAAATAAAAGTTGCTTACTGCTACAAAAGTCACATGGTTTTAATTTGTGGGTGACTATCTGGCTGAAGGGTTATTTTTAAGTAGCAAACATTTGACTGGATGAAGCTGCACCCTGAGAACGAACATGGTGTCTGGTCTGAGCTGCAATGTTACAGTACCCATTGAGTCATGAGATGTCAGAGCACAACTGATATAGGACTTATTGATTGATTCCTTTTCTATGGTTTATCAACCTTTTGCAGGTTATTTAAAGCCATAGACTATTTTTAGATTGTAAGAATTTCTTTTTTTATTTTTGGAAATAATGGTTTAGTAATACAAATCTTACTAATTAACCCATAGCTGGGAGGGGAGAAGGTAGGTACCTTTCCCAAGTGTATTTGCATATAAGCGAATATAAGGCTCTCTGATTAACAATTCCAAACCATGAAACATTACATGACCCACACACCAAAGTGGTCATCCATCTACGTACTGACCAGGCTCGATGTTACTTAATTCTGGTGAGCGTAAGCTGATATAGGTCTGGGCATTTCTGTGGTATCAAGATATGTTGATGCAACCTACTGTTTCCTTTAATATAATAATATCCCATCTCTCTTAACAATTGAGGTTGACAAACTACATAGGACTAACATTATTTATGAATTTACGTCCTTTATGGAACTGCATTTTTGATGAAAACAAATTCATGAATAATAATAATAATCACATTGAACAACATACAACTACATTCCTGTCAACAGGACTTGCTTTGCACTTCTCGGATCATAGTTCCATTAGGATGTAAATGAGATCTACAAACCTCTATATGTAACATACTTGTAGAAAACATCAACGCTCATCTAACTTAAAACATTTAAAAATAATGGAAGCCTTAAAAAAAAAAAAAAAAAAAAAAAAAAAAAAAAAAACTCATTTATAAACATGGCCACAATCACAATATACTGACAGTGTGCAGGAATTAAAAAAGAAATAATATAATTACCAATAAAATCTACATATTAAGACAAAAAAAAAAATCTAATGCCTAACAGATTAAGTGAAAGTGCTTGAAATCGAAGATCATTTGGACAGTTATACAGACTAAAACCCTTGTAAACATATAATAAAAAAACAAAAACAGCGCGCATGCACACACACACACACACACACACAAACAACTTAATTGCCTTGTCAGTACCTACTTATGAGGTTGGATCAAAAAAATATTGAGCATAGTGCTATAAAAAGAAAACCACAAAACATTAATTCGGCATTTAATCTTTGAAGTAGTCCCCTTCTGAAGCCACACACTTTATCCAGTGTCGTTTCGATTGATTGAAGCATTCCTGGAATTCCTATTTTGGGATAGCAAGCAACTGCGTCATTGCATTCTCTTGGATTTCCTTGACATTTCAAGTGAGGTTTGATTTTTGAAGAGGAAAAAGTTCCAAAGGGTGAGATCTAGGGAATATGGTGGTTGGAAAAAACCTGTTGCACAAACCATGGTCACTGATGGAATCTTCGAGACAACTACTCTCCTTCAAAGCACTGCTATAAACAATGGAAGTGAGCGAGAACATAACTTTGTGTGTATATGTTAGAGTTCAAGGTCAATCTGTACCAAGCAGCTTCATTCTGTACAGTTTAGCTCTGTTACTATAGCAACAGCCCTGATATTTTTGTACATATAAAGTTTTTATGCAACAGCTTTCTAGTAAATTATAGATGCCCATCTTGTATTGATATATATATATATATATATATATATATATATATATATATATATTAAATATTTGTAGGTAAAATATTAAGGAAATTTGTTTTTTTTCTTTTCAAATTACAAAGTTCTTCATCATACTAATATTACGTGTTTTTTCCTAATTGTAAACAAAATAAATGTTTATAGCTAAAAATGTAAGGAAAACCCTTCTCACCATTCTAATATTATATATTCTTTCTTTATACTAAACAAAAAAAAAAACACTATCACCACCAAAATGAATCATTATGTGAAGAAAAATTGATTTCTGAAATTCAAATCAATTTTCTTAAATGCTGATTCTAATAAAGTCTCAAACATTGAAAAATCAGCTGTGTCCTGATAAAGAAAATCATTGAAAAAAAAAAAAAAAAAAAATAAAATAAAAAAAAAATAAGGCAAAAATGTCATTTGTTAGTTCAACTCAGTTTTATTCAGAATTATTTTTTATTAATAATTAATTTTATTAATAATTATTATATGTTAGAATGAAATTATGTACATATGTATATATGACAGTGTAAAGATGTTTGCATTTTTGTATGTATATATGTATGTATGATTTTTTTTTTTTTTTTTTTCTCAAGAGATGAACACACCCAAAAAACGTGTATGTTATAGTGTATCTACAATTGTCTGCTTCTTCATTTATAGATCTGAACAGCATTAGAAGAGGGGGAGGCAGTTAAAAAAAAAAAATTCCAGTCGAGAGACTTCAGTGTCCAACAAGGATAAAAGAAATTTTGAGTGAATTAAATTTGGTGTTTTAAATTTTCATTAAAAGAAATTTAATCTAAAAATTTAGAAATTAAAAATATTTAAGAAAAAAAAAAAAAAAAAAAAAAAGTTTAATTGAAAATTTCATATAAATTGAAGATGGAGCAGATAGGATGGGACATACAGACAACTTTAATGAAAAGCAGCAGGAAAAAAAAAAAGAAAAAAAGAAAAGAAAAAGTCTTTACCTGTCTTTACAAGTTTCTAACCATAATCAGGTTTTGTTTTTTTCTTTTCTTCTCTTAACAAAAGAGGAGAAAAGCTAAAGAAAATTAAATTATAGGAAACAAAATCCTTCCAAAACTAAGTATTTTTTAAAATTTTTATTTTTTTTTAAATGGACATCAACGTTTGAAGCAAAATTCAGTCATTTGTGATGAGCAGATTAGTCATTTTGAATGGGTTGATTTTACTTCTAAACTGATCCCTCAAAAAAAAAAAAAAAAAAAAAAAAGTGGAGGAAGGGGAAAGGAAATCAGAAAACCCTGTAGATCAAAAGATGAAACAGCACTGGCACCACTTGGCATATGTACATTTATGAAGAAGAGGCCTAAAATTGATGAATAACAAAGTAATAATCCATTGGAGTGATGGTTACCATAGTTTGATGTTTATGAATTAGAGGATCTTTAATATTTACAATTTCTTCCCTTTAGGTCATTAAATAAAAACAAAAAAACAAAACAAAAAAACAACAACAAAAAAAAAAAAAAAAAAAAAAGAAAAGAAAAGAATATGGGGAGGGTTATAGTTGGATAGTATTTGTATTCAAGTCACCCACCCCAAAGGAACACCACCAAGTGCTAACTTAGGGACAAAAAAAAAAAAAAAAGGGATGAGGGCAAAGAATTCAGACTACATAATTTGGTTTTCTTACCATTATCATTTGGAGAACAGAGAGGAGGAAAAAATTATTTTGAAAGGTTGGAAATTTCTAAGTTCACTTTTTCAGCAAGTTTTTTTTTAAAGCTATTTTTATTTGGCCAGTCAAAAGCATTTATTAACATTTTTAGTATCTTTGTTGCTGTAGCATCAAAAGCAGAAATACTATTTCATCATGAATAGATTCTAATCTTCTGTCATTTTTCTGACTTGCTTGTTATTCCTTTCACACTTTTGTTAAATACTATTTCAGTTGGGGGTGTTGCTATATTCATACATCAATGCATAAAACATAAAAAAGAAGCTAGTCCTCAGCTAATTTAGTAAAGAAGTTGCATTCTGACATCTAAATATGATAATGCTCTGATCTTACAATAGAAAATTACTATCTTGAATGGTCAACTGTTTTTATACATTTTATGTTCATGCCTGATAACAAATTCAGGCTGAGATTGAAAAAAAAAAAATAATGTTAAAACTTGGTTGGTATATAAGGAGGCAAAAAAAAAAGAAAAGAAAAGAAAAAAAAGAAAAGAAAAAAAGATATCTATAATAGGCAGTGTGTCTTTATTTTATTTTTGGATTAAACAACCCAAACATGGTTATTAAAAAAAAAAAAAAAAAAAATTAGTAGTGAGTGGTATGTACAGTAAGTGTTTGGCAGTGGCTTGGTGAAAGCAGAGAATAAAGAAGAAAGGAAAAGGATGGAAAGAAAGGAAAAGGAAGGAAAGAAAGGAAAAAAAGAAAAAAAAAGAAAGAAAGGAAAGAAAGGAAAAAAAAAAGAAAAAAAAAAGAATACACACTACAAAATAAATTATAAAATACACCCAAAAAAACAAACAGAAGCAAAGCTTTGTAATATAAAATTTTGAAAAAAAATATCAGAAATCAATAAATAGATTGGAAAAAAAAAAAAAAAAATTAATTTGTTATATTACTTTTTAATTTTTCTTTATACAATTTATCCCCTTATTACAATACAAAACTTTTAAAGTTGGGTGGTAATCAAATAGAAAGTAAGAACAGTTTTAAACCAGAAATTTTAAGGTGTTAAAAAAAAAAAAAAAAAAAAAAAAAAAGTTTGACTTCTTTAAAAGGAAGTAAATATGACAATATGCCATATTTGCATCATTAATATAACTTATTAAAATTTCTTTTTGTTTTTGAAGAAAAAAAATGATCATTGTACTTTACATTGTTTCAATGCAAAATACTTTTTTTTTTTTGTAGAACTTATATAGAAAGAAACTAATTTCAAAGTAACTGTTATATTTGTTTAAATAGATTTGTCTACTTAACTTTAATACATTATAATCAATATCACTTTACCACTTTGAGGAGGAAGATTTGTGCAATATAGTGGAGATGTTCTTATAAAACAAAAATTAGAAAAAAAATTAACAATACAGTTGGGAAAAACTTTAATGCAAATAAAAAAAAAAAAAAAAAAAAAAAAAAAAAATTAAATAAAAATATATTATTCACAATCCGAGAATGATAGTCCCGGTTAAGATAAAGAAATAAAATTTAAGGTAATTGAAATTAAATGGGAGGTGTGAGGGAATTGCCCAAAAAAGAAACATAATAAGAAGGTCAATAGATATTAACCGTGAGAATTTATTTTATAATTATTTAAAAAAAAAAAAAAAGAAAAAAAAGAGACTTTTTAAGTGAGCAGGAAAATGAAGTTGTAGTTTATTAATTTCTACCATTTTTTCCAAGAGTAACACTATTTATACTTATTTAAATTCAGATAATGTGAGTTTCCAAGTATTGATATTTCCATGACAAATGTTTGGATGAGTTGTATTGTTTAGTTCCACCAACCCAGACCTTTATTAGCTAAATCCCACCATGCTACATTTGTGGAATTGAACCACTCTCTCTTCTACTGTATTCCAATTGTAAGGAGGAAGTTCTATTTGGACAGCTTTCTGTCCTAATCGTTGCTATTTGGAAGAGACTTTCATGTCAATGCTTCCCAGATCTCTATAACCCTTGACCTCTTCAAGGCTCAATCATTACCTATCCTCCATATCATCATAATATTTACTTCCAACTTTTACATTCATATCACACAACTCACTTAATAACCCTCTACTTTGAGTGGCTCTTGAGCCTTGTATTGGGTGGACATAAAAAAAGAAAATATTGATATAAGAAAGCTACAAAGCACCCAGTGAGAAATGAATTCACTGTAAGTCGTAAGCTTCCAAATGAGTTAGCTAAACAGGACTTTTGCAAATCTTTCATTTTTTTTTGTCTCTTACATTCACATTAATATTCAAACCATGGAATCCATTTAAATTCATTATCAGTATGTTACACAAATCTGTCAATCAAAATAATTTTGTTGTGCTTGTTTAACTAATGCCACAAGATAATTTTCTTTTAATATTAGAGATAACTACAATATCAGAGCTTTTGAAGTTCTGTTTAAAGATTTATGAAAAAGAAAAAGATATTTGTTTAAAAAATAAAAATAAATTCAAAATTAGAGTCAGATAAAGCAATGCAATTAATCCCAGATCAACAGATATTTTGGAAATTTTTTACTTTGACATCTCTTCCCAAGGAATCTGTATTCTAAAGAATTTTAGTTAAAGAAAAGAAAAGAAAAAAAAAAAAAAAGAAAAAAAGGAAAAAAAAAAGAAAAAAAATCTACATTAAGGAAACAAAAGATGATTTATATATAAAAGATTTAAGCAACAGCAGATATTTTATATATCGTGTTCAATATTAAAAATATTAAAATAATATTAAAAAGACTAGTAATGATATTATATGAAAAGATTACTTAACTTTTAAATATCAATTTTACACACACACACACACACACACACGATGCGATGGGTAACTTATTGCCATTTTATATTTTTAATTTCATGCAAGCACATTGTTTTTGATTTTGTGGACTGCATAATATAGTAGGCTCAGTTTGGCATTGTCTACAAGAAAAAGAGTACCACTCTGCAATTCACTCTACCAGAAATTTGGAAACGGCATGTTGTACTGCTTGGCATTCATGCCAGAATCTCCAATATGAACATTTCAGAGTGTTTGGGTGTCAATTTGAGGACAGTGGAGAGGATTTGGAAAGAGTTGGATGAGTCTAATGGTGATTACGAAGGTATGGCAGCCCGGAAAACTCACACTGATAAAAAAAAAAAAATGAATTTTTTGGTGAGGGCTTCAGACTCGACATGGAGGCCTTGAGGATGTAGTGCTGCCCTAGGTCAAGAGGGTGGCTGCTGGAAGACCGACCCTATGTCTGGCAACAGGATTCTGCACCATACTACACAAGCAGTAGAGCCCAGTCATGGCTGTACAACAATTTCTGCACCTTATCACACCTTACATCTGACCACCTAACTCCCCAGACTAAAACCACCTTGATTATGTGTGTGGGGGTGCAGTTGAGCAAGAGACCAACAAAATTCCTTGTAGCACCAAAGATGAACTAAAGGCAAAAATTATGGCAGCACTCACCAACTTGAACAAGGAGACCATCCAGAAGAGTTGCAGGAGATTCCAAAGTTGTCTGGAGGCCATGGTTGAAGCCAGTGCCGATTTTATTGAATAAATCTACTCTTTAATATTTCAAGATATTTTTGCATAATTTGGTAAATATATCTGTTAAAATGAGATGTCAGTGTTATTTTTATTTTTTGCATGATTTAGATGACAATCTAGCCATTACACTATATATATATATATATATATATATATATATATAGAAAACAACTGACAAGGCACTGTTGTCATATTTTTCTTGTATCTATACAAGTGATTTCTTTTTGGGACAAAGTGTAAAATCTGTTCAAATGTTCCATGGACCTGAGAGCTTTTGGCTAATCAATTATTAATGTTTCTTTTTTATATTGCAATAGAAACCTTTTAATTTCTAAACACTACATCCAAAAACGAAATCATTTGTACAAATGAAAGAAAAATATAAAAGCTTTATAGCAGTGCTTTGTCAGTCATCTTCAGCAAAACCTGTATAAAAGAGTGATTGTTGCCAAGATTATATATATATATATATATATATATATATAGTGCAAGTGCACTGTGAGTGCTACTTGGTAATAACAAAAAAATGCTCAATGTAAAATAACAGCTAAAATTTATGCTAAGAATAAACATACATTTGTTTCTCACCATTCAATGCAACTGTGTGTGTGTGTGTGTGTGTGTTTTATGTATTGTCTATTGTTTATTAATTTAGTGGAAAGAGATGATAAACTAAAATTGTCCATTCGTATATTACTCATAAAACATTCATAGATCATGGAACCTTCAAGGCATCTTCGTCCAAGTAAATTGTATTTATTTTTAATGAAGAGTATTTTTTTGATCAAAATTGTGATCATGAAAGCTTTGGTGGTACAAGGTCATGGAGCATGTTAAATCTTAAGTCCCTTTCATGTCCAGATATTTTCTTTAAATGTTAAGATGTTCTGCAATATATTTTGAGGGGGTGGGGGGATTGTTTACCTTCTATTTTGTAGACTTGCTTCTGATGTAAAGTTAACCATTTTATATTGACTACTCTTGCCTTTTTTTTTTAAAAAAAACTTCTTTTAAAATACTTGCAATATGTGGATTATGGATATATAAAACTGGAGAGAAAAAAAAATCAATTAAAATTAGTTCAAATCTAATTTCTATAATAATACAATTAAAGTAAAACAACCATTCAACCACTTGAAAATGAATTACTTTTTGTCTTGACAATGTAATTTTTTATGAAATAAAATTCTGTTTCTGACACAGGTTTAATGTTGAATCATGTAAAAGTAGAAATCTTTGGATTTGCTATGCATTTACCATTTCGTTGGCTTCTTGTCTGATAATGAATTATACTCTTCTCTTAAATTCTTACAATCACAAATTGAGGTAAGAAATCACTTTTTCACTTAAGCTACCTCTATTTATCTTAATTAAAATTCATTTTGGCAGGTTAAGACAGATCTAACGAGGATGAGAAAAAAACAAGAAAAAAAGAACATTAGCTGAATCTTTGTAAGGTGATGGTGAGGACAAACAAATGAAGAGTGTGCAGTCAATAAATTGAAAAACAATCATTAACAACATTAAGAAAAAATACATTTCAATCAATAAAAAATAAAAGGAAAATATCCAATCTAGTAAAAGAACCTGCTTTGTTGTAGGGAGATGCTTTCTGAAAAGTGATAAATACATTAATACAAGAAAATATAAGTAATTTAATAGAAAAAAAAAAAAAAAAAAAAAGAAAAAAAAAAAAAAAAAGAAAAAAAAAGAGTTTAATGTTAAGTTTTTGAAATTATAATAAAAAAAAAAAAAAAGAAAAAAAAACTTTTGGCTTGTAGCTTGAATAGAGGAAAAGAAAATTCTCTTTGACAACACAAGAAACAATTAAATAATTGCATAGAAAAAGAACAAGAGAAAATAGAGGGAAAAAGTATCAAACCAGAAATTTTGGAAGTTAAAGAAATAAAAAATATTGTTATCTTCAATGAAATAAATATGACAATATGCCATATTTTGGTCATCATTATTTTTTATTATTATCATCATTATTAATAATATTAATGATGATAAAAAAAAAAAGAAAAGAAAAAGATTACTTTAGAAGGAGTCTGAAGCATTAAATCCATTTTCTATTTTTTAAGGAATTGTTCTAACATCTTAAAATTATTCCCAATGTTAAACACATGGCCCAATAACTTATAATTGATGAAATCTTGCCCAAACTCATAACCTTGAAAAGAATTGTCAAATTTGTAAATTAAGTGAAGACAAAATGGCATTGGTGGAAGCAGGGGGGAAAAAAAATCTCGATTTCATTAAGAATAAAATGTCTGCTATATTGAAGAGAGTTTTGTTTTATATTTTTTATCCAAATAGCAACATTTACTATGTTAAGCCTAGCTAGGAGTGAAGCTATTAAATTCGGAGGTGGGCAAATAAAAAGATGGTGTGACACTATTCTTTCAAGTGTTGATCCTTAAGTTTGAATTATTGGGCTTTTCATCCAAGTCTGAACATGCACTATATATATATGAGATGGCTAGAACAAAAACAAAAAATCCCCAAACAAACCAATAGTAGTCGAATATATCATTATTATACTCTCAAAAGATAGTATGAGAGAGAAGGGTAAAATATTTTAAGCATAAATATGTTAAAAGACAGAACAACTGAACAGAACAGTCAATTTTAACATGTATCACATCATATTATATAACTAAAAATCTTTTCTTTCAATCTCACCCCCATATATAAAGTGAAGTGGCCAGAATCTTTTCACTTAGGTGTTGGAGGAACATGACATTACTATTATGAATTTGATATTGCAAAAATTACCAGTTTAGCAATATCAAATTCATAATATCTATCCCAACTGCAGGAAAATCTTCCACTATGATATCTAACATTTTAAAATATTTACTATTGAAACTCAATTTATAGACAACATTTTAAGCTTCTTTTGCAAATAAAAAAATGAATGTCATTTAGAAAAACTCATTCAAGATTTAGACAAATTCTTCTCAAATGGAACAAGAGAATCATAAAATGATTTTTTTAAAGCTTGTAAAATACATAAAGCTTCAAATTTAAAAAGGGACACTGATAACCCGTATCCACAGTCAGGCAGTTTTAAATGATATTCCTTTTTATATGGGGAGAAGAATTAAATAGTTGTAATCTTTGACTAGAAGCATCTACATGCATAAAACTAACATTAGCTGGTTTGTAAATGTAAAAAAAAAAAAAAAAAATATATATATATATATATATATATATATCGGGTTAATGCTATATGTAGTTTGTTATGGAAAGGAGAGGGAGGAGCAAAAAAGAAAAAAAAATGTATCAGACCTGCAATTAGACAAAAATAAATGAACAAATTTATTTCCACACACAGGTACCAAATGGCACAAGAAAAAAAAATTGGCCCAAGATCTAGATAATAGGTCTTAAGCCAAACTAAGAAATTTTTTTAGCATTCTAAGAAGTAAAAAGGTGCCTAAATACCTGGTGTAAATATAACACCTGTGAGTATAAAGTTAAAACAAATCAGGCTTATGTGGTGTTAACATAAACAATAACATCTAATGTATGTAACAGTATTTACTTATAGAGTAGGAAAAAGAATCTAAATGGAATATATGAAGAGTTTGATGTTTGGGCAAAGAATGTGCTCGTTTTTTGCATTTATGTTAAAGCAAATACATGAAAAGAAAAGGATTCATCATGATTAACAGAACATTCAAGAGAAAAAAAATTCTCTATTAGGCATGTGCCAAAAAGTTCCTAGTACCTGATTTTTTTTTTCTCTGAAGGCTAAAGATTGAATACACAGCTAAAATCTATTTTTTTCCCTCTTGGTGAGGCAGGTGGAATGTCACCCCCACAGGAAAGAAAAAAACAAAAACAAAAAAGAACATTTTAAAAGGTGGATGAACTTCTTATAGGAGCCAATGGTCAAGGTGTGTGTGTGTGTGTGTATATATATATATATATATGAATAAAAAGATCAGAGGATAAAACTATTCTTAGTTGAATTTTGTCCTTTGAGGGACTTTATCAAGACAAAACATGTCAGCTAAGAAGAGATTTTCCTCTTGCTTTTTTATTTGTTTTGTTCCTTTACAGACACACTATTTGAAAATTATATATATATATATATATATATATATAAAATTTTATATATCAAACAGTATTTAGAAAAATGACAAACTGGAAAAATTTTTGTAACAGGTTTCATCCGTTAAGATTTCATCAGACTGGGCTTTGACGTTGCCACATCTACATATGCACATGAAATGAGGGATGCATTGGATCCTATTTAAGAGCACTCAAAATTTGCTGCCCTCAACATTTATATGAAGAGGAGAAATATATTGAAAATACATTCAAGATCCTTCAATAAACTATTTCATTTTCAATGCAAAACAAAAGACTCATAAAATATTCCAAAATAGAAAACCCAACGAAAAAAAAAAAAATTCTACCCACTATCATAACTACAGGCGAAAACAATTTATCTAAACACAACATAAAAATTTGTCACAACTATATCTAAATCAATCAAAGAGTTAATCAATAAAAAACAAAACAACCAGTCAAAATTTGAAGGAGGAATTTACTCTAGGAATTGCAGGAATGGAGAAACCTCAAGAAGTTTAAACAAGAGATTATCTGAATACAAAAGGGACATTTTAAATAACACACAAAATGCATTGGTTGTTCACCATAACAAAACAGACTACAATTTTGACATAGGGAATGGTACTTTGATTAAAAGAGAAAATAATCCACTAAGATTAAAATGCCTGGAAAATGCCTTGATCACTAGTTCAGCCACAATAAATGTGCGTCCAGGCTCTTACAATATATCACCATTTTTGGTAGATTTTATATTGTCATAGTATGGGATAGTCAGGGACAATGGTGATGAAGAGAAAAAGAATACAGATGAATTTAGCTAGACTAAAAAAAACTTTTTTCAAAAAAACTTTGAAACTACATGCATCTCTTGTATTGTGTGCTTGTGTAGATGTGGCGACATCGACAAAGCCTAATCCGATGAAATCCTAATGGTTGAAACATGTCACAAAAACTTTTCCAGTTTGTCATATTTTTCTAAATGTATATATTTAATTAATTAGATAAACTTTTCAAAATTATGGATGATCCTTCTCAGACAAGGAGGAATTTTTGTCAGAAATTGTCCAAACTTAATTTTGGAAGAAATAGGGTTCAAGCTTTCAACTTTGTTATCGTCAGGGTAGGTAGAGACAAATGGAGAGTGTTGTGATGTCACAAGGTGTGACATGTTTTTTCATTTTTATAGACATATGCAGGCTCATATATATATATATATATATATATATATATATATATATATATATATATATATATATATATATAACTGTACAAGGCCCAGGGACCACTAAAAGTAGAGGGTGACATTAAGAGGCAGTTTATACAGATAGAAGATAATGGCTAACCTTAGACGTAAACAGGTTAAGATTGTAGTGATTGGGGAAACATCTTCTTGGGAGTTGGTTCCACAGAGCAGGCTGAAGCTGTTTGAGTGGAACTTACTTCTCACCAGTGGAATATATATATATATATATATATATATATATATATATTGATAATTAGTAGGGATAATTCCAAAGAGGAAATTAATGCAAAGTGAGCACAATGCAAACACAGAGCAATATATATATATATATATATATAGGAGGGTAGGACGGGGTCTCAACCCAGGAATGGCAACCTTCCTAGAGTTGGTGTCTCAATAAAAACATTTGGCGTATTTAGACTATCGTGAGTGTCTGAGTTGGGCATCAGGATGAGCATCTAGCCTTGTAAAAAATTGTTACAAATCATTATGATAAATGCTTTGTGCAAGATTAATCCTGGTCCTGCCTTAAAAAAACAAAAAACAAAACAGCTATGTATGTATGTAATTGAAATGTTTGCACACACTTCATACAACAACAACAATTACTTATTACTAAGCAATTGTTCATATTTATGAAGCTTGATTCAGCCTTATACAAATCAATCTTACTCTTCTAGCAATGATCTGTAAGATGAACTTGTCACCACTCACAGATGTGTGATGTGTTTTGGCTCGGCTATTTATATATGCTGGTTATTGTCAAAACACAACACATAGCCTGAAGATTGCATTTATTATTTTGATCATAATTTTATAGATTTCTTTCTAAATGATTACTAAATCTGCTTCTAGGGAAGTCAGTTCACTAGGTATTTGTTCATATATTGAATATTGCTGCAATATCTAGTTTGGGGCTTCTGCTATATATTTAGAGATTCTTGATAAAATCCAAAGAAGAATCTGCAATATCAATTCTGACCTGGTATCTTGGCTTCAGTCACTTTCCCATTGCCATAATATAGCTTCCCTGTGCCTTTTCTATAAATATTTTCATGGTAATTGTTCTGATGAGCTCTCCTCTTTTGTACCTAAACTTCATGAATTCAAGTGCAGTACAAGATTGGCAGTTAGGTCCCATAATTTCACTGTTGAAATTTCTAGTTGTAAGTTTTATACTAAGTTTCTTGAGATGCATTTCTTGATTGTGAAACTTTTCCAGCTTGCTTTCCTGTGAACTACAATTTTCAAAATTGTAAATGAAACGTCAATCATCATCAGTCTCCTTGAACTATGTTCTTTTATTGTTTTGTTTCTTTCATTCTCAGTAACCCTTTGCATCTTAATGGCTTTATTTATTTTATTTAGTTGCTGGAAGTGGAAGGGGATAAGAAAAAAAATTATGGGACTGGTGTGTTAAACATTTCTGGAGGATTTTTTTTTAAGTTACACCTAATATGGCAGGAAATATATAAATAAAAACAAAATCAGTTCACTTTTAAGAGTAAGAGAACTAGGCTTGTTTCTTGAAGGCCGAGTTTGTGATTTGTCATTGAAGCTCCAAAATGAACATCTTTTGGCACAAGATTATAGACATTTTACAAATATTCTCATAGAAATTAGAAACTTATTAAAAAACTGCACCAACAAAGTGATAAAATCTAATTCACTAAACCATAGTAAATTTTCTTCAATGCTAAAATATCTTTATCTAATCAGAGATTGGAGTGTTAAAATTATGTTGGGCAATAAATAATCTTTTAAAAAATATTTTTGCAGTATATTTTATAAAACCCAAAAACGGTAAATCTCATAAGTTCTTAGTGTTGACATTGGAGCATATGAACAGAACAGGCTCCACTTTGGGTTTGGTAGAAACTGATAATTTTTAGAATAATTTTTCATAGATTCATTTAAAGAAAAAAAAAAAAAAAAAAAAAAAAAGAAGTCATTCAGATACGATCAATCTTAACTTTGCTAATAATAAAGTAAAACTTAACTCTTAGAAAAGCATCTTTTCTTGACTGTATGTGTGATAGTGAGAGAGAAAGAGAGAGAAAGCAGATAAGAGAAACTTTAAAAGGTTTCTGGGCACAAATCCAACTGACGGAGTAATCTCTTTGTTGAGAATTTAACAAGTATAAGCTATCAATAAAATAATAGTTATGTTGTCATTAAGTTAAAAAAAAAAAAAAAAAAAAAAAAAAAACCCAAGCCATAAGACATTAAATCCACTGTTAGTTTGATAGAGAGAGAAAAAAAAGATTAAACAAACATTTGCATTCCATTATTATCTTTAAGACGAAATCAGTGCAAGGAAAGATCAAAAGTAGATATGTTAACATTTGTAGATTAGGAGCCAATAGCTTAACTATGATTTCAGAAGAGAAAACAATTATGCTTTGATGTTTTTACATAGATTTTGTATTACTTTGAAGGTTATATTTAGTGGATACACATACTTGAGCAGGCATCCATTTATTTTAAACAGTGTAAATTTACATCTACTGGCCTATGTCTTTAAGAGGTTTAATGAAGCAAATGTACTTTCTGTGAGGGTTTGAATCTGCGTCCCCCTTGTAAAGGAAACCACCATAAGGCCCAACATGCAAAATTAAATTACCTTATTTAATATATATATATATATATATATATATATATATATATAAAATAAGGTAATTATGGTGGTTTCCTTTATATATATATATATGAAGAAATATAATCTTAAGATGTGCTATATTTATGGGATAAAGTGCTCAATATCAGAGATAGAGTGTGTGTAAATATAAAAGTGAACATAGAAGTCAACACTTAGAGGCGACAGTGTTTCATGCTAGATGCAATCGTGGCCTGACGATTGCATCTAGCATGAAACAGACTGTCGCCTCTAAGTGTTGACTTCTATGTTCACTTATATAATTGTAAAAAATAAAATATAGTTTTATGGTATTCTATATTTATGGATTAAAGAGCACAGTATCAGGGATAGAATGTATATAAATATAGAAGTGGACATTGAAATCAATACCCAGAGGCGAGAGTGTTTCATGCTTAAACACAATTGATGGTCTGACGATTGTGTTTAAGCATGAAACAAACTCTTGCCTCTGGGTGTTGATGTCAATGTCCACTTTTATATTTACATACACTATCCCCTATGTTGAGCATTTTAACCCATAAATATAGCATACCTTAAAACTATATATATTATACAGGGTGTGTCAGAAAAATCTCCCACATAATGCTAAGACATAAGCTTCATGAAAACACCATTGCCACTAATGTCTTACCATTAAGAGGGAGATATTTCTGCCACAAATGCACATGCTACCACCAGTTTTTCTTTTTCTACTCTTTGCCTGTTGGACATAACTTTCTCTTGTCAACTATTCTCAACAAAAAGCCAAAACGGAATAAAAGAAAAATTATTATTATTATTATTTTTTTTTTTTACTATACCATGCATCATTGCGAATACACTATATCTGAAGTTGTAAAACAATCAAATCATTTTTGTAGTTGCATAAAAACTAAAGAGAATTTTAAATAGTCAATTTTATAGCAGCAACATGTTGGTTATGTCAACAAAAGAAACACTATTATAGCCTTTTAACTTGAGGAAAGTTGTTCTTTTATCAAGCAACCACTGTGGTTGAATACATACATAAAAGACGAATGAAAACAAACTTTTCGAATGGACCTGTAATGCCAGTATGGCTAAGTTTCCATTTTCAAACTTATTTTTTACAAAATCATAAATTCTAAAACAGAGCTGTGGTGTGGGGGATGGTTTGATTTTTAAAAAAGCCCACAAAAAGGACGTGTAATATATAGATAGGGAGTATATAAATATGGTAAGGGTTAATGATTTAATGATCCAACAGATGAGATTTTCTTAAAAAAAAAAAAAAAAAAGTGGGGGACAAGTTACTAAGTATTAGACATGGACACTTCAAAGGAACAAAGATACAAGAAGAGTTTAAAAGTGATAGTACAGTGTAATACATGGAAGATTCAACAGGCATTTTTCTGGTTTAATATTAATTCCCCTCCCACCCTTTAAAAATCATTTGAATAGTTTAACTTCATCCACTCATTCTTCTGGTTATGTACATTCTTAATAATAATTATAATAATAATATTATTCTCCCTCTCCTTCTCTCTCTACATACACACATATGTGTATGTGTGTTTATATGTGTATTTATAGATATGTACATCTCTAGCTTGCCTCTTCAAAGAAAGACGTTGACATATTTTTTCCCTCTTCAAGACAAGTTCTGTGTGTTGGTGACCATTTTTTTTTTTTAACTGTACTCGACTCTTTGTTGTGAGCATTTTGAAGTTTTGGTTTGTGGTGCCTCTAACACTTTCAGCACCAGAGACTTTCAGAAGAAAAGTCCAATCCACATGCAAACTGACAAATATTGAGAGACACCAGTAGCCAAAGAAAGAAAGAAAAACCTTACAAAATGTTGCCAGATCAAGAAAAAAGTCTTTGAGCAGGGGGGACAAAAAAAAAAAAAAAAAAAAAAAAAAGAAAAAAAATGAAGAATAGAAAAAACAGTAATATTTTGGGGACTTTTACAGCAGTCATTTAAAAAGAAAAAAAAATGTAATCTAACCAATTTCAATAGTAACTGATGGAGAGTTAAGTGGGTAAAAACAAAAACAAAAAAAAAAAAAACAAAGCAAAAAATATACCATTCAAAATTCTGAAATTTTTTTTAATCCTCACCTCCAACTTGCAATAATTCGTCAACGAAATTGTGCTTTCTAGAAAGCTTGATGCTATGCAAGTTTTATATATATATATATATATATATATATTTTTATTTTATAAAATCGCCTTTTCCTCATCGTGGCATCCATTGAAACATTAACAAAATTGTATGGGAGATGAACACAACAAGAGTTAGAAAAAAAAAAAAAAAGAGCAACAGTTTCAAAACTTTTACCTTTTGTTTTTGCTTTAAAAAAAAAAAAAAAAAGTGTATAATATTGGGGGGGCATTAAAAATCTTTGAAATTCTGTTTCGTTCTTCTTGGATAAGCACTCTGAAGAATGGCAAATTTCACTTGAAGAAAGTTTTGTACAATACTGCTGACCGACATAAAGAACGGTCTTGTTCCATCAAGAATATTAAATCTTTTAGATTTACACGCTTGATTCTAGGACGGGACATCGCCTGTGGATTAGAAAAAAAAAAAAATTTCATATTAAAGGTTCAGGAAAAGAATGGATTCTTTATTATATATATATATATTTTTTTCTGTGTTTTAACAAGTATACAATGTAAACAGTAGCATACAAACTGAAAGACATTTTCAAATTTTTTTTTTTTTTTTTTTAAGGGATTTAATTTAGGACTGCCAACAATAATGCAACTCTCCAGTCTTCAAATGTTAAAAAAATCTCTCAAACATTTTCCCATTTATTATGAGTAGGTTAGTGGATCCTAACTTTACTCCATTCGCCACCAAAATGGCTAACAAATTAAATATTTGAAGATTCTTAGACTTAGTTAAGCCTTACTACTATTCAATTCTCAGTTAAAGAATACTTTTTACTCTTATAAGTAAAATTCCAAATCATACAAGCTTGGAATGTGTACTTCACATGTGGAATAACTGCATTAGGATATAGCAGTGTCCCAATTGAGTTGATTAGAATGTATCAACTATTGAAAACACTGTCCTTTTAACTGCATGTTCATCATTAAAAGATTGGCATAAATTAAATTCATTTACCAAACATGAGTTTTAGTCTAAATAGACTTTTTGGTGGAGTTTGGTAAGTGATGAACAACATTTTTTATACTGATGGTTTTTCTTGGTCATCACT
>OZ010578.1:35592286-35619786 GCA_963932145.1 Acanthosepion lycidas | reverse complement strand
ATTTCCTCCCTCCCTTTCTTTAAGACTAACAGACAGGTTTATCAAATAATTTCATATTTGTATATTTAACTGCTAAATAAACAAGCAATCTAATTTTTCTAATAAATCATTTTTATGAGTTAAAGCAATGCTATAGAGAGGAAACAAATGTGAATTAGTTGTGCCTGATAAGATGAAAGTCTCCCCTAACTTCTTGCAGGAGTGGATCTGTATTTTCATTTGAGTCAGAAACCTGAAATTGATATTTAATAATCAGAAATCTGTACAGAATTAGTGATTAAAACGAAATCTTGATTTCAATTTAAAATACACCAACCAGCTTGTTTAATTTATTTTTCAAAATCTGCTTTTAATAGTTTTAGTGACTAATTCTAGAAATGTGTTACATTTAACTTACCTGACTTGTGTCTCCCATCTCAATTTTCCGTTTTTTTCGGGGACCTATGGCTGCTAACGCTGTGATATTAGCTTCTCGTTGTCGCATTTCCTCCATTTCAGCTTGTTGTAACTAGAGGAAAAGATTTATTTTAAATATATGCAAAATGTTTCTGTAGAGCCATTTGTTTGGGTTTGGTAATGAGATTTTCTTTATATTAGGTTGGTGCAAAAATAATGACGTAATAATGTCGTTTTTTTGACGTTAAAAAATACGTCAAAAAACGACATTACGTCATTATTTTTGCACCAACCTAATATTTATTCAAAATCTATTTTTAACTATCAGATCCTTGGAATCTGTCGTCAAACTTTACTTTAAAATGAAAAGAAAAATATTGTTCATTATAAACAACAGAGCAATGAAACTCATGAGATTTTTCAAATAGTTACAAAGGGAAAAACATAAATCTTTCAATACAGGTAACTGGAGTCATCTGTCAGTTGCCCATAACTAGAATCCGTGAGTTATGGACAATTTGTGTAATAGAAGTAAAGAAAGAACACCGAGTGTTTATGTATGTATTAAACGTTATTTTCAGTGGATACTCATATTTGAGAGGCCACTCCATTTATTTTAAACAGTATTTCATTTCATGCATCAGCCTGCACCCTAAAAGAAAATGCACCCTCTGACAGGATTCAACTCTGTGTCCCCCTTTGTAGGAGAAACTGCCATGCTCTGACAAACAAGGTTCTATTTGTCTTTAAAGCACATTTAATCAGTCATAACTGCTCAGTTTTGTATCTAAAACATAAAGCCAGTTCTAAAGTAACAGAATGTTATATATATATATATATATATATATATATATATATATATATATATATATATATATATATATAACAGCTGGTCACTAATATCTACTAGGGTGGCTAGCCAATCCCTATTGCAGACACCTGCTCTGTGGTTTATACTGCAACTATGCTGAGAAGACCGTAGTTACAGTTTACAGTTTCTGGGAAAGAGTGTGTTATCTAGTATGATCAACAATTTGAACAAGGGCAGCATGTTCAAGCTCTTGGTCACGATGACATGTGACTTCATTCTAGCACAGCTATCGATGGCTCACAAGGGTTCTGTCTATCCAATTTTCATTCACAAGGCCTGGGTCAACCCATGGTATGATTTTCAGACACTTTCCCTCATTTGGTATCTGTGGCAAGAGAGTCTACCATATATATATATATATATATATATATATATATATATATATATATGTGTGTGTGTGTAATTATGAATTCAATTTCTGGCGAAAATAATGTTCACAAAAAAAAACAAAAAAACAAAAAAAACAAAAAACAAAAGCAAAATGGCCAAAGAATGAAAAAGTAGCGCAAAATAATATATAAAATATCAGAAACACTGACCTTCTTGCAACTATGGTTTCTGTTGAGAAGGTTCCTACAGGCAAGCCTTTTCAGCAGAAACCATGATTGCAATGTCAGTGTTTATGAGATTATATATATATATATATATATATATATATAATAATGGACTCTCTTGCCACAGACAACAAATGAGGGCTCAGTAACTAAAAAGGTGCTCATTTTCTATGGACACATGTCTCTTGAGGCCTGCTTGTGTTTTGTAAACTTTTAGACAGATGGAAAGATGGAATATGTGGTTGAGCCATTTCACTTGGGTGGTTGAGGATCAATTGCCATATCGTCATTGTTGGCAGAACTTGTTACAGAGTATTGGAGTGCTCATTGACATTTCCTTCTGCATGAAATGAGTCCTATGTTAGATCTGAAAAGACATCTGAAGCCACTATATGTTAGTGTAGGAGGGTTTAAGGGATAGAGAGATCAGGCTTTTCTTTGTCTCTACTATTTGTCTTAGGGTATTTTCAAAGGCTGTTGTTTTTTTCATGGACTGCTCTTCTCCAATTGAGAAAAAAATTCTTTGAGCATGAAAGCCTTGGCTGTGAATTGACTGAGGTGGTCCATGGGTTGCCACTCCATGGCACATGCACACATTTCTGCAGCTTGACAGAGAAATTCATGATAACAGCTCAATTGCCACGTTTTTATATAAACCCTGTATTTTCCTGTTTATGTAGCATATTTCCTGCTGAAGTTAAATTTAGCAAAGATAACTGATCCTCTGCCTTGTCCAAATGCTATAAATGAAAACCATTATGATAAATATAAGTTGCAATTTAAAATTTTCTTTAACAATATTTCAATATGTGGCATTTCTACTACATATTCAGGATGGATGGATGTTGGATTTAACGGCATGTCAACTCCTATTACATGTTCAGGAGAGTATATTATATAGATATGGGCAACTCTCCCACCTTTAGATAGGGGACTCTTCTTACAACAGAAAAATGACATATACACTTGTCATATATGAATTATAATATTAAAAAAATAATTACCTCTTTTGCCTTTTGCTTAAGCTTTAACTGTTCTGGGTCTTCATGTTTTGATCGACTCTGAAAAGAAAGCAAAGAAAAATGAATTAATTTACCTTAGAGAATTGTACAAATTTAGAAAATAAGGAGAAAATAATTACCATATACAGAGCAATCTTGGTCCTCAAATGTCGAACAAATCTCTTTTTGAACAGAAAATTCGAGATTAAAATGTCTCGGTTATTAAACAAAATTTCAGTTCTCAAACAACATTGCCGAACCAAGTTAACCCAAACGGAATCATTTCTGATTGAACCACTGTGTTTTATAGATTTGTGTATTGTGCTGTGCTTTTCCAATTTTATTGTACTGGTCCTTTTTTCTTTCTTTTTTTGTAATGGGGAAAAAATGATTTGGTTTTCAAAAAAATTCGGTTTTAGAACAGATTTTCAAAACAAATTATGGTCAAGAAACGAAGTTGCTCTGTACTCATATACACCCTTGTGCAAATTAATCAAAACAAAACGAATAATTCTGCTATTATTTACTTTTTTTTCTTCTAATGAAACATGACCCAGTGCACATATTAGTACTTCATATGTCCATTCCACAAAGTCGTTCCTTGCATAATGACCACAGATTCTTGATTAGATTTAAATCAGTAGAATTTCCGGGCCAGTCTATAGTACTTTGATTTGCTCATTGATAATGCTTGCCAGTGTGTTTGCGCAGCAATACAATTTTTGTATTCTTCCTTGGAGTAATGTCCATTGCAGACAATGGCTGTAGGACAATTAATCGACAGTCAAAACAATAGTATCTTGGCATGATAAAAATCTGATGCAATCATAGATGATAATATTTTTCAAGGCCAAACAAATTTCATCATACATCCCGAAATTAGATTCATATTATGGCACAACACTGCAAATGACCTAACCTAGGGAAAAAATAGAAATCGATTACGCCCTGTCACTCCAGTGAGTATGGAACTGACCGTATGGTGAAAGAAAGAAAACTAAAGTAGTTGTTTCAATTAATTTGCACAAAGGTGTAGATGTGTGTTTAAGCAGATCCAAATATAAGCTGACCCTTCTCCTCCTCTGTGAAATGGACCAAAAAATCTAAGCCATATATAGAAACTAAGGCAGCTACTCAACATCATTATATTAATAATAGAGTTGGTATTTTTATATTGACGTGCCTAACCGCTCGGCCACAAAGGATCGTTCGGTTGGCAAGGTCGAATTTATTGCTTATAAACTTCAATCTTCCATGAATCTCATACATTCATAACTGCTCATGGTGTATCAAATGTAAACAAATGACATCATACATTAAGAAATGGACAAAGTCCGACAATTTATTTTGTTTACATTTGATACGCCATGAGCAGTTATGAATGTACGAGATTCATGGAAGACTGAAGTTTATAAGCATATATATATATATATATATATATATATATATATATATATATATATATATATAAAATGTAATGAAAAACAAACCACTTTAATGTACCATTACGATAATTTATTTCACCTAAATCCTTTTTTAAGGATTCAGGATCATCAGGTAAATCATCCAACAACGAATTGAGGAAAAAAAAAAAAAAAGATTTTTTTTTTTTTTTTTCTCAATTCGTTGGATGATTTACCTGATGATCCTGAATCCTTAAAAAAGGATTTAGGTGAAATAAATTATCGTAATGGTACATTAAAGTGGTTTGTTTTTCATTACATATTAGCTCTGTTCTAACATTGAGCTCTCAGGATTTCATCCTCTTTGGATTTACCAATTCGGTTTACCAAGTTCCTTATAACTTAAATATATATATATATATATATATATATATATATATATATGTGTGTGTGTGTGTGTGTAACTTTTGGAACAAAGCAATGATAATGTAGCATCTGTATAAGTACAAACTGATTTGAACATTTAATAAATGAAAACTGATTAAGGAACTAATCACTTGCATGCTGGGAGATACAGAAACAAATGCTGTGGGCACTAATAATGTCCTGTAAAATGCTTCTAAACTGTAAGTATTAGGTTGATGCAAAAATAATGACGTAATAATGTCGTTTTTTGACGTATTTTTTAACATCAAAAAACGACATTATTACGTCATTATTTTTGCACCAACCATAATAAAACAGTGTTTCATTGTGAAGTAATCACTTCAGATATTGCACCTCTTTTTTTTTGTTTTCTAAAATTCTTTTTATTATGTATGATAAAGCTGGTGAGAATTAGAAAAATATTTACCTTAAATATAAACCTACCATTCATTTTATCACAGATTTTTTTTTTTTTTTTTTATATCTTAGCTAATACAGTGTGTGGCAGAAATATCTCCTACATAATGGTAAGACTTTAGTGGCAATAGTGTCTTCATCTAGCTAATGTCTTACTGTTATGTGGGAACTATTTGTGGGAGGTATTTCCTCCACGCCCTGTACTTTAAAATATTTGTGTACCGACGTCATAAAGTACCTGCTTTGGAAGGCTAAAGTAAGAAATTCTAAAATTACAAAAATATACTGACATAAGCAATTATTAAACAAAAAGGGTATTCGCTATATTAATCTATATTCTTATTGCCTTCAGAATAACTCAGTAAATTTTTTTTTTTTTTCATGAAAATCTACTTTTACTATCATAAATGGAGTTTGAAATCATCTCGCTAATGTCTTACCATTATGTGGGAGTTATTTCTGTTGCACCCTGTACTGTATATACAGTAGATTCACATTAAAAGAAGCCAATAGAATTTTGGCCAATAGTACTTCAAGAACACTTGAAAATTTTTAGAGATGAATAAAATAATAGAATTGTGAAGCTTAGTTTTTATTACAAATTTCACTGCTTATAACTTCACATTTTTACGGGACCTCTACATATAAAAATTTGACTTACATAAAAAAATTAGCATAGGTAAATGAGTTTACAATGTTCTGGAAGCAAATGAGTAAATGCCTGTATCTTGATGAATTTTTCATTTTGGTACCTACACTTTATGAATACTAGATTGGGAGCAAGGTTTCGTTATTTTACAAGTGAAATAGCTAGATGTGACCATGAGTTCTATGATAATAGTTTCTTCTATCACACTTCTGGCTTGTGGAACTCTTTTCTGGTTTCTTGCTTATCAGTCAAGTTTGATTTAAATGCAATGTAATGTCAATTGTTATCTTATCTTTTTAATTCCTGTTCTTTTATTGTTCTCTCCTTAAGTGTTTTTTTCCTTATATTCCCTAACAATCAGTAACCCCTTGTATCTTAGTGTCTTTATTGCCTTACTTGAGGTGAAATGATTAAAAAAACCTTATACAATTAGAACACAAGTTGAGAGTTGGCTGTACTATTCCTTATACAACACATTTAAATACATTAGTGCAGGAGACTAAAGATACAGTAGAGGCTATAATAGAGAAAGGTACTTGAAGCAATTGATTCATTTTTTAGGGTTTATCAACTCTTTGCAAGTTTAAATAACCTGCAAAGCCAGAAAATATTTTTAGACTGTGAGAATTTTTTTTGAGATAATGATTTAGTGATAAAAGTCTTACAAATTAACCTATAGCTGGTTCTTAGATTCCACAGAGTTGATTTCATACCTTTCCCAGGGGTATTTGTGTGTAAGTGCATATAACAAACCCAACAGGAAATTGGAACTACGCTCTCTGATTAACAATTCCAAGCTAATATCCATTATACAACTCGCACATCCAGGCTTACACCACCTGGTATGCCCAAGCAGTCATCCTTCTAAGTACTGACCAGGCTTGACATTGCTTAACTTCAGTAATCATACAGGAACTGGTGTTTCAATGTAATGTGGCCATAAGTCTGTACTTGAAACAAACAGGCACAGGCACATGTCATTTGAGAAATGGGAAACTATTATTAGAATACACAGATCTATTCAAACTGGGTACTCCATTTTGGTTGAGCCATAACTTGAATAATATAAATTGTTTTTCACAGAATGTGTGCAAGTATAAAACAATTTACAATTCATATTAAAAAATAGGATTCATATATATTTTTTTTAATCATTTCTCCCTAAGCAAGGTAATAAAGCCACTAAGATGTAAGGGGTTACCAAGTGTTAGAGAATATGAGAAAAAGAAAACATTATTAAAGAGAGAGAACAATAAAAGAACAGGAATTAAGATCACAGAAGATAATGATTGACAATACATTTAAATTTTTGAAGATCAGACTTGATTGGAAAGCCAGAAGCTGAAAGAGAATCCTACAAGCAAGAAGTGCAATAAAGAAATTATTAGCATAGAACTTATGGTTACATCTAACCATTTCAACCATAAAATGAGGAGACCTTGCTGCCAATCTGATATTACACTTAAATTCATAAAGTACCATTTGTTGAATATTGGTTAATTGCAAGTGGTTTGACACGCAAGTAGACTGGTGTAGTCACTCAAAATGAAAGCAGTTATTTATTACTGTATACAAATACAATAATTGTGACACATGGCCAAAAGGGAAGTGGAAGAGGCTGATCTTCACTAACTTTCCTAGTTAATCACAATGACTCATTCGTCTAATACAATTGATCCATTTGTCACAAGAACTCATCACCATTCAATCCTACATATACCACAATACCACATACTCACCGAGGGAACCTACAAAAACACCCGATGATATCAAAATTTCAAAATAACTAAATACAAAAATATATAAAAATTTCATGAAAAATGAAATGAGGGGGAAGGAATGTACCCTGGAAATGAACTAAAATTGGAACAAAAACAAACTAAAACAAAACGGATGTTAGTAAGACCCGTCCACCCCTCACAATAATCATAGTGGCTGCTGTTTTCTGCCGATGGACAGAATCAAGTAACACTCTCACTAATGGTTTGAGAAGGATAAAAATAAATGACGGAATGGGAAAAATCAAAAACAAACTGGGGAGGTTGGGAATCTTGGCATGGATCATAAAAGAGAGTGCCATGAACAGGCCAGGAGCAACACTCATTTACATTAACTAGGAAAACAAAGAGTGTCTAGCTTAACCAAGGGGAGGGATCACAGGAAATCGCCCTGTTGTGACCAAGTGGACTTAAAAAGCAACTCAATGTCCGCCCCTTTCACACAAACCAAGCTCGCTACTTTCACCCACCTTTCTCTGAAATCTGTTGATATCAAACACTTTGTATCAGCTCCGATTTTCACTTTCAGCTGATGCTGAAAGAATCTGACCAGAGCTGCATGAGAATAAAGTTCATATCGCAAGATTACCTCCATCCGCGATGTCCAAATCACCATTTGCACCATGGCTAGCAGCGTCAGAAACACCATTCATTTCTTCCCAGAAAACGGGGGAAACACATTATCATACACGTATGCGAGATCAATGAGCACAAAAACATCGGGAGCGATATGAGCCTTCAACTCACTGATATAATCCCAGAAAGGGCGCACCTGAGGACAATGGTAGAAGGCGTGTGAAACCGTTTCTTCTAAGCCAAGGTCACACCGATGACAGTCAAGTAAATCCGCCCACCCCCATCTGAAGATTCTGTCATTGAGAGATAACACATTCTGAATCAAACTGCAAACACTGTCAGGATCTTGGCCAAAATCTTTAACTCTGTGTTTAGCAGAGTTATGGGCCTGTAATCATCTAATTCCCACCCTCCATCCTTGCCCCATTTCAACAGCATGACTACACTCCTGGTAATCCAACTGGGCATGGACCCCTTCTGAAACCAGTTGTTGAACACGGCAATCAAAATTGGCACAAAGATGTGCGACAACCTCAAATACAATTCATAGGGTAAACCATCAAGTCCTGGAGACTTGCCACTGCCGACCCTCTTCAATGCCAAATAGACCTCGCCTTCCATGATCTCTCCCTCACAGCTAGCTTCTTCAGTTGGTGCAAGCCGAGGAAAGTCAGCCAAATAGTTGCAAAACTCATTGCCACTGAGACCAGGCTCCTTGGTAAATCAGCTCTCGAAATGCTGCTGAAACTCCTCGCACATATAATCAATCAACCTCAGAGTACGCTCTTCTGGGGTTTTGACCTCATGAATGTAACGATTGGAACCTCGACAGATCTCTTCCTTGCACAATTGTGCGCCCAAGTTGACAGCTTTGTTAGACATCTTGTTTAACCTATGCCTAACTACCTAACTCGTGTAGTGCCTGCTAGTCGATCACTCAAGAGCCTGCCTAGCTAAACTCATCTCTAAATGATCCTTCCCAGGCTCTGCCTGGGACAGACTATCTTCACCTAGGCAAGCCTCTGGCTATATTTGGTGGTGAATAACCTAATCCTATCCTTAAGCCTCTCCCACCACCTATTCCCAATAACTGCCCCAACTAGCTCCCGCTGCACAAATTTGTTTAATTAACTGTTGCTGGAAGTCCCGCCTGTCCAGTAAAGACAGATTGAATTTCCAGTGTCCAGTCATTCTAGGCCTAGAACCTAATGCTATCTGGGCACAGATGAGTTTATGGTCTGAATAGCTTAACCAGTGGAATTTGGGACAATCTAATAAGTCTATATTGGCCCTTCTCACTAACCTTCTATCCAGATAGCTGGCTACCCAGGTAGACGGCCACTTACATCAAAACATCCCTAGGATGATTGACCCAGTATCTATTGACGAGACTGAACTCGTCAATCAGATCAACCAGGCTACGATCACCCAATGACCTCTCACTAGCTCCCTGTCTATATCAGGGTCCAAGATAGCATTCCAGTCTCCCACTAAGCGTGACGAATCTACCAGGAACAGCCCTAAATGCCAATAAAATGAGCATTGCTCCATCTGGCTGGTGGGTGCATAAACCACAACGACCCGAAACGAACTATTGTTCACGGCAATATCAGCCACAATCACCCCCCCATAGGTCCACCCATGCACACAGGGTACGTTTAACTTGCAAGGAAATGCCTTTGGCCTGTTGGTCCCCGTATGCTGAATAGACAACAAAGTCACTAGAGAGGACATGCGCATCAACTTTGCAAACAAAGTATGTCTCCTAGATCGCGGCTGTATCTACGCTGAAGGACAAGAGATCACGAAGCAGGTGCACAGCCTTACTCTGATCCCTCAAGCACCTCACATTGAAACTAGCAAAACTTG
This sequence comes from Acanthosepion lycidas, assembly GCA_963932145.1. NCBI lineage: Eukaryota > Metazoa > Mollusca > Cephalopoda > Sepiida > Sepiidae > Acanthosepion > Acanthosepion lycidas. The sequence continues at coordinate 35,609,846 of OZ010578.1, read as the reverse complement.
AGAAACATTTTTTTTTAAGTTTGGATCCCCTAATCACAGACTGGACGGAAATCTGCGGTAGTCAGGACCCCAATGGATTGTCCAGGTTAGCTGTCTCCAACTCTGTCGTCATGCGAACATCCAGAACAATCCTGCCAACATCTGTGAAGTATGTTAGTTTTAACGCTCCATATAATGATGGGTGGAGAAGTACTGGGACCCTCCCTGCACAAAATCTATGTAATTTTTTTAATTCTGGTGTGCCCAACTTGGGCCATCCTTATCTCTGGATAGGAGTCTTTAGCCTCGAACACATGGGACCATACCTTTAAGTATTTTCCAGTGTCCCTAATGAGAACAATAACCCCTGGCGCCCCTGGGAAATTGTTAGGGTCCTCCATTGATTTCCTATCAATGGAGGTGAGTTTGAAGGTTGGGGAGGAGATGAGTGGGGAAGTGATGAGTCAGAAGGAGTAGGAGTGGGCGTGTGTGGAGATGTGGGAGGCTCAGGGAGCTATGTCACAGCAATGAGAAATATATCATGATACATTTATGGTTATACCTTATAATCAAGAAAGCATTATATTTGTTGTAGCATACATACAAACGATAATGGGTATGAGCCCATTCATATAAATACAGTAGTAAATACTGTATGTTGGTGTGCAGTTGGAGCTTTGTCTCCAGCTGTGCTGGTCAAAATCTCTGCCTATGGGCAGAGAAAATCCCCAGAAAAGGCTATGTTGAAGGGCATATTTTTGTCTCAGGAAACAGCTACCCAACTCAGTTTTTTACTGGGAATTTTTGGCCAAGCCTATGGGCTCAGATACCCCACATTAAATTCAGCCTTGTACCACATCTAACTGCGTGGGGCGATTGGTAAGTATCATGCAGTTGGAGATTCATTGTGGAATTCACTTGACTCACTTCTATGTGCTGCTGGCAAATCTTATATTTGTTGTTCGTGTCCTAAGTATTATCATTCATTACCAACCTTCGTGTGACTATTGTATTCAGAGGCGAGAAACGTGAGAAAATAAACTATTAGAATAAAACTTATGGCTACATCTAGCTATTTTAACAGTAAAAGAATGAGACCTAATTGCCAATGTAGTAGTATACTTAAACTTATGCAGTTGAAGAATCAAGGAGGAGACATGAAAATATTTATAGAAAAGACAGATGGAAGTCATGTCATAGTAATGGGAAAGTGACTTAAGTCGAGATACCAGGTCAGGAGCAATAACACTACAAAGACCCTACTTTGTATTCTGTTGAGAATCTCAAGATATATACCAGGAACAACAGACCAGATATAGCAACAATACTGAATGAACTGGGAAATGATAGATTTATAAATGTAAGATCTCTGTAAGCATGACAAATGCTTACCACATATCTTCTAACAGTGTTTAGACGAAGGTTGAAATAATGATAGCCAAACTATTCAATGGATCATTTAAAAGAAATAAAGCTAGAAATAAAAGTGAAATATTTTCATGAAAATTTGTGCCATAAAATCCTGCAAAAAATTTATTACTTTCCAGGAAGTTCAGACTTTGATTTTACTTATTCATTAGTTTCTGTCAAAATAAATACTGAAAAAACATTCAGAAAACTTGAGTAAGACAGAGTTAAATTTTGATCCAGATGTCAACATCTGAAAATTGAGAAAAAAATTTTATGAGAAAAAGTGAAAGAGAAACTTTTATAGCTAGGACCAGCCATTTCACACACACACACACAAGGCTCAATCCTTTCATATTCCATTAGTAAGAAGTTCCATTCAGATAAGTTCTTTCCAAGAATCCAGATATTGTGGAACAGACTTTCAAAAGGATTCTTTTCTGGTTCCTACAATCTTAACCTCCTTAAAGAGGTCAACCATTATCTATCCTACATACCCTTATAATCTGCACTTAGTTCCTCCTATTATGTTTATACAGCAACCTTATTTAGTAACCCTCTATCTTGAGTGGCTTTTGGGCTTTGTAAAATAGACAACACCCTAAAGACAATACTGATTTTGACCTAGGTCAATTATGTGTATACTAGGTAATAGATAATCTGCTAAAAATAGTCTTCAGCCATCTTGCGATGTAGTAACATTCATATTGTGCACTGTCAATACCCGAGTTCAAGTTCTGTATGTTAAAAGATTGTAGTATAAATATCATGCCACAGAGATACATACATATTCCTTTTGTTCAATTAGAGCAATTTCAATAAGGGGACAGTTGTGGGCCTTTGAGGGTCTGAATGGTCATTTCAGAGAATTGTTCCTTGTGTTAGAGGTGAGGAGTTGGTGGTGCTTCAATTGTAACAAAGTTGTCAAACATTCTCACAACTGTAGATCAGTTTCTGGATGGCCGTATACACCAAGAATACTGTTCAACATACTCAGTTGTTATTCCTACAATAGAAAGTTGTTGCATTCCATGTTGCCACTGGCTTCAGATCCCAACACCACTTCATAGACTGTAACAATACAATTTCTCACATATCATTAAAAGGTAAGTAGATAGATTACTTTTCTTTTGAGTCAACTTAAGTACTCAAAGCTTCAGGATTTCTGTCTCCAGCCTGTCTTTGAATTGGCAAACATGAAAGGTTGTTAATAATTTTAGATAATCATAAAACTAGAGTCTTTTGAAGATTTGACTACCCATTTGGCTTTCAGGTGATCTCAAATCTTCTAGAATACAAGTGGATGGATAGTGGGGGTGGTACCCCAGCCATTATCCATATAAGCAGAGAGAGGCAGGAAGTCAAGAAGGAGCCCAGCAGTCAGTGCGGAATCAGCAGTCACTGAGACCATGGGCCAGGAAGTAGGTAGGTGACCAGTGAGGAAGGAACTAGCAGGAGTTAGGGAGATAGCAATTCAGCTGAAGGAAAATATAAACGGTCAAGTGAGAATTCGTATTGTTGCTATTTCCAAAATAGAGAGTCTTGAAAAGCAATTGTCTTTATTCTTTTTTTGAATTTGATTATGGCCAAGTGGATAAACCTGTGAACAGATGCAGTGAACGACGGATGAGCAGAGGATGCTGTCACAACTGTATCAACTAAAGATGGTTTCTTTTTCTTATTTATTTTATTATAAGAGGGACAGATGTGATAGCATTAATTCTAGGATGTGATGGGAGGAAGAACTTCAGGGAAGAATGCATATGGACTTGTTGGCTTAACATTCTGCCATGTACAGCCTAGCTTCTAAGGAAGTGGTTACCAAACTTTTTTTCCCCTCTGAGCCACATTTTCAGAATTAAAATTTGCTTGTGCTTCACCAAATTCTATTTGATAAAAATACATTTAAAAATAAAAAACAGAGAAAAGATTAAAGGGAGATAACCACAGATTCGAAGTCAGAGCATTATGATTGATAACTCTCTCCTCTAATTTGTGACCCCTAGTTACTATATTCTGAAATTTTTAAAACTGTTTTTCAATCTTTGATGGTCTTTCATCTGCTATCCTCTTCTGCTGCATCTATGAGGTGCACTGCACCATTTGGGAATCAAGGGTCTTTTTGTATTAAATTGTTCCAGTTTGGGATGATTGGCTTTACTTGAGGAAGGGTTGGTTTTCTCTCAGGGTTTTATTTCCCTGAGATAACCATGTGTTCCCAGGTTAATGAGTTCCAGCTTCCTGTGTTTGGAATTTACAGTTTTCCTTCTTTTAGGCACCAAATGCTGAAGAGACCAGTTCGTTCTACTATTTAACCCATAGTTGGATGGAGAAGAAATGGATTCATAACTTTCCCAAGGGTATTTGCATGAAAGTCAATGCAATAAACTTGATTGGAATTTGAACTCAGCTCACCAATTTCTTATCCCAAGCCATTAACCATTGTCCCACATGCGCATCTCATCAATTATTGTAATCTGGCGACATTACTGGTGCATTTAATGTATTCAGTTAAAACATTCAGGATGATGCAATTTTACTATCAGTATACAAGATGGCTGGCTGCTTGTTCCCAAGTACACCCAATCTGATAGGGTAGCTAAATAATGCCTGTTTTTTTTTTTTATTTATTCATTTTTTTTCATAATCAATTCACCACAAGCAAGGCAATAATGCTACTAAGGTGCACGGGGTTACTTACAGTGAAATATAATGAAAACACTTTAGAAGGAACTGGAAACCCAATCCTAAGCAGGAAACAAGGTATGAACCTCTACTCCTGTTCAAAAAAGTGTCAACCGGATGATAGGCATATCTACTACTATTGAGGAGAAAAAAATTTATAGTACAGGCAAAGAAGTTAGATCTATAGAGCTGAAGTAGACTTTAGAAGGAACTAGGAACCCAATCCTAAACAGGAAAAAAGGGACAGATACTTCTCGGGTACATTTGTATTTCAATACCCACAGTGCCGACCTTTGATTTATATTATAACTATGCTGTATAGGCCTCAGTTAGTTTCTGAAAAGAGCACATAATTTGACATGACCACTAGTTGAACAAAGCCAGTATTATCAATGGTCCTTATTTTACTCATTATTATGGTGTTATGTAGAGCCATGAATAATCTCCAGGCTGTACCTTTCTATTTTTAAAAAGGGACATCTGGTCTAACACTACTTTTATAATAAAGTTATTTATCATGCTTAATTCTGTTTTAGTGGATATTCACAACTAAAGACATTTGTTAGGGATCAAACCAATAATAGCATCACAAATTTCCACGAACCGTTTCTATAAAGGCAGATAATCTTTACGAACATATTCCATTTATTTTATTTTCAATTTTAGAATGGAAACAAAATCAAAAAGAATTAAACCATTTTGATAATTTAATATAAAACATTTAATTATTAAGATATTTCTACAGTGAAATTCTGTTTTCATGATATCTGTTCAGAAGTATGATGCTTTTTGACTCTAGTGTCATTAGCTGTGTTATGGTTTCTTGGCAACATTCAAACTGAATCACTGCAGCCCCAAAGATCCAATGGAAAACCTATCAAATTTATGACTAGAAGATTTGCCACATTTTTTAACTTCACAATTTCTTTTGTTTGAATAAATTATGTTCATCACAACCAAAAAAAAAAAAAAAAAAAAAAAAAAAAAAAAACCTTTCAGCATCGACAGAATTTTCAAGCAATGGTATTAATTACATTTTTATCTTTTGCATATTAGCTATTGATATATAAGATTATTTTTGGATAAGTCATGATTTTAAGAATTGGTTTGTGCGAACACTAGATCAAACTCACTAATTATCAAGGAGACTAAGGTGCTAACTCTTGCTACATGATGAAGCACCTAATAAACATAGACACCCAATAATAACAAGACACCCCACCACAAAAAAAAAAAAAAAAAAAAATTACTCACCTTTGCTACCCTTAGCAACATTTCTCGCTCCTGCTCTTCATGCCTTTTCTTTTCCAGCCGGTCAAGCTCTTCAAAGTGTTTTAAGATTGCTCGGACATCAGATTTTACTTCATATCGACTATCCATCTGAAAGGAAAAAAAAAAAAAAAATAAAATAAAAGCTCAGAAAATACTCTTTAGATACTTTTTTTATCCTCTGCACTAATTGACCAATATCAAAATGAAAGACTGTATTGTTAGGAAAGTAACTTTCCTGAATTTGGAAGAGGTTCATTTATAACAGTAAAATATGAGGGCTCTCAGGAGTGTAATTTCAATTATATATTTAAGTGCTGACAAGAATATGGGATGACAAACTGAAAAGAAGGAATGTGACAAGTGACTTTAAGAATCCATGACTTATGATTTAATGTTTTAGCCTAAATACATGGAGAAAAAAAAAAAAAAAAAAAAAAATGGAGAAAGACAAGCAAAGGAGATTTATTACAAGTGAATGGCTGACTAAAATTGTCAGAAACATTACCAAACACAATAAGTTTTTCTATTGGCAATCTGGTATAAATGAAAGAAAAAAAAAAAAAAAAAAAAAAAAAAACATTGATCATTTCCAGATCAACAGCACATTCTATTTGCAACCTTGATCCAAAAATTTAAAGCAAATAAACAATCAAACCAACCAGACAGACAGAAACAAACACATAAAAAAAAAAGTACTCACTTTGTATATTTCAGACCGATGCTCTGCAATTGTTGATAGTTTTTCAAGAAAATCTCTGAGTCTTTCTTGTGTTGCATGAGATATTAAATTAATAACATCTGAGGGTACTTCATCAATGCCAAATTTTTTTGCTGAAAAACAGACAGATATTTTCAGGGAAAAAGCAAACAAAGAAAAAACACTCATTGCAAAAAAGATTTCATTTCCTCTTTAATACAAAATGTTTTCTTAAAAGTCATTTTTTAATAAACTCTAAAAAGGATATCATTTTACTCCAAATCATCATCAAAAATCTTTACTCTGACATTTTTTGATCACAGCTTTAAAGAACTTTGTCCCAAATTAACATTTCTCATACAGATCTTATTGGAGTGGGAGTTGCTTTGTTTTCTCATATTATGATTGTGGACCCAAATATCTATAAAGTGAAACCAAATTCCAAGTAGAATCATTATTTTAAAATGATTTGTTATTAAAAAACTTTATAAATGAGAACAGACATATGAGAGGCCACAATTCTTAAATTACAAATAAACTTCCTTTACATATTTGATATTAAAGGCAGTATGTTTCAGTGAGAAAAAAAAAGCAACAAAAGAAAATTTTACAAGTTTAGGTGAATGTAATTGCTTGGCTAAATTCTCATTCTGAGACCGACAGTGGATGTTCTGTCAGTATTTTTTTTTAAATCATATGTTTGCTTAATTTCTAGAGTAGCTGTCTTTTGAGATGAATATGCCTCACAATGTAATAATGTATTAGTGTGTGTACTCTTTTGTGTTAAACATTGAAAATTGGATTCATAAAGATTTGAATATGTATGTTGTATCTTTAGCCACATCAAACTGAAACTTTTCTCAACATGTGCCACTTACTGCTTCAAACTTACTTTTGTGATAGTGACTTGACTGGGAAATGCTTGAAATAATGAATTGGACTTCATGAATTCTAATCCTATTTCAATATGGTAGAATGATTTTGGATAATGTATAGTAATTGGTAACATACCTATGGCATTAGTTTTACTTGACAATGGACTGTGGTAGAGGAAACATTCATCCTTACATGACCGGGTCTGAGTACCAATAAACTCTGCATTAGTAGCCATAATATTGCGAGTCTCTTCAGAAAGATTAACTCCACCCATTGTAGCAACATCATTAATATCATCGTCCTCTCTAGAAAGTAAAATAAGAAACAAAGAAACAAAAACATTTGAAAAATAATTGAGAAATGTTTAGTTTTCATTTACATTTTTGTTAAGACAAATTGATGAAGGAACACATGCACATGGAAAAGAGACAGAGTTTGGGGACATGGTCACAGTAAAGAGAGGAGACTGGAACACATGCAAAATATAAATAGAGATTGAAAGAGAGAGAGAGAGAGATTGAGAGAGAGAGATTGAAAGAGAGAGAGAGAGAGAGAGATTGAAAGAGAGAGAGAGAGAGATTGAAAGAGAGAGAGAGAGAGATTGAAAGAGAGAGAGAGAGATTGAAAGAGAGAGAGAGAGATTGAAAGAGAGAGAGAGAGAGAGATTGAAAGAGAGAGAGAGAGAGAGAGATTGAAAGAGAGAGAGAGAGAGAGAGATTGAAAGAGAGAGAGAGAGAGAGATTGAAAGAGAGAGAGAGAGAGAGATTGAAAGAGAGAGAGAGAGAGATTGAAAGAGAGAGAGAGATTGAAAGAGAGAGAGAGAGAGAGATTGAAAGAGAGAGAGAGAGAGAGATTGAAAGAGAGAGAGAGAGAGAGATTGAAAGAGAGAGAGAGAGATTGAAAGAGAGAGAGAGAGAGACTGAAAGATATAGAGAGAGAGAGACTGAAAGATATAGAGAGAGAGAGACTGAAAGATATAGAGAGAGAGAGACTGAAAGATATAGAGAGAGAGAGACTGAAAGAAATAGCGGACTAGAGAGAGACTGAAAGAAATAGCGGACTAGAGAGAGACTGAAAGAAATAGCGGACTAGAGAGAGACTGAAAGAAATAGCGGACTAGAGAGAGACTGAAAGAAATAGCGGACTAGAGAGAGACTGAAAGAAATAGCGGACTAGAGAGAGACTGAAAGAAATAGCGGACTAGAGAGAGAGAGACTGAAAGAAATAGCGGACTAGAGAGAGAGAGACTGAAAGAAATAGCGGACTAGAGAGAGAGAGACTGAAAGAAATAGCGGACTAGAGAGAGAGAGACTGAAAGAAATAGCGGACTAGAGAGAGAGAGACTGAAAGAAATAGCGGACTAGAGAGAGAGAGACTGAAAGAAATAGCGGACTAGAGAGAGAGAGACTGAAAGAAATAGCGGACTAGAGAGAGAGAGACTGAAAGAAATAGCGGACTAGAGAGAGAGAGACTGAAAGAAATAGCGGACTAGAGAGAGAGAGACTGAAAGAAATAGCGGACTAGAGAGAGAGAGACTGAAAGAAATAGCGGACTAGAGAGAGAGAGACTGAAAGAAATAGCGGACTAGAGAGAGAGAGACTGAAAGAAATAGCGGACTAGAGAGAGAGAGACTGAAAGAAATAGCGGACTAGAGAGAGAGAGACTGAAAGAAATAGCGGACTAGAGAGAGAGAGACTGAAAGAAATAGCGGACTAGAGAGAGAGAGACTGAAAGAAATAGCGGACTAGAGAGAGAGAGACTGAAAGAAATAGCGGACTAGAGAGAGAGAGACTGAAAGAAATAGCGGACTAGAGAGAGAGAGACTGAAAGAAATAGCGGACTAGAGAGAGAGAGACTGAAAGAAATAGCGGACTAGAGAGAGAGAGACTGAAAGAAATAGCGGACTAGAGAGAGAGAGACTGAAAGAAATAGCGGACTAGAGAGAGAGAGACTGAAAGAAATAGCGGACTAGAGAGAGAGAGACTGAAAGAAATAGCGGACTAGAGAGAGAGAGACTGAAAGAAATAGCGGACTAGAGAGAGAGAGATTGATAGAAACAACAACCAATATGACAAGACAGAATTTTATTTAAATGTCAGAGCGTTATTGTGAGGATTGAGATAAGACTAAAAACGACCATGTATAAATAAAGAAGTATGTTTTCTTACTTTAAAGACTCATATTTTCGTTTTTCCTTGTGTATTGAAATTTGTTCCTTCTTTTTAGGCATGTGGGCAGGTAGACTGCTGACGGGTGTGGGTAACGTGTTCAGCAGATTTGTTTTCCCAGTTGTAGATGCCACAGTGCTAAAGTTGCCTTTGTTCATTGTGATACCTGTGTGGGCCATTGTAGCAGTTGTCGTCACTTTCCCTGGGTGTCCCCGTACTTGTACATGACCAACTTGGCTGCCAGGACAAATCTGATGTTTTACAATAGTCTGTATGATCAAAAGGAAAGAGAAAGGTATAGAAAACTCAAGATTAATGATGAGCTGGAACAAAAAAAAAAAAAAAACAGAACAAAAAAACAAAACAGTTACTGGGAAGAAAAACCTAATTTCAAATAAAAACAGAACGAGTCAGTTGCATTTATTCTGCAACAGCTTAACTGGCTGAAAACATGGTGTAGAAAATGATATTGTTAAGACCTGTTAATTGAATCAATTATGAAGTTAGTTCTATTAATTTATTTGTAGAAAAATCATACAACTATAAAGAGTGAAATATTTTACATTTGAATGGAAATTAAATGATGTCGGCTAGATTGGAAACTCCTTTAATTAATGACAATTACAGAGAAATTTTAAATGAGACTATAAATAAAATCTTTCAATATTCCTGTGTGCTTTTAACAGCAAAGAGTTATTTCCCCTTAAACAACTTACATGAATATAGTTAAGTTTTAAAGTTGTTACATCTAATTAAAATATCTCATACATGTTATAGCTTGTTGAGTTGATAACTAGCATTTTCTTTTGCTGTCAATAAAAACAATCCTTAGAAAAAACAAAAATTTTATTGGCACTTTCCCCTCTCCATTTATTGAACTGCAATTTTCGTAAACATAAACTTACCCTTGAAGACTTATTCCAAGGGAGGTAATTTAGAATAATTATTTGCGCCCACCTTAAATGATGGTATACAGATTAACATCGTATTAACGGATCACTGCACATTTAAGCAGAGAAAATAAAATCCGAAATATATTAGCTATGAATTAAATTTATAACTATATAGTCTTGATCTTGCATGAAAATATTTTTGGGACACAAACAGGGATATTGGTATTCTGTATCAGCACAAAAGTGTCAGGCTTTTATTGAATGTCAATGGGCATCTTCACATTAAGATATATAGCACAGACATCTTGAGAGAGGATATAAATGCGAAAAAAAAAAAAAAAAAAAAAAAAAGAAAAAAAAGATAAATACCACTTTCAATTCTAATGATTGTGCGTGTGTGTATATATATATATATATATATATATATATATAAAGTGTGACGATGCATTCACTGAACTAAAGTGATGTTGATGTGACTACACATGTGCATGGAGAATGAATTGAGAATTTTAAAGTTCTCACCCTATCCACTCTTTAAATGTCATTTTTTTTTTTGTTTGTAAATGTATGTTTTAGCCAATTTCATCTAGGTACTTTTTCTTCGTTTTTATTATGATGTAGTATATTTAATAACAAGTTATAAAAACATTAAAGAAACTAAATAAAATTGGCTAGACTATATACCCAAAATAAAAAATATAAAAAATTCTTAATTTAAATTTAAGATTCTCAGCATCCCCTCACCTTTATATCCATGTGTAGCTGCATCAACATAAACATAACTTTAGTCTGATGAAGTCCTAAAGGACAAAATGTGTCAAATATCAATCTTGCCTGTCAAGCGTCATCAAATATCAATCTTGCCTGTCAAGCGTCATCAAATATCAATCTTGCCTGTCAAGCGTCATCAAATATCAATCTTGCCTGTCAAGCGTCATCAAATATCAATCTTGCCTGTCAAGCGTCATCAAATATCAATCTTGCCTGTCAAGCGTCATCAAATATCAATCTTGCCTGTCAAGCGTCATCAAATATCAATCTTGCCTGTCAAGCGTCATCAAATATCAGAAACAAAAAACAGGTGAGAGGATGAGGACAGTGTGGGGATGAGGACAGTGTGGGGATGAGGAGACAGAGATATTTCCCTAGGGAATTAGAATGATAGTGCCAAGTTATGTAAAAATCATTAGTAGAGAAAATAAAATTGTCAAAGTGAGTTTGAATTTTAGCTGAGGTTACCTATCATAATAATTCTTATTCCTCTATTAGTTAGTAAGTGGCCATTTGCATTACACTTTTATTACCTCAGATAAATAATGGGCAATTCATTTTGATCCAGGAATGATGGAAGGAAAAGTTATACATGGTTTGGCTTTAGTGAAAAAAAAAAAAAAAAAAAAAAAAAAAAGATAAGAAAGTATACATAATAAAAAAAGGAAGGAAAGCAAGCAATAAAACTCATGCATTTAATGTCGGCTTCTGTGAAATGTAAAACCTTATCCATTTTTAATCTTATCATTTGTACCCTCTTACTTCTTTAAATAATGACCTCCATATTTATGGTGGTTATTGCAATATTTTAATAAAGTTAAACTCAAATATTTAACCATGCAACAGAGGAATTTCCATGGGTATTGCAAAATAGAGGAACTTTCAATCACTAAATTAAGAATCATGATTCATCAGAAAATTAAAATAGGAAAACTGAAATTTTTACAGGTACTGCTACTTATTATAAATATGACAAATGAAAGAATCAACACATGTGTTAGCCTCAAACAATCTCCTCAGTAGACCTAGCATAGATATGAACATCTTGGAGCTTCTGATGAATATAGAAAGGACACTCAAACATTAGTATAAATATTAGGTTTAAAGCTCCAAAATCACAGCAATGGACTGTCTGAAACAGACATGATATGGTAGACTACGTTGGTTAATAAGTAGGTTAAAGCATATCTGGTTTCCTAGCAGTCATGAGTTCAATCCCCGAGATGGGTAGTGCAGAAATATCATATACTCCTATTCAGTGAAAGAAAGAGACAAACAAAACAAGGGCAAGTAAATAAGAGATAATTAACTGGTACAAGATATTCCTTTAATATAGAAAGTGGAATGAGAACAATCTGCACCTCTTGATTGAATAAAAGGCTGGGTTCAATATTCAGAGAAGGTTACTGAGCATGACAAAAACCTGAGAAAGTAAGGTCGGGTACAATGACTAAAACACTGTGAGTATAACAACCAAGATACAAATGCTGGTTTGAGTGTGAATGTCTTAAATAATTTGTGGCTAAGGTTTTGAAACTATTTCTTTTGTAATCACCATGTAGAACTAAGTTAAAATAAATACCATACAAGGAAGTGATTGCTGAAAAGTTCTAGGCCTGACTCACTTCTCAAAATCAGACCCCCAATTTTTTTTTCTTTTAAAGAAGGGCTTTTTGGTTGGCTTGGTCTTTTCAGCACTTCCTTGTAAAGTATTAAATCAAACCTAGCATCACAGACTAAATGATAACCTCAAAGTGAAAGTGAACCTCAGAATAAGTATGTTTATTCTAAATTTATTTCTTATAGCCCTCCCTCTCTTTCTTTTACCAATCTGAGTTCCAGTGAAAGAGGGATTGGGCGTATCTACAAAATGTATAGAAAAAATGTAAATTAAAAAAAAAAAAAAAAAAAAAAATTGTGGTTGACAGATTGATAAGGCCCTGGTGTTAGGGATATTAAATTTACCCTCCGCATTTGTAAGAGTTTGGCAGATGAGTATTTGAGGTCATGAAATAGACTTACCTACACTTTGATCATACATTCTTTAAAATAGAAAAGTATTTCCCAAGATGGAAAAATCAAATAATTATATATATATATATATATATATATATATATATATATATATATATATATATATATATAGAGAGAGAGAGAGAGAGAGAGAGAGAGAGAGACACACACACAAAATCAGATTTTGAAAAATCCATGCAACCTTCAATTTTTAGGTGATTCTTTGAAATCCAGAGGTGGGACTTTTGGCTTGGTGTATGTTGCAATGGAGGAATCAAGAACCAAGTTCAAATTCCAGTAGAATTTGTTACATTCATTTATATACAAACACTCTTGGAAAAAGTTTAAATCCACCTCTTCTCCCTCCATTATAGGTTAGATAATAGGACAGATTGGACTCTTTAGTCTTGGTTTGGTAACCAGTCTAGGAGGAGGACAATTCTGAATTCAAAGCCTGAGGCAGGTCATTTGGAGACCTTGTGGCATACCATGTTGACCAGTTTTCTGTAAACAGTTCTTCCAAAATGTTACTTCTGCACAAGACCTCAACACTATAATCAAATCATATGTGCATGTAGTAAAGCCATTTTGTTCTAAATTTTCAACTCAAGAACAACAGGAAAGTCTATCATATATATTATTTTTTACACTTGAGTTTAACTAAAAGGTGCCATGAATAAGAAAAGGTGCCATGAATAAGGTATAAAAGCAAGGCAAGAATGTTAAAGAAAATGAAGGAAAGGTGGGGTAAATACCTTGGGTTGATTTATCTTCATGTTCCTGGCATGCATAGTGTTGGTGCAGGAGATGCTCACCTGCGTTGGTTGATGCAGATGTGTACTTGACACAACACTATGTACCTGTGGCTGACCTGCTAGGTTGGTAGTTGTTACGGGTAGGGGAGTGACCCTGTTTTGAGTTTGGTTCTGGACAGTCTGCCGAGTGGAGGTTACAGTGGTTGTTGTGGGTATGGGGGATGCTGTCTGCTGGCGTAGCACCTCATGAGGTGGTGGCCGAACACCTTCAATGGACATCTTGTTCAGGTATAGTGACTGTCTTAAGAGGGGTAAACTTTTCTGTAAAGAGGAATATTAAAAGTTAAAAGGAGACAGACGAGTAGAAATGAAAAGGAAAAGTTGAAACTTTCGCTTTTTAAATATCTTTATAGCTATTTTTTTTATTTTTATTTTTTTTACTAATGTTCACCCAATACAAGGCCCAAGAGCTACTCAAGGTAGAGTGTTACTGTGTGGAGTTATATTAGCGTAAAAAAGAACAAGTGATATACATACAGAGTTGAAGGAGACTTAAGGAACCCAATCCTAAACAAGAAACAAGGAATAAACTTTTACTCTTGTTTGAAAGACTGGGAAGGAGCATAGACTGGATGATATATTTCCATATATCAGACTAATAGCAGGTAATTGAATACGAAAATGGAGAAAATCTCATGTGTTTTGGCTTTTGAATGGACTTCTTTAAACTAATAATGTTTTTAGCTATGGCATCATGTATATGTAGGAAGGAGGTAATGTAATACAGCAGAAATCAGCTACAATTCTACTCAATTATGCATCTAGATACATTGGATGCCCCACACCAAATTAAGCGTCCTTGTATCTTTGGCCTTTCTCAATGTTCCATTGCTAAAAACATCAGTCTGAAGAAGTCCTTTCAGAGGACAAAACATGTAAAATAATTTTTTTTTTTCATTTTATCATTCAATTATATAACTGCTTAAAATTTATTATATTTATAATAAGGACAAGTGCACAATATTAGACTGTTTATAGACAGAAATCAACAATGCAATCTTCAGACCACTCATTTAGCAGGCTCCTTCTCCATCTCTCATATGTTTCATTTAAACTGTTGACGAGGTACTGTGGTTATTTTTATTTTTTTATTGTATTTAATTTTTCATGTGTTATAATTTTCTTTTCTGGGCATAAATTATACAGAAATTGATCAAATGTTTTATATGTCTGAGTGCTTTTGGCTATACTTTTAGATATTGTCAAGGATGATTTTTATTTTAACTGAATGTATGGATTGTTTCATGTATGTATCTAGACTTATAGGAATGTTTTATTTTCCCAAAATGGTCAGCATATTGTGCTTCTAATCTACCCAAATTTGTAAATAATTATACTGGATATACTACAACATGCCTAACAAGAAAACTCACATTACATCTCTCCATGGCTCAATTAGGTCTCATTTAAACACATGGAGATCTACCAAGCTCTACCCACAATATACTCATTGATAACACAAATATCATCCACATGTAAAAAAAGACTAAAAGTAATTGCAGCATTATTAATAAAAACAGAAAAAGCCAACACTCAATAATATCAACTATGAACACAGCCACTATATGCTGACCATATTTGGAAAGTAAAACATTACTAGAACTCTAGATATATACATTCAGTTAAAAGTAAAATTCTGTCCTTGATAATGGCTAAAAGTATAGCCAAAAGTGTTTGGACATACAAAACATTTGGATAATTTATACATAATTTCCACCCAGAAAAGAAGAAAATAAGAAAACATGAAGAATTAAATTAAAAAAAAAAAAAAAAAAAAAATTAACCGCAGTATCTTGTCAGTCATTTTTAATGAAACTTGTATAAAAGAGGGATTGCTGCTCAAATACACAATTTATATATATATATATATATATATATATATATATATATATATATATATATATGATTTTCCAAGCGTAGCTTAGATGTGGCACAAGGCTGAAAGTAGGAGGTACCCAATGAGGATCAAACTCACTACTAAGTTGTAATTGTTCTTGCAAGACAAGCTTGCTAACCATTATGCTGCCTCGAGGTGCCCAAAGTGATTTTCCAAGCATAGCTTAGATGTGGCACAAGGTTGAAAGCAAGGGGCAACCAGTGAAGATCGAACTAACTACTCAGTCGCAATTGTTACTAGTGATACAACCTTGCTAACCCTTATAACACCTTGGGGAGCCCAATACATATATTTTTGGGATAACAGAGATATTACTCTACTTATTGAACTATTTAGTTCATGCCACATTGACTGATAAACTCCTACAGAAAAAAAATAAAAATAAATAAATAAAAAAAAATCCTCAAATTGCCATATTTATAAAAAACGCACTCACTTAAATTTACAAAAATTTCAACCTTACCATTGCGACTGCATGCACCAAAAACAAAATAATTTCCATGCCTGAAGATGACTGGATGTACAGTTGAAAGTACTTGTTTATTTAAGAAAGACCTTACACAGCTTATAATTTAAAAAAAAAACAAGGATCATAACATTCATTGAGTGATTAGTAGGTTAATACATTTTTAAAAATTGTTAGCGAAGGGATTTTGCCATTTTTATATCATTAACTTTACTGATTTACTTTTTGTATGAATGATTCATTGTAATAAATTTATATATTATATATATATATATATTACATAGTTGGATTGATGTGAGTTTGTGATCCTGGGTTTCACGCTTTTGTGATCGTCAAGAGTTTGTCTGATGATTGTAAAAGAGTGAAATCCAGGGTCACAAACTCACATCAATCCAACCAAATATGTTAGCTCTATCTCTGATATTGAGCGTTTTCTAATAAGTACCACACATATAATATATAAATAATAATAATATATATATATATATATATATATATATATATATATATATTTATTTATTTATATACAGACACTTTTCACATTTTATATATATATATATATATATATATATAGGTTATTGGGTGTGGTTAAGAGAAGTTGGACTGTAGAAAGGAAAAAGTGGGCCTTACCATATCTCTTGCTGAGTTAATGCTGAGAGTTACTTATAAGTACAACTTCCAGTTTACTCATATTTATTATTTCATTTCTTCATATATTTATAAATGTATAAAATAATAAATATGTAAAGAAAAAGGGGCTCTTTTACACCTTCCTTCCCCACTTGTTTTAATCCCCTAGTAACTCAAATATATATTGTGGCAATTGGTCTGAAGAGTGCATGGAGGTGTGAAACTGATTGGCACCATGCAGTGATGATTCCTATGTCTGCACTGCCTACATGAAATAGTTATTAGAAAATCGTCCATACTTACTTTGAGAAACGGAACCAAATAAGGTTGTGGAGATGACTGTAATTCTATCTGTAGCTTCTCTGTGAAACTTTCAGGATCCACTTTCCCATCCTGGAATTTAAAGACATCCAAAACTTAAAATGAAATGCATAGAAAGAAAAAAAAAAACAAAAAAACTTTGCCATTAACCCTTTGAAGTTGAAAGCAGCCAAATGTACCTGTAAGTTTCACACGCTGATAGTCCAGGGATGCCTGAATGTGCTTGCAATCAAGTAACAATGTATTTCAATACACAGTATTAACAAATGTCATATGAATAACTAGATGCACTGAAAGTTATTTTTAGGGGGTGTGTCTACAAAGTTTTTTTTTGGGGGGGGGATCTACAAACATTTCTGGAAATGAAATTTATAAGAGATGTAGATTTTCAAAACCATATCTCACACCCAGCAGTACTAAAAAGGCTAAAATTGCTATAAGTTGAGAGAAAAATCAGTTTACTTAGATTTTCTTTTGCATATATATTAGGTTGGTGCAAAAATAATGTCGTTTTCTCACATATGTTACTATATATATATATATGTGTGTGTGTGTGTGTGTGTGTGTGTGTGTGTGTGTGTGTGTGTGTATATATATATATATATATATATATATATAAAGACATTTTCATGTTTATACATTCTTTTTTATAGATACAAATATTTAAGTA
>OZ010578.1:35486061-35583561 GCA_963932145.1 Acanthosepion lycidas | reverse complement strand
TTCCTAGTGTCTAATAGCCAAATGGACATTACTACTTCAGTAAGGACAGGTTACCAATTGGGCCAAATTGATAAATTGAAACTGATGTCCACTGGATAAGGCAATAGAAGCAACCATTATGAAACATGTTAAGTCTAGAAGTGGGAGTGGTTCCTCTGGTGTAGGACTCGGTCTGCATACCAACTATGTTGCCTATGAACAGTGGGTAAAGAACTTTGAGTGAACGAGTTAAGTTCCTGCAGGCTATGTACAAATTAGTAGACAAACATGCTAGTAATCAACACAGGGATCTTAGTAGCACAGAAAAGTACAAAAGTGAAAAACAAGTTCTAAGAACTGTTGATGCTATCTGTAATTTCAATAACCCGTTCACCATGCCAGACAAAAACAAAGTTTATTGCATATCAGGAGCCCCAACCTCAGTAGAGGTTGAATATGACATACTTAGGGCTGAATCTGCTGTAAGAAAATGTAAAGATTTTATTGCAGACAGGTTGGAAATCAGTGAGAACTTCTTTGACCCAATTAATTGATTGAAACTAAAGACTATCAGAAATGAGTAAAAGTCAGTGACTCTCATCATGTAATAAGGAAATGGTATACAAACAGCAAGGAAATGTTGCATTTTACCTTTTAGTCTTCTCCCAAAAAATACATAATAAATTAGACTTAAAAAAACTCATGACCTATCAACTTGTCCCTGTGCCTTATAGCATAGGGCTTCTAGACAATTTTTTTTTTAAAACCAAAACTGACATATCAAAAGGGATCCGATATATTGACAATAGAATACTTCCAGAAAATTCAGAAAGTTGCTAATAATCATGGATTGAAATGCAATTTTACATTGTCTGAAAAGATCCCACAAACTTTTGAGGAAATCTCAGAAATTATTTTAAAAATGGCATTACAAAAGTGTCCTGTAATATTTAGTACCGACATGTACAAAAAAATTCTCAGTTAAAAGGACTTGAACAGATAAGGAGGGGTGGTGGAGAAAAACTCATTATTGAAGGAGGGAAAATGAGATGTTCAAGAGACTGGAAGAACTTTCTTTCTAATGATGTGAATAAGGAGCAACGTGTACAGATTTTGCTCTCGACTTGGAGTAGTGAATCATTCTTCAAAAAACTGGAGGGACATGAAGTGACTGAATTGTGAGGGCAGAGCTAGCTTATTTATTATCAAATGGGACATCAACAATGTGTCAAGAGAGTGTTTCACTATTCTCCACACAAGAGGAAACATACACAAGGGTTACTAATATATTTTTATGTAAAAGAAAAGGGATTCAAGTTTTTAGAGTCAGAAGTCCTGACTGATATTTTCTTTATTATTCTTTTCTATGCACATAAACTGCATGGACTTGAAGTATTATTCAAAATAGGAAAAAAAAAAAAAAAAAAAAAAAAGGGGTTGCATCAACATCAGCAAGGCAGCTGATTTCTTGTAACAATCTACTTGGCTTTCATGCCTTCAATGGTTGGGACACTAGAAGGTGCTTTTAAGAGAAAAGGAAAATTGAAGGCAATAAAAATTGCTGAATAAAACAAAACACTTTGAGGAGGTGTTTATGAAATTAGGAGAGTCATGGAAAATAAATGAAGACATTTTAAACTTCCATTGAGCAATTTACCTGTGTTGTATAGGAATAAGCGATTTAAAAGTGTCAATGAACTGAGATTCTTCATGTTGCAATCAAAATATGGCAGAGAAGATGGGACTCTTAATGTATCAGGGAACTTTGACTTGAGTGCATTACCACCTTGCAGTGATACACTTCGGTAACATTTAAATTGAGTCATCTACCAGGTTTGTATTTGGAAACAGACATATTGCTAAACCTGACATGCCTCAACCAGTTAGTGTCCATGGATGGATTCATGGTAAAAATGATGAAATGATATCAGATTGGTCTAGTGGAGACATACTTGTTCAGCTTGTCGATGTTCTTGAAAACTTTGTTTGTGAATCTGACAGTGATAATGATGTCCACCATGAATATTTAAATGAAATGTCAGCTGACACTGACAGTTGTGATGAGAATTCTGAGGAATATTTCTAAGAAAATGATAACTAGAATAAACTATTTTTTAAAAACAAAGTTAGGAACTCAACATTAAATCTAATTATAACCAGCAAAGAATGTAAGGCTCACAATTTGAAATGTACATTGACTCTTATAAGATTATATACACTATAAAAAAATTGACATGTATCTTTTACATTGATAATTTGTCTGGATAAACCTTTAATTACTTGGGTTTGTGGGATTTGAAATTCTGATTTTTTTTTTTTTGCACGATTATTCTTTTACATTTACCAATCTGATGGCATCATCAATCATTTAATTTCATTTGTTAATTTGTTATTTTGTTTAATAAAAATTGGTTAATCCAAAGGAAATTTATTAGTTTGAGATTGATAAAATGTATAATACAGCTATAATCATCCTATAAAATACCAAATTTAATAAAAATTGGTTAAGAGAATTTATTAGTTTTAGATTCTTTCCTATCCACAAATATAAATTACGTATGCCATTCAGGGGAAGTGTTAAAAACTGATGTTTTTAGTGAGGTGCAAATAAAAATATTTGCTAGTAACACATTTTTTTGTTTAACAGGATGCAAGGCTACAGGAAAATACCAATCAAATTCAGTTTAGGGGTGTAAATATTTTTTCTGCGGTTGTTGCACTTGAAATTAGGATATTTTTCCATTGATTTGATTTTTCCGCCTTTAGAGAAACCATTATTTACAATGTTTTAAATTATAATGGGGTTTTGAAATGGAATGATCATAACCCTACAAAATGATACCAAGTTTATTGAAACAGGACTATCCAAAGAAATATTAGCCTTAAGATTTCCCCTCCCCCAAATCCAGATTTCCTTTCAGGTTTTTAAAAACTGGTGCATTTGGTGAAGTGCAAATAAAAATATCTGCTTGTAACATGATTTTTTTTTTTGCTCAAGAGAACCCAAAACTACATGAAACTATCAATCAAGTTCTGTTTGGGTTGTTTGGGGGTGTACATATGCAATTGTTGCACTTGAAATTAAGATATTTTCGCATCGATTTTATTGTTCCACCTATAGCAAAATCCTTATTTACAGGAGTTTTTGAGTTATAATGGGATTTTGGGATAGAATGATCATAACCTTACACAATATCAAATTTATTGAAATTTGACAATCCAAATAAAAGTTATTTAGTATTAAGTTTTCCCCTCCCCTCAAATTCAGATGTCTTTTTTTTCATTGGCGTTTCTAGTATAGTGGGAATGAGTTTACTGCTAGTTAGCATGTAATTCAGGTACCAGAGGGCCCTGGGCTACAAAAAAATACCAAGGAAGTCTATGTTTGGTTGGGGGAATTCCCTCCTAGCTCATAGCCTATTTGCTTATAGTTGGAAACAACCAGAGATTAAAGAAATATTAACATTGAATACTAATTCATAGTACCACTGTTCTGTTATCATTGTTATTTTTGCATTATAATCTGTCCAATAATAGGGTTGCTGAAAAGTTCTTAACCCCCAGAAAAATAAGTAGCCTAATTTTTTGGTTATTAAAATAGTTATTTCTGTATTCTGACTCCAGATTTTCGTAGAAGGACCCTCTGGGAATGATTCCGTCCACTCATCTGGGGGTATCAGCAATTGACTGCTTATACTTTTCAAATGCACTTTTCATTCTTGCAAGTTTTTTTCCATAGTGTATGTGTGTGTGTGTATATATATATATGTATATATATATATATGTATATATATATATATATATATATATATATAAAATACATAAAAGGTTAATGGTCAGAGTTGAATTAGACCAGGAAACAGTGGTATTAAAAAATGCTCAATACACATATGAAAAAATAATATAAAAGTAAAAATAACATGTAGAGCTTTCAACTTTAAAAGTCAAGAGTTCAGTTGAATCTGCTACCTTGGTTCCAACCTTATGGTATCCTCAGGGGATTTCTTTTTTTGTTTTTTTTTTGATAAAAATTGCCAAGGATACCGTAAGGTTGAAACCAAGGTAGTGGATTCAATTGACCTCTTGATTTTTAAAGTGTGTGTGTATATATATATATATATATATAAAGAAAACTTTAAAAAGATGAAAAATCAGGCAACTTATTAAAAGGTATTAAATAGTAACTTGATGTGTCTTTAAATGAGGGAAAAATGCTTAAATAAAAATTATTTCAATGTTTCTATAATAACATCATTTCATTACATTTACCTTTTGTTTTTATTGACAAATGTAATAAAAATTTCAGAAACAAACTTCACAGACTAACTATAACAAGTATTATGGGACCAAAGTAGTATTTGATTATTGGCAAAGTGAGTCCAAATTATAGGAAGATAAAATGTGTATATATTTTAGTGTAGACGGTTTCAAGGACATCCTCACCACCCAAAATAATCCTTGGATGATAGAGAAAGATAGCATGGAGTAGAGGAAGGGTTTTACTTACAATCAGACCTTGTATGAGATCTCTGACATTCATGATCGTCTCTGGCCGCTGATTGGAGGCCAACTTCAGCAGAGTAGCCATAAAATTCTTGCATTTTCTAACATTGTCAATCATATTGCTGTTCTGACCTGTAAGGGAAGAATTTTGTGTGTGAAAGTCAAATTTCAGAATTAAAAGTGGAAAAAAAAAAAAAAAAAAAAAAAAAAAGGTTTGTTGAGTGACCTGGAGTTTTGCACACACCTAATACATTAATATTTTAATGAAATAAAATCAGATTAAAAGCTGAGAAAGAGTAATGGCTGTAGGCCATCAAGATTCATTCACTCTGGTTAAAAAAAACTATTTGTAATTAGCAAATTAAATTCATCAAATATTCTACATTTCATAGTAGATGTTTATTGTTGTGAAAAAAAAAAAAAAAAAAAAAAAAAAAAAAAAATGGCATGAGGCCTAAAATTGGGGTAGGGAGAGTTCGTCTTAGCTTTTAACCTAGCTAATCCCTTCACTTGAATATTTAATCTTTCACTGTTATACGCCATTGCAATTAGATCTATTTCTGATTCATTTTTTTTACCCTGGCCGGATATGAATGCTACGAAAGCCGAGAACAAAATAAAAAGTAATTTTCTGTGCATAGGCTCCACGTATCACGTCTGGTCTATGAAGTGGGCTCTGGCAGCAGCCAATTACGAACATTCCTGCTGGAAAAAGAAATGCCCCCTGAAGACTACCAGACTGCTCCGCTCATCAACTGTTGCTGATCCCAGGCTTGAACGGCCACTTTGGCTGTCTGTCCTCAGCATGACAACACCTTGGTAACCCACCACTGTCACCTCAGCATAACCAGCATCAGCAAAGCCAGATTCATGATTTCTGACTACTCGTGTTCGCACCATCATAGCCAGATTCACAGTTTCGCTAACCACTCCGGGCCATCACCTTGGCATAATCAACATGTAAAAGATGTCCCCCTGCAGCCATCACTGCAGACCCATTCCACAGGACAGGTCTACCAACTCCGCCACCAAGCTACCACCACAAGCAATCCAGTCAACCCACCACCGTGACACCAATCCACTAACACGCGCGAGGCAGTTTCATAGAACAGGCCTACCAATGCTGTCACCACAGCATAACCAACATGTACACTGACTATACCTTGTGACTTCAGCCAGCATATAGAATAGTTCAACTCAGTGCTTTCCTCTCAACTCTGAGCGTCATCTGAACAATACACCAGAAATGGACATTGCACCTATTTTGCAATATCTGTATGACACTGTGTACATACTACCAATAAATGTTGTTTGAATTCTAATCCTCGTTATTCCTTTCTCTTGCAACCAAATGCTTAATATAACAACTGGTGTCAGAAGCGTGCAACGAGGGAAATGAATATAACAACAGACATCAGTAGCAAAGGGGTTAAAAAACTCAACAGAATCAGCAAACCATTCTCTCTTTACCAATAATCATCTCATTCCCAACTTTGCTGAACTCACTGCGTATGAATCAGACTGAGATCTAGGGGTTCGGGATCTGATCTACTCCATTACAATTAGATCTCTTTCTGATTCAGTCTGCATGCTGGCTGGATGTAAATGCCATGAAAGCAGAGAATGAAATAACCAAAGTCATTTTCTGTGCATTAGGCTCCTTGCATCATGTCTGGTCTAAAGCAAACTCCAGGAGTGGCCAATCATGAATGTTCCCACCAGAAAAAGACATGCCCCCGAGGACTACCAGAGCTGCTTAGAAGCAGGCCTCTGAGAACAATCAAGTCAGTGGAGGGCCACCAGTCCAATGCTGCCTCTCAACATAACCACTCTTCTCACCAACTGGTGCTACTCCCAGGCTTGACTGGCCACTTAGGCTGCAGCATGGTAACACTTTGGCAATGTACCACTGTCACCTCAGCATAAACAGCATTCAGTCAGATTTGTGACTTCTCCAGACTACCCACACTTGCACCCTTATATCATCATAGTCAAATCCATAGCTTTGCTAGCCACTCTGGGACAACACCTCAACAACCGACCACTGTCACCTCAGCATAATCAACAAGTACTAAACATGCCTTTACAGTAATAACTGCAGCCTCGTTCCACAGAACAGACTTACCAACTGCAGCCAAGTTACCACCGCAAGCATGCAACCTACTTGACCCACCACTGTGCTACCAAACAAAAATTTTGAAGACTTATTGTTCTTGAGCTGCATTCTGCATCTGTAAGGGCCTTAATCTGGTCTGATGATCAGCTGGTGTCATGGACAACCAGTTAAATCCTCTTGCTTAATGCAGACAAAATTTTCATGGGCTGACCACTTAAATTTTCATTCCGTTGCCTTCAGAGTCTTAAGAAATTTGCAATAGCAGTTTTATTACGTTTAATCTTACCAATGATTGGATGTTGAGAGATAGACTTGACAATTCTGCTACGTTCAAACTGTCAATTTTTTGGTCTCTGCCATGTTTTTAAATAATGTAATACTAAAGGGAGATGTTGACTAAATATTTTCTTCAGTTTTTGTGTTCTTACAGTTCTCCTTTTATAAGGTTTAAGGGAGTGTAGAATCATTAGACCAAGTGCTTTTGCCCAATTCATTATTTGTATGCTTTCCTGTGTTTTTGATCTAAATTGTATTGTGTAGAAGTAATAGAAATTATAAGGAGAGCTGGTGGGAATGAATATATACATTATGATCAGGAGTTCTGTAACCCATTAGGGTCATAGGGCACCACGTGTACTGCAGCCACAGTAAAAGTGGTACTTGGGCAAGATACCCTGATGGAGCTCAATTCTCTCCAGTTTGATTCAGAATTTTCTTCTAGACTGGCTGCCAACCAAGGCTATAGCACCCAGTCTCTCCTGCTATTTTAGCCATAGCTTGGGGTGGGGGGATAGAAGAGATGGAGGCATACCTTTCCCCAAGGGTATTAGCACATAAGTGAATGTAATGGCCTCAACCAGAATTCGAACTGCTTCCCCGATTCCTCAATCGGGGCCACTAACCATTACTCTACCATGTCTGCATATATAAAATAGACTGAGGGAAGAAATTTTGAGACATAAATAACAACAACAAAAATAAATCAAAATAATATTTATTGTATATTATTAAGACTTCAGACCAAATAGAAGCATATGAGAAAAAAAAAAAAAAAAATTTTTTGGACACGTGTCCTTTCTCAACAGCAAATAAAATGAATTTAGAGGTTGTCACCTGCTGTTAAGTGGGACTTTGCTAAATATTTTATTAATTGGCAAGTTTTTTTTAAACTACAGGTCATCTGAAGTTATGCAAATCACAAACCTCAATAACTCAAATTTGCTTTAAACAATTTTTGTCAAATTTTAAACAATTTAGACATCAAAACAAAGCGTGAATTAGTTTCAACATTTTATTAAACTTATTGGATTTATAAAAACTGCAGTCTGAAGTTATAGTGCAGATTAAACTAATAATAGTTTAAACGCCTCTGAAATTAAAACTATTTAAAAAAAATTTTTTTATCCTATAACATGTTGAAATATGGATAATGGAAAGGATCTAATAAATGTTGTAAAACAGAAAATAGCAAAGTTACTGAGTGAGAGAATGTACATATTGGAGATATCAAAGAAGTTTTGCAGAGATCATCAAATAGTAAAGAGGGCTGTTGAAAAGTTCAGAACTAGAAGCAAAGGAAGAGGCTTTAAGAACTTGTATGCTTGAGGGGAATGTAAACTAAAGTGAATTATAGTAAAACAACCACTTTTGACCAGCACTCAGATCTTTGAACAGGCCAGAATTGAGGGAATCAAGGACAAAAGGTATAAAATACTTTGCAAATTGGGATCTGTCAAGAAATTTCCTAGTCAAACCTCCTCTCAGTAAAGCAAATATTTTAAGTGCCAAAATTGGGTCAAGAAATACAATAAAATTGTCTTTTGTAAAGTAATTCTTGCAGAAAAATCTCAAGTGACACATAATAGACATGATAGATGGGCCTATGGCTACAAGAAGGCAGTAAAGTGGTGGCAGTGTGATGATATGGACAGGAATTGTTGACTAAACCATTATTAGAATATTCAAAGTCAATGATGGAATTTGACTGAACAGTGCTAACTATTGTGATTTCATAGACAAGACTTAAAAAAGTCCCATCCTCACAGTTTCAAAGTGAAGTGCATATTTATGCATGACAATGCACCGTCTCATGTATTTAAGGTTCACTGAATTTTTTGAGTGTAAAAGGTTTACAGGAGAGAAGATAAGTGAATGGCTACCATCAAGTCTGAATCTGAATGAAAATCTATGGTCAATTGTGAATATGAAATCATACAAAGGTGGCAAACAATATGACAGCAAAACAGACCTTTGGGAAGTAATTAAAACCACCATGTTGGAAATTGAACTTGCTGTAGTAAAGAATTTAAGAAAATCAATGGACTAATATATGTTTGTTATTTGTTCTATTATAGCTGTTGATCAATTGTTGATGATTACCTTGTTATTGAAGTAAAGTGTTTTTCTGGTTTTGCATAATAAATTCATACTGCAGTTTTTATAATAAATCCAGTAACTTTAAAAAAACATGTTGAAACTACGTAAAAATTTAACTCAAGTTTTGTTTTGATGTTTAAATTAATCTTTTAAAATGTGAGTTATTGGGGTTTTACATAACAATATCAGATGGCCTGCGGGATATCTCCCCACACACACATGCGCGGGTCAGATAAAAAGTAAGGTGTTCTATTTTATTAGGATAGCCAGCCCACAAAGCCAGATGCATATGATGGTAGCATGCTTCCCTCTAATAACTTATAATTTTTTGCCTTCTTTCAGATAGAAGCTGGGTGGAATTTGGTCAAAATGGTATAGCATCAAAGTGTGTATTAAGCAGACCTAACATTTATGGAGACCAAACAGTGGATATGAGCACTCGAAGGTGATGGGTATTGTTTCACTCATGGCGACAGCAAATTGCCTGAAAATGTGGGCAACTTATACTGGAACAGATTTTCTTTTACATCAGCAGCATGCTGACTCTTGATTATTGTCAGTAGAAACTTTCCGAGAAGAGGAGGAGTCATTGTTTACAAGCACTATTGTCCTAATCTTTATGGTCATTATCACAATGCTTTAAGCCTTGTGTCCTCTAGACTTCATCAGGTACTTTTCGATCTGGATAACTTTCAAAGAATTTTGGGCTGAAACCTTTAGATTAAATAAAGTTACGTTTGAAATTCCCTGAAGATTATCCAGTTCATAACAAGCACATGATGATAGAAACTTATCCATACAAGTTAAAATAGTTAATAGTAATTTTTTGTTGCATTTGATATATATATATATATATATATATATATTAGTATGGATAAGAATCTGACAAAATGCTATGATAAAGAACAAGTAGGAAACGGACCTCATTCTAACATGTTTCACTTTATTAAAGCTTTGACAGAGATCAAGATAGATTTTTTTTTTTTTTTCTAGCTTGATCTCTGATAAAGTGAAACATGTTAGATCGAGATCTGTTTCCTACTTGTTCTTTATCATAGCATATATATGTAAGCAAATATATGGATATAGATCCGACAGTATGAAGAAAAATATACGGAAAAAACAAACAAAAATCCTTATATGCAATTATGCTGTTTTAATGTTAATATGTCAATGTCGGACGTTTTGGTCTAATAAACCATCTTCAGGACATATTCATAAAATATAATTAACATTATCGTCTTTGTCATGTTCAATTGATAATGTTAATTATATTTTATGAATATATATATAGATAACAAAAAAAACACAAACAAAAAAAAAATTAACAAAAAAAAAATAAATAAAGTAAAATTATTAAATTGAAACATCCATTTCCTTGAAGTTTTATTACTACATAAAGCATTGTCAACAATTAATTTGAGCAGTATTGCTTTCATCTTAATTTGTGTTGCACTTTGGTGAAAATACTTCGACCATCATTTTGTTGTTAGTATCAGGTAAGTGCAAAAATAAATTTTTTTCATTTTTAAACTATAATGCTAATTCAGAAAACTATGATGTAATTACATGTATAAATGGAACCATAAGCAGACCTTAAACCTGCTCACAGAACTTATTGTGACCAGGTTGCTTCTGGCCACTGAAACTGCATGTAAACAGATGCCAACCAAATACTCTTGGGCTGCCAGGTGTTCTATGGTGTGGCTAGCAGACCAAATATGAGTATGTCTCTGTTGGCTGTTCCAGCACATCTCACAATCTCTGAAGTGAATCAATTGACAGTGATCACCTAGTGGTTCGTTGCATCCCCCATGGAGGAATTATTAATTTCTTCCAGTGAGAGTAGCAACTTGTTTCTTGTGTAATCCTAAAGTGGGTCTTCAACATCGAAACAAGGTGGAAGATTTCCTCAAGACAAGCGACCACTTCAGAAAATCTATTAGGTTGGTGCAAAAATAATTTTGTTTTCTAACATATGTTACTATGTGAGAAAACGAAATTATTTTTGCACCAACCTAATAACAATTTATTGACAAAGAATAATACATAAACATGCATCATCTACACATCTGTATAGTAAAATGGTAATTCCAAATAGTGAGGCTGTTTAATTGTTTTTTTTTTTACTTCCACCAAATTATAGCAGGTTTTCCATGGTTGATATTGACAACTGTAGTAATAGCTCTCCCCTTGCAGTGAGTCTACATTTTTGTGTGTGTCCCATTCACAAAATGCATGTGTTCTTGTCTTTGAGAGATGTAGATTTTCCTAGTCTTTGACTAAAGATTTTCTGGTGACTATTGAAGTCAAATGCTTCTCTGGTTTATATGAGTGATCCTTTCTGGTCACCCCATTCTAAGTTTGGCATTAATATATGTAAAAATTTCCACCTTTGTCTGGATTATGTCAAGAAGTCCACAAAAACATTGTCCCAGCAAAAACATTTTTCTAACTATCAATAAGAAATTAATATTAAGGGATTCACTCCTCTCAAATAAAATTTCAGCTCAGAAATCCAAACATTTCTCTCTCTCTCTCTCACACACACACACACACTCTGCATATCTCATCAACATTAATGTTTAATTCTCAGTTTCTTTTCTCATTTAACTCATTATTTAAAAGATCTCAGTGTTGTCATGATTTATTTCTAATCACCATTTTGCTTTTTCATGCAACTGAATGTCAAACCAGGGCCAGTACTCTATTGCACATACAATATCACTATTAATTTATAGTAATGGTTTTAAGTTTACTTTACACTGTTAAAGAGGTTTAAAGAAAAAAAAAAAAAAAAAAAAAAAAAATGCTAATTTTTTAAATTTTATTATAGGAAGACAAAATAGGAAGTAAATAAGTGTTTGCAACAGAAACCAAGCACTTGACCAGTCAATACAGATCAGCTTCGATTCCAGAAATTTCCTAATGAAGAGGAGAACCATGAAATTGTAGAACGTTACAGACGTTGCTGAGGGTCATTATTAAAGTGGACCTATACAAAGCAACACTAAATGTCCCAGAAGGACTAAACATTGATGAACAACTGTGGAATAGTCAAATTGGAAAAAGTTTTAAAATAAAAGAAAATAAAAAAGAAAAAGAGTACCATATTTGCTATTATTAAGTCTTCTCTGCACTTTGTGTAACAAAAGAACAATCCATTTCTTGATTGCATTGTGGCAGGATTAAAAATGAATTCCATGTGACAACTGATGACTTTATGGGCAGTGGTTTAACTGTGACAAGCACCAAACATTTACCTCCTAAACCAAAGTTGCTCCTAAAGAAAGTTATGGTCACTTGTTTGTAATTGGTAAATGGAAGGATTCCCTACAACTTCTTGAATCCTGGTGAAACCATCATAGCAGAGGGGTATTGCTGAAGAAATAGACAAAATATACCAAGAATGACAATGGTCATTTTTGATTGAATATTGTCATAGAAGAATTAGTCAATCAATTTAGTCCAATAAATGATTTTGTAGAAATTGAATGAACTTGACTATGAAACTATCTCAACTTGTTCACTAGGCATCTCTTCGACTATTGCTTTTTAAAGTGTCTTGACCATTTCCTGCAAGAGATGGTCATTAACCACCAGGTGGCAGCTCAAAAGGCCTTTAAAGAAAGCATAAGTTCCAGGATTCTAGAAGTCTTATCAGAATACTTACTTTTGGTAAGAATGCTTAGATTCTATTTTTTTTTTTTTTATTTTAATTTTTTTTTTATTCAGCTATAAATTATATTCTAAGCCGATATATATTGCTTTAAAGTTGATGGATAAAAACTACAAATATTTTGGGATTAACCTATGATCCATGTGGATCAGAAATAAAGGATAAGTAATTAAAATAAAGATAAAAGAAATACGAGAAGAAAAAGGAAGGTAATGGTTAATTTTTTGTTTTCATTTTTTTTTTTTTTTAGCCTCTTTATCTCCACCGATTACTCTTTTCCACACTGTTAACTAGAGAGCAGTCTTACTACCTTAAACATACTTATCTTATATAACCACCTTTCCTGAACAGGGCTGCCTCCTTAATAAAAGATGAGTGTTACTAAGTATAGGCATGAGAATAAATTCTTGCAGTGTCAGTTAACTCTAGAGTGAATCAAATGGGGGTTGGGGAATACTTTTGATTTGGTAGACATGGATTGTGACATTCCTTGCCATCATCTTAAGGGTAGAGAATGTAATGGTTGTAATTGGTACCTACAGACTGGCTGAATTTGTTCAATTGCTTTTTGTTTTGGCATCCGATGTTCAAATTTGTGAAATGTACAACAATGGCTGTAAGCTTGCAAAGACCAAGAATGTAAATATTTTTGAAGGCAATTTTGTAGTAGCTCTATCTCTGATGTTGAGCACCATTTAAAAACAATGTTAAATTCAATCTATTATTTGAATATTAAATGTATGTTACCAGGAAAAAGAAAAATGTTTTTTTAGTATGCATTCCAGTTGTTTGCCTTCACACACACAAAAAAAAAAAAAAAAAAAAAAGAGCATACATACACAAACTGCAAATATATCAAGTTAAAGTACAAAAAGGTAGCAAAGGTATGAGCTCAATTTGTTGCTGTGCATCCTTTCAAGCACAAAGAAAAGTGGTTGACTGTTTGAACCAATCTGTAAAAGCAAATATGCTACACCTTTGATATTTTTGAAAAGTAAAAACAAAAAACAACACACAATCAAAAATCACTCAAGTTGCATCCACAACAAAAATAACTCACCTGGTATAACTCCACCAGCCTGTGTAACAGGCACTGAACCTGGAACTGTAGTGGTTGTTGCTGTCGCTGTTTGACTAACTGTTGAGACATTAGAATTATGTAGAGATACAATAGGTGTATGGTTTACAGGCACCGAATGTCGTAACACTGTGTGATGAGTTGTGGTAGGAACCTGACCCTGAGGCTGCTGGATGGTCAGAATAGTTGGAGTCTGTTGCCTTGGTTGACCTTGGGTGGTGACAGTCTGAAATAAAGTTCCCAAATGCCTAATAAGTAGACATTTTTGATGAAAGCATCTGTGTCAAGCAGCAAGATCAAATTCTCCTATTTTAACTATGTGTATGATGTACATACTAAGATGCATACAGTATTTAAAAATAAAAAGTACCCTGTATTAGGATTTTAATCAATTGACCATCTATAAACACTCAATAGGCTACTACCCTTTAACGTCATGATGAATAAAACTTACAAAAAAAAAAAAAAAAAAAAAAAAAAAAGAATCTGGCTGAATATACAGATATGGATCCCAGTCTATTTCACTGTACGAGATGCCTGTAGACCCCTATAAGGAGGTTCATCCACCCCTTGAAAAGTCATATTTGTATATTTGTAATTCTGCTGGATGTCTAGTCACTCCTTACCAGAAAATGCTGGTAAGGGAACCAATTTAGTCACTGATGACCTGACCATATTACTGGTCAATTGTGCTTGAATATTAAACCAAATGTAAAATTAAGCAGTGATAACAATTGATCCTTTCATTTGTTAATATAAATTAAAACAATTATAATAAACTATTTTTTTTACTGCTATAAACTTTATTTTGGGATTTCATGTGACAAAAGAAAAAAAAAAAAAAAAAAAAAAAAAAAAAGTGAAAATAACATCTTTCAGCCTAGATCATTGAAATTCTTTTTAAAGCAAATATACCTCATTAATAAAACTTTTAAAAGGCCTATAATGGTAGATCTTACTTTCATTAAAAAATTTTTTATTATATATTGTATATATATATATACACACACACACACAGAGTGCGATGGATAAATCATCATCAAAATTAGACAAAAATGATAACACTGACATCTCATTTTAAGATAAATTAACTAAAATTACACAAAAATATCTTGAAATACTAAAATTAAATTTATTAAAAAAAAAAAAAAAAAAAAAAAAAAAAAAAAAAACACAAAAAACCCCACAAAAACGCCATTGGCTTCAACCAGATGACTTTGCAACTCTTCTAGAATGTCTCCTTGTCTAAGTTGGTGAATGCTGACATAATCCTTGCCTTCAGTTCATCTTTGGTGTTACAAGGAGTTTTGTTGGTCTCTTGATCAACTGCACTCCTCAGATGATAATCAAAAGGGTTGCAGTCAGGGGAGTTAGGTGGCCAGATGTAAGGGGTCGTGTGGTTCCAGAAATTGTCTGACAACTATGACTTGTGTACCATGATTCAGAGTCCTGTTGACAGACATCAGGTCTTCCAGCAGCTACACTCTTGACCCAAGGCAGCACCAGCTCCTCAAAACACTTGATTTAGGTATCCATGCAGAGTCTGCGGCCATGTGGGAAGATGAATGGAGGCATAACATTGCTATCACTAGTGATCACTCCGAATACTGTGATGTTGACTGGATATATTATTCAACTCTTTCCGAATCCTCTGCACTGTCCACAGATTGACATCCAAACACTCTGCAATATTTGTATTAGATTTTCTGGTGTGAATGCCAAGCAGTACAACATTCCATTTCCAAATTTCTGGCAAAGTGAACTGCATCATGCTCTTTTTCTTGCAGACAGTGACAGCTTAACTGACCCTTCTATAATGCGCAGTCAACAAAATCAAAAACAAACAACGTGCATGCATGAAATTAAATATATAAAATGCTGACAATTTACCCATTGCACCCTCTGTGTGTGATTATTATATAAGGAATAATGTCAAATTAAAAAAAATTCATTAACTGCTGAAACTAACATTAAAAGATTTATATATTTACAGTTTGTATCATAAACATGTATTTCTAGTACTTCACCAGAAGTGCCCACTGTATAAAGAGAATTATCTACATGTAATGGATTCTTTTGGTGACATTGAAAAATATTGCATACACAATGTAACAGTATATATATCTATATCTGGGTGCCAGACCTTTTTCTCTATCATCCCTCAAAAATTTTATACAGTCCCTAATCAATTTTTTAAAAAACTTTATCAGAGTTGTTAGCATAATAAAAACACCAGTAAAATGTTTAAGGGAATAAATTTAGGTTCATTCAATCTTTCAAACCGTGGTCTCCATGCCCTGCGACCATTATTTTGAAATTTGATTTTAATGAAAGTAGTACAGGTTGAAACAATAAACACTATTTATTTATTAAATAGTTTATTTACACTATCTATTATATGACTAGCCAACAGCTGCACTTCAGATGGACTTTGTGCTTAGCTCCTGCAGAGAGCTTTTGTGGCTTCGGTCTTTTACAGTCAGCATTCTATATATGTAAAAGTTATAAGAATTTAGAAACAAAATTATTTTATTGCAATCTGTTATACTCAGAAAAGTATCAACATAAAAAAATTTTCTATCCACTGTATTTAGCATTTAATTTAATATAAAATTCATTCATTTTCAAATTCACCATGTGCATAAATTGTTATACTGTACTTATGGACTATAATGGGTATGTCCCAATCTGTATAAATACAGTAGAATATACTGTATGTAGTAGTCATCAGAATTCTTTTGCAATTCACTTCTAGCTCACCACTAGCAGTTGATTACTTACTACATGCTGCTGGCGAATCTTGTATGGTGTTCCTGTTATAAATATTATTGTTCATTATCAACCTTCATTTTGTTTATTATTATTCAGTAACCTTTTCCTAGGTTACAATAATAATTAAATTAGCTAGTGTCAAATGAATTAAATTCAAAGAAATTGGCTTGATCCATTTGTAAAATAAAAAATTATATTTTTTAGTACAATTTACGCAAGGAATTTCGCATGAAAATCAAAAGCAAGTAAACTATGCATACCATGTAAAAGACATGTGACAAGATAATAGGAAAATACCAAACAGGTATTTGTCTTTGTTCGATTTTACGCATTTAGAGGACACCATCTGACTGAATTGCGTGTTAATTTGCTAATAAAATATTTATTTGACACCTTTATTTGGCATAACTGTTCTTTACATATTAAACTGATCTCTAGTCTGCATTTATTTTGCATACAATTTTTTTTTTTTTTTTTAAAAACCAACATTCTTTATGATCCCTTCACATAAAGTGACTCTTAAGACCCAAACTATGTAATATTTTGAATTTGTCACTGTACAGGTACTAGGGGGAAGAAAAAAGAGAAAAAAAAAAAAAAAAAAAAAAAAAAAAAATGGAAGAGCAATATACCATGCCCCACTTAAGTTTTAATTATGGCTTCATTAGAGTTAGACAATATCTAAATTTAACTTTAAATGAGTTACCGATTACATTTTTTAATTGTGTAGAACTATAGTACTACCCGTTACTTTAGGTTGTTTATGATTCACAGAGATAATATATAACAAAAAAAAAAAACGGATGGATGTACACTGCACTTTATATAGAAAAAGATTTATTGGAATGGGTGGCAAAACATTGGCTAATTGTCAATTGATTCAAACTTTATAAAATGGTAAGTAATAAGGATTTCCTTGTAGATGGTTCACATATTTTAATAATTTAGTAAATGTCTATAAATTTATGAATAAAAATGGTTTCCACATTTATTTCTTTATAAATTGGTAAATGATAAATATTGCTTTGAATTAGTTCTAATTGTATTAGTTTTTAGAATTGTGTAAATATATAAATATCATTTAATATTTTTGTTGCAAATGTTCAAGAACAAAACAAATGTATAAAGTTACTTTCATATGCTTAGGTTTTATTCCAATTCTAACTTTTTCAAATAAACATTGTCAAAGAGTGAAGTTAGTTTAAAAAGCAGTGTCATGGGAAAAACCATCTTTCTGACACTTTATCTTATTGTGAGCACATTTTTCCATGTTTGCTGAATTTTAATTAAAAATTCTGTATTGCATTCGTATTGGCCCCAAATATCCAAACTGATGTCCTCTTGTCACTGCAGATGTTAATTTTGAGCCCTGCATGTGAGTGTGTGTGGACCATATAAGATCCCTTCTACAATTTATCTTACCCATAATTTTTAATTTGCTAATTTTTGCCACAAATTCAATGAGAACAATGCATATATTCAATAGATAGGACTTTGGAGTTGTAGCATAATTTTTTAAAACCAACCAATTAGATGTTTAACATACAAGGAAGGTTAAAATGAATTGGTCAAAAAGTAATGATCAAAAACAAGATGTGAGTATTAGTCCAGATAATTCACGACTTCAAAGACACAGAAGACAAAATGAAGAGGATCCTTTCTCAGTTTGATAAGATTTGTTGTTCAAATCAAAATTGGGTTTTTGGAAAAAGGAATTTTTACAAATTCAACTCAATCACTTATATATATATATATATATATATATATATATATATATATATATATATATATCTCAACAGTGGTCTTTTTCTCTGTCCATAACTTATCAAGCAAATGGATATATAAAATACAAAATGAATTCTGCCTTTATTTGAATGCCAATCCTGAAAGCAAGCAGACAAGTAACACCAGCATTCTGTTGCTTGAACATCATGGGAAAATATCTTACAAATCCTAAATTAGGCAGAGTACACAGATACTACACTAATCCCCCCACAAAAAAAGTAAGGGGGAGTGGGCAGTATGCACTGATTGTATTTACTTGCAAGCCAAAGACAAAAAACTGTCCATTTGCCACAACCACTTTCACATTGATATCCACCAACCACCCTCTCCTTAGTGCAATGAGGGTGGTACCACTGCAGGGTTGTGATCCATGGGATCAGGCATCCCTCAAAACTTTGACGAGTAATGTATGCATTACATTAGTATTCTGTTGCTTGAACAGCATGGTAAAAATATCTTGCAAATCTGACACTTGGTAGAGTTTGTGAGTAACAAACATCATGAGGAATTAGGAACAGAAATAATAATGATGAGCAGAAGATAGTGATTGACATTGCATTTAAGTTTTTGCAGATTAAAGTTAACTAGAAAATATGGAGTCGGAAGGGAGTTAAATACTTAAATAATACTGTCATTTTCTATGACAATACATAAACATGGATAATTACTTGTGTGTGTGTGTGTGTGGGATGGCAAATGTTTAAATTGTGTAAAATGGGTTTTGTGAGTAACAGTTGTTACTATGTAAAAATCTATAAATTGGAAAATAAAGAAAATGTATTCTTTGGAACATACGTACAGAAACAAGGAAAGTTCACATACCTTGGCATTGTGTAATTTTCCAGGCAGGACAGCAGTGTTTGTTGTGGTTTGTGGCTGAAGCACACTTGCTTGACTGGCTTGTACCAAGACCAACTGACCCTGATCATTTTTGACCAGCACAGTACCTGGTTGGAGTTGGATACTTGTAGGAAGAGTAATAGCATTCTGAAAGATCCAAAATGAGAAGGAAAAATTCATAAGACAGACAAAAAAAAAAAAAAAAAAAAAAAAAAAAGCTCCAAGATAGAGGTAGAGCACATTTAAAAATCAAAGTGTTTTATTAAAATTTCATTTAAGAGTTAATTAGTCAAGCGATGTCTATTTCTGAGTTGAGGTATTGTAAGTATTTATGCTATTTACAATGTCCAGACTGTTGTCCTCATCTTTGTCATATTCACAATGTTTCGGCTGTTGTATGTTCTGGCCTTCTTCAGATGATATTAGTTGGAATTTTGAAACAAACCCTTTATTTAGACCATGGGAGTAGATCGTTCTAATTTCACATACCATGCCTTTGGATATCTCAGTTCCAGTTAATTCACCTTGGTAGCTCAACTTTCCAAATTTTTGTTCTCTTTGCTGAGGCAGGGTATTAAACTCACAACTCTTTTGGATCACTCAACCAAACCATACAATATATATTTTTGAACAATAAAAAATATTAAAAAATTAAAATCTTCAGACACACTG
The DNA here is from genome assembly GCA_963932145.1 of Acanthosepion lycidas. Taxonomy (NCBI): domain Eukaryota; kingdom Metazoa; phylum Mollusca; class Cephalopoda; order Sepiida; family Sepiidae; genus Acanthosepion; species Acanthosepion lycidas. The sequence goes on along the minus strand of OZ010578.1, from coordinate 35,563,761 downwards.
GGTTGTAGATTAATAATAATAATAATAATAATAAAAAAAAACGAAAGAATATTATTTCATTTAGATTCCTCAACTAGTTTTGGCCAAAATGGCCATCATCAGGACAAGAAATATTTCTGCTTGCTGGTAGCAGTGAACTACAGAAATGAATGTCTTGATGGAGAAAATGAACTTTTGTCTGTAGTTTTCATTTGTTTTTTTTTATTTTTTTATCTTTTCAACATGAATCTTTTAACATTCCTTGTGTTGGTCAAACAGTCTCTTTTAAGTTGTTATTTGAGATAAGAGCTGGATGCTGCTCTGAATTCCCCTGGTCAGTTTGACAGTTTTATTGGTCCTGGAGAGGGGATGTGTCTCTGTTAAGTGTTTGTGTGTGTGTTATTTGGCTCTTAGGGAATGAATGAGTATGATATGTGTAAGTGTGTATATTGCTGTGGGTGTGTGTTATCATTTGGCTCATTAGGGAGTGAGAGAGTATGATGTGTATAAGTGTGAGGCCTCAACACCTCTGAAAGCATGTCTGTCTTGTGTGGGTGAGAAATGTGGGTAGGTTTTGATTTGTAGTGTTATATATTAGTACTATCTATATTGTTAAATTTGTGGTTTAGCCCAGCTGGATAGTGTTTTTAGATGTTGTATCCACTTATTTTCATGGAACTCTAAAATCTTTCTAATGTTATCTGCTCTGAACGTGTTTGTGTGTGTGTGTGTGTGTGTGTGTGTGTGTGTGTGTGTGTATTAGTAATCCATTGGTATGACCCAAGTGAGTCTTATTAACACAATATAGAATTTGAAATATTAAATGTTAAAACTGACTCTCAAAGAGCACCCAAAGTTTATTTGCATTAAACAGAGCAAAATTTTTCGTATAATTGGAATTAAGATACCATTAGTTATTTTCACCTGCGAATTTTAAAATTGTTTGACACTATCTGTTTGTATTTCCTCAAGAACACATGGCACAGTGGATAAAGGCGTTGGTTAGATCCAGTGACAGGACCCAAAGAGTGTGAGTTCAATACTTGGTTATGGCAGTGGAAAACTTTCAGAGGGAAAAAATTAACAAGAGATAACTGACATCTATTAAATATGGCATGTGGAATTAGAACAGTCTATCCCAGTGAGCGAAATAAAGGGTTCAGTTCGAAATTCCAACCACCTGAAGAAGGCTGGAGTGTACAACGGCCAAAACTTTGTAATAAATATGGCGACAAAGATGAGGACAATAGTCCAAATAATGGAAATATTGTTTGACACTGTTTATAGTGTCAGTTTGTAGTTTTGGAGTCTACATACATGATTGCCTAAGCGTGTATCACACACGGCCCATAACTGACTGACTAGTTAATAAAAAAAAAAAAAAAAAAAAATAAAATAAAATAATAGCCTTTTCTGTTCAGACCAGATAGTACAAAGCAGTTCAAAAGAATGGTTTTCAAGTAGATACGGTAAATTGCCCTTAGAATTTAAAAATTATATAATACAACAATCATTAGAGTTATTAATTATGTGCACATTTTTTTTTCTCTCATTTCATCCCAAGAAAGAAAAAGCCACTAGAATGCAAGTGGTGGTGGTAGTGGGGGGGGGGTCACAGGGGGTGATAATGAATGAGAAGATTGAAAATGGGGAGGATTAAGGAAAGGGTAGAAAAGGAACAGAGCCCAAGACAGATGATGGCGATTGATGTTGCACTCAAATCCTTGAAGATTGTAATTATCAAGGAAGCAAGATGTCAGAAGAGAGTTCCACAGTCAGGAAGTGTGAGGAGAAAAAAAAAACAAACACTATAAAAAATGACAGTTGAATCTAGCAAGTTCAACAGTATAACAGACCAAGTTACCAATCCAGTAGCACATTTAAATTCATGTAGTCAGAGCATCAGGAAAAAAAAGCTTGTCTGAACAGTTGCCATGAAAATATTTTTAGAAGAGACAGAGGGAAGCCATGTCACATCGGTGAGAAAGTGACTGGGGACAAGATGCCTGGTCAGGATTTATTGTATTGCAGACCTGTCTTTGGATCCTGCCAAGAATCGAGATGCACAGTTTGGAGCACCAGACTAGATATGGCAGCAGTATTCAATACACTGACGAATAGCAGATCTATAGATGTGCAAGATGAACTCTGACAAGAAGTTTTACAGTGAACCAACTTCTCACCATAGCAGCCATAATTCTCAGTATTAGTGAAAACAGTCTGAATACACAATTGGAAACTTATTCTTTTGCTGGAAACTTTTGCACACACCTAATGCATATACTGAATCCATTAAATGTTTTCAAAGTGCAGGTATATATGACACAAAACAAGACTGAGACAGACATCTACCTAAACAGTAGCAAACATGCTTCCCAGTGCCACACCTTGGGCAGAATGCAACAAAGTTCAGACAACTAGTTAAGTTTCACACTATCCTGAGTGTCAGACAGCCAGAACATGTTTGTGTAGTTAAGTAGCAGCCCTAAATGTGTGTGTGTGTGTATGTGTGTGTGTATATAAACAAACACACAGTATAAGTTATAGGTTTCTACTTATAACTCATCAATGCACATTGCCCCATTTTTGGGGGAATGGTAGGCATTAATTAAGTAATTTTACACAAAATCCTAATTCCATCTTTTCAAAACAAAGAAACTGTTTTTGGTGCCTTTCATAGTATTCTGGGAGATTTTAATTTCTTTCTTTCATTAAGAGAATTCTGTAAAGACTTAAATCATGGTAATTGAAAAATGTTCTATATCTTGAGGATTTGAAAGATATGTGAAAACTTTCCAAACAAACTGGAACAATTTTGGTCTAATCGCTAGAGAATCATGTCGTCTAGTGTTATCATGATGCCTTTTTTCTTCACTAGTTCTGGACATTTGATCACAATTTTTAGTTGTGATAACTGGGAGTCATACTTATTTGGATGAATTGTATGGTACTCTAGAAAGAATTCATAATGGCAGACTCCCTTACAATCCCCATCACACACACACATTCTTTGGATGAATACAGTAAGTAACAGTTCATTTCACTTGCCTCATATCTTATATTCTCATTGATGTAAAGTTTCCCCTTTTCATTATGCATACATGCTTGAAATATAGAACTTGTTTAAGTTGGTAATTGCACACAAAAATAATCCAGTAGTACATTTTAAAAATTATTAATATATAGAAGACAAATATAAAAGCAACTACAATTATTTTTTATTTTATTTTTATGCAACTTAAGATTTTGACCCGTACATTTTTTGCACAAGAATTGGTAGTCAGGATGTTTAAAAAGTCACTTGACATTTCAATACAAGTTAACTAGTCAAGTTGTTAGTTTTCTTGAATACAGTATAAAATAATGTATTAACTTTTTTTGTTTTTAAGATGTTTAAGCCAGATTGATTGACAACAGTAGTTGAGTTGTTTAAGATCTAATCAAAATTGAGTAAAGTTGCTTATATAGTTTATGGCTATATCATGTTGAAACATGGGTTATCATCCAATCATCAATGTTAAGTCTGGTCAGAAAAAACACGCACGCAAAAATAAAAACTATTTCTTTTTTGTTATTTGTCACATTTCTACTTTTTTGTAAATAAAAGCATCTGATGCTAAAAGTGTTGATAACTTCTCTCCATCTTCAATGTTAGAATAAATAAATGAAAGCATGACAATTTTGACAAAGTTTAAAAAAAAAAAAAAAAAAAAAAAAAAAAAGATATGGCAGCTTTCTCAATACAAATCCGATAATTCTTGCTATGTCTGATGACCCCAAAATGAAAAATATGTGGTTATGAGTAAATCATGATATTAAATCAAAATAATGTTAATAATATGAAAACAATGATATATAAATATGAATCAGTCATCAGTTGAGTATTTTTCTAAATATTCTTTGCCACATTATGAGTTTTTATAGTAGAGGGGAGGGTGGAATAAAAAATAAATAAATACAGTACATGGATTAACAAAAACATTTTTATTTTAAATGGCAAAGACACAAAACTTTATACAACACCTGGGGGCGGGAAGAGAAAGCTAGCAGCTGAAAATCTTTGATCTTTTTAAAGAAAAAATATGAAATATAAAAAAAAAAAAAAAAAAAAAAAAAAAGGTAATTTTATGAGTTGCTTAAAGCACAATTCTAATTTTTTTTTTTTTAATCTATTATGAATATCTATAGTGGAACACTTAAAAGAATAAGATAACAGCATCAACACACACACAATTATGTAGATGTGATATAAAGCCATTTTATGACAACAGCAAATAATCTTGAATAGAATTGTACTTTGTGAAGAGGTTTCCCTAATTATTTCTTGTCTATTTTTTTTTTAATATGATTTGAATTGAGAGGATGTAAAGTAATAATTTTCATTTTTTTTTACTTTTTAAAATCTTATTACAATCATTTTTTTCTGCCCTTTTCCAAAGCATATAAGTATTGTGACTAAAGATAATTATTCAAGCATATTAACATCATTGTGTAACAATTATCACTGTATAGCAGCTCTGTAATGAATTTAAAAGTTCTGCATTTTAGATAAATTTTAGGAAAAGTAAAAAAAAAAAAAAAAAAAAAAAAAAAAAAAGAATTGGGCAGATTTCATCATTGACTGTCCCCAGAGAGACATGTACAAATATCTACACATTTTTTTGTTAGAATATCTTGTATATCAACATACTATCCTAAATCTAACCTTCGAGTTAAATGAATTGTCAGATTGAAAAGCCTACATTATTAGACCTGTTAATCATCATGGAAAACATGATTTAAAGATTCTTTAACATAAGTATAAACAAAATGATACAAAGTAAAAAAAAAAAAAAAAAAAAAAAAAAAATTAAAAAATCTTCATAATTGGTTTTTAATGAGAATTTCCTGCTTATCGCAACCAAAGTCTTTGAGCAATAAAATTAAAAGAGAAAAAAGCAAAAATATTTTATTAACCAACTGATTAGCAGAATATAAGTAGGACATTCCAATGGCCTATTCTGATTGGCTGTCTGCTTTCAAAGCTGTTTGTTTACAAACAAAGCCACATGGAGGTGCATTCAATAGCAGAGTTGGTCAGTATCATTCTCTTCCACCCTCACACCTAAGAATTAAAAAATAGAGTAGAGAAAGCCAAATTTTATGGCAATTGAATTAATTTTACGAAAAGATCAGTATCTGTATATGAACATAGTTTGCATATAATGTATAAACAGGCTGGATAAATATTTGAATCTACAACTATATCGCGCCAATCTTGTTACTATACATTCTGGAGGTAAATACTTTTAAAACAAACACAGCCACACTTTTTACTCAATTACTTTTTGTGATTTACATATTGGTATTATTGTTTAGTGCCATATTAATAAGATTTATGAACCTGTATTCCCATTTAAAAGGCGGCAAACTTCAAAAAAAGAGAAATCAAACCTACCTACAAACTGGTTAACCTTAATAATTATGATTAAGTGGTTTGAAATATCTACTGCCAAACTGATTGATTTACTTTCTAGAGTGGTTATTTAAAGCCAAAAAATATTTAGATGGCAAGAATTTTTGTTTTTGTGATAATGTTTTGTGATACGTCTTAGTAATTAACTTAATGCCAGGGAGAGAAAAGCTGGATTCATACCTTTCTCCAAGGGTATTATCCATCACACCACCTGCACATTCAAGCTTACAGCATCTGGTCTTACCAAGTGGTCACCCATCTAAGTACAGACCAGACTAAATCTAAACGATATGGGACTGGTGTTCCAACATGATGTGGCTGTAAGCCATATTTTAACTTAGGCATGGTATTAGGACCCCCCACCAAAAAAACAAACAAAAGCAAAGCAGAAGACAAATATTGCCTTTTATAAAGTTGTGAAAATTAAGAATATCTTTCATTAAGATTGATTGATTGATTCATTCATTCATTCATGTTTTTTTACAGCTTATCAACACTTTGTAGGTTACTTAAAACCGAAAAATATTTTCAGATACAAAGAATTTTGGGGGTGGGGAGATAATGATTTAGTGATACAAATTAAGCCATAGTTGAGAGAAGAAGCAGATTTGTATGGACAATGACATCATCATCATCATCATCAATAATAAAAAATATAAAATTATAATATTATAAAATAAAAAAAAAATAAACATTAAAACTTTGTTTAAAATAAATAAAACCAAAAATAAAAGTTCTTCCAGAATGCAACAGAAACATTTCTGGCCTGCCAAAGACACTGAATTCAGTCTCTTCACCACTGACCATTGGAATGTCAAAATGTCTATCTCCTTGGGACATTGCTTGTTATAATACAAAGTGACTTCTTTTTATCAAATTCAACTCTAAAACACTTGTAACTAAAACAAAAACACACAAAAAAACAAAACAAAAAAACAATGTATGATTTTAATTTACAATTTAACATGCTTCTAGTGTTATTTATGTGCATGCTTTTTTTTAATACCCTATGTGAACCTGAGCTATCCCTGCTGGTATGATTTGAGTGACCTCACATCATTTGGTGACCACCGACATGTGCAAAGAAAGAAAGAAAGAAAAAAAAACACCATATACTATTCAGCACAGATTTATACCTTAAGGGTATTTGTACATAATTTAATATAACAAACACCAACTGGAATTAACACAGTTTTTTTTTTTTTTTTTTTTTTTAATTACCTTTCATCCTAGACAATGTTTATGGTTTTAAAAAGTAATGATTAGAAGTGGAATAAAACCTAAACATATGAAAGTGAATTTATACATTTTTTGTTTTTGAGAATTTACAACAAAAACATTAAACACTATTAGATTGCTTATTTACAAAATTCTAAAAACTAGTACAGTTAGGACTAATGCATGGCAATATTTATCATTTACCAATTTATAAAGAAATAAATGTGAAAACAATTTTTATTCATCAATTCATAAACAATTAATAAATTATTAAAATATATAAAACTACAAGGAAATCCTTATTTACCATTTTATAAAGCTTGAATCAATTGGCAATTAGCCAATGTTTGCAAACCAGTTTAATAAATAATAATATAACAGAGAATTGGGTCAGCCTGATAAAAAACTGTGGTGCTATAAGCACCAGGAGTTGCATCCTCTTCCACAATGGGCTGTTGAAAGACGACCTTCTACTTAGTGGTGCTGCCTATTTGCATATGAATGGTACTGGGCAGGTATTAGCCAATAGTTAACGTGGGTCTGGGAGAGCTATATAACACCAGTGTTTTTCTCGGTTGAGAGGAATGCTCTCAATGTGCAGACGTGCAAAAACCAGACAAGACGAACACAAGCTATTTCGGCAATTGGTGGACGATGAGACCCCAAATTTGTTTTAAAGTTAATTCCCGAGTTTGATGGATCAGCATCTGGTCTTCCAGAGGTTGAATGGATAGAGAAGCTGGAACTCGTTTGCAGGATATGTGTAGTGAAGTTTTTGGAGCATGTGATCCTTTTGCAACTTACAGGCAGAGCACTTTCAGTTTACTAACAATTGGATGACAAAGCAAAATCCAACGTTGACCAGATGAAGACTGTCTTAGTTACACCATTGCTAGGAATTCATTCATGGCATGTGAACAGCTCATTGAGTGGTACCTGCAATGTGGTGAATCCATCAATGTATATCTGACTGAATGGAAGAAACTTGTGTTCTTGTTGGGGAGAATAAGTGACTGTATCCTGACTTATCAGCATACTGGTCACTGATGTTAAGCGCTCTACTTACTTTGTCAGGAGAGTTGATCCCTCCATACCTAGCAAAACTCTCAAGATGGGGATTCAGAAGTGTCCTGAATATCAGTGTATAGACCCAGCATCGGTGCGCTGGCCAAATGGAAGACTACGGGTTTGCCGTACGTGATCAAGGCTGGAGATGGGTATTACACATTATGGCTGCAACATGGATTTGTTTGGCAACCCCTAGTGCAACAAGATTCTGAGAGCATTATTCGGTAGCTGGAGTTGATATCCTTACAGACAACAATACTGCATTCACCAGCAGGTTATTCACGGCTTTCATAGAGGAATGGGGCGTCCAGCTGCACTTTCGGTGTTCACATGTGCTGTCCAGAAATGAGATAATAGAAAGGTGCCATAGGACCATAAAATGGATTGTGGCACAGAAGCAGTGACCTATACAAGAAGTCATTTACTGGTATAATGTGATACTGAAGGATGACATGTCCAGCTCAACGCAATTCATACTAATGAGGTTAGGCACCATGGACAGTGCACAAAACCTATAAAGTTGGAGTCGTGGTGTGGGTGAGACCATCACAAAACTGATGTACCTTCAAATTTACAAGCAGGAAGGTCACTGGGGTCATTAGTCCACAATCTGTCCTGATTGATGGCATGTCACCTCAGGTTAAAGAACTTCGACCTGCATGAGACCAATGCTCTGCCACAAGCAACACTGACGAGTCATCCATGAGTGATGGAGAATTGGAAAAGATTCCTGGATTTTTGATGTGCCTCCTGCCACGGTGGAGATGGACAGTGGCAATACTGAGGATGAAGTATCCCCCACTGTGAAGGAGCACCAGACGGAAACGCCTGCCCCCTGCATATTGGTGCTGAGATCAGGCGGGAGTGTCACAGAGACTAGGGTTAGCCTGATAAAAGACTGAATTGGTTGTATGCAGTGCTGTAAGCACCAGGAGTTGTCTCCTCTTCCACAATAGGCTGTTGAGAGAATACCGAGTAGGTAGCACCGTCTATTTGCATATGAATGATACTGGGCAGGTATTAGCCAATAGTCAGCATGGGTCTGGGATTGGGAGAGCTATATAACACTAGGGTTTTTCTCAGTTGAGAGGAGTGCTCTCAACGTGTGGACGTGCAAAAACCAGACAAGACAAACACAAATAAACAAATAGAGTAAATAAACAATCTAACAAATAGTGTTTATTATTTTTGTTGTAAATTCCCAAGAAAAAAGAAAATGTATAAATTCACTTTCATATGTTTGGGTTTTATTACAATTCTAATCATTGCTTTTTAAAATAATACACATTGTCAAAGAGTGAAGGCAGTTAAAATAATAGCAGTATCATGGGAACAAAAAAAAAAACAAAAAAAAAAAAAACAAAAAACAAAAAAAAAACATCCTTTTGACACTGTCTTATTGCTGGCACATAAGTCCATATTTGCTGTAATTTTACTTATTAGTGGCATTTTTGCCAGTGTATTTGCTTTTATTAGGTTGGTGCAAAAATAATGTCGGTTTTTGACATTTTTAACGTCAAAAACCGACATCATTTTTGCACCAACCTAATATATGGCATGGTATCCAAGCTAGGATTATTATTTTTTTTTTTTTCCTTTTAGATTGTGGTAGGTTTATAGCAATTTATCACTGTATTGGGGGGTTGTTTTTTTTTTCTTTGAATGCTATTAGGCTAAATAGTGAATTAGTAAATGCTGTGAGCTTAATGTCCTCCTATAGATTGGTTCTAGGCTAAGGTATGTTTATATGACCGTATCTTTCATTATTATTTTTTTTTTTTTTTTTTGTTATCACTACCTATAGCAGATTGTACACTAATGAGACTGTCTTCTCCAAACAGCTAGGTTTTGTGCGGATGTATTTATTTTTTTTTTCTCCTGTCAGATGTAACACACCAGTCCAAGGGCTGTCAATCTGCTCTCCTTATTGTATGGCAGGGTTCCAGGTGACACTCTCGAGTTTTAATATTTTCATGTTAATCAGCCTACTCTTCTGTGTTGACTTAAGGCAACTTGGAAGCTGCCATATCCCAAATCAAGGGGTGGAAAAATTAACACTCACATGCTTAAGGAAGCTTTCCTCCTCCATAGAGTGAGTTTAATAATAATAATAATAATAATTATAATAATAATGTATTGAGACAGTCATGGGTCAAACACAGTTGATCTTATAGTGTCATTGTTGGTTGGTTGATTTTGTTCAGTGGCATGACAACTTCCATGGGACCACTCAATGTCAAAACCTAGTACACAACTTTATGGCTTTAGCTACAGATGCTATTTCAGACTTTCAGGGTAAACATGTTTTTTTCTTTTTTAGAGATATAGTTTATAGATAAGATTTATTGTATTTCTTCTCTAATAGAATCTATTGTGCTTTCTTCAATAAATGCTGGAAGTTGCCTACTCCTTTCAGGTAGGCCCTATTATTTGGGAAATAGATACATTTTTGAAAAGCATGGTAAGTTTTTGCACATTATAGTATTTGTTATGCATTATCTTGTATTCTTTACTGTCTAAAAGGATATGCTTGAAAGTGAGCAATTGATCACAAGAGATGCACAAAGGTGCCATTTCTGCTTTGAGTAAGTATTTGTATGCAAGGTGTGCATGTCCAATTTAGACTATTTGGCACTATGTCCTATTTTCAATCAGGTAATTATAGTCATTATGAATGTTGTGATTTTGCTGATGAGTGTATAGAATGTCCTACACTAAGGCTAGAAAACCCAGTCTGCCCTGATCTTTAACCCATAGCTGAGAGAGGAGAGATGGATTCAAACCTTTCCCAAAAGTATTTGCATGAATGTAACAAACTTAGCTGGGATTTGAACCTGGCTCATTGATTTCTCATTCTGAGCTGCTATCCACTACACCATCTGCACATCCTATTCTCACAACATGGTTTTTATACTAGAGATTTTCTTTCTCCGAGACGGGCTGCCTTCACTAGAGCTAAGGAGCTCCACCTACTGCATATTTTTTTTATTGGAAAGCAGCAGTGGTTTTAAAGTGGAATTTTCCTTCATTCTTTCATTAATATAGGCACATGAATAGGAAAGTCATTATTTGAAGTGATGGTTATAATAAAACAAACATTGCTTTAAATATCTTTTTCTTTTACATAATTAAAATGAATGTTCTCAAATTGTAAAGATACACATAAAATTTTTGTAAATCCAATTTACAAATTAACAAAATTCAATTAGGTTCTATTTAATGATAACTAAGTTATTAGCTCATGCAAAAAATTAATTAAAAAAAGAGAAATGTTTTTGTTTGATATAAACTGATAGTTTAAGAACTGATGAGCTATCTACCTAATTGCTTTAAATATTAACACCTTCAGAGAAAGAAGGAAATAATTCACAATTACAATACCATCGAATTAATGAACCAACAATTTAATCAATTAGGCCTACAGGACAACAATGTAGTGTATTAAAACATTGGTTCAATCCCTGGGCAGAGTAGCATAAATTCGCAGGAAATGGAGTGTGTAATAGAAGAGTAGCACCAAATAAGAAAAATAGGAGACATCCCTAGACATGGACAATAAAAAGGGAACAATTTACCCCTCATAGATTAAATAAAGTGTTCAGTGAGAAATTCCCTGTCAAAATGTGATTAAAGAAAAAAAAAAAAAAAAAAAAAAAAAAAAAAAGGAAGAAAGAAAGAATGTGGATATTTGTTAGCCTGAATATAAATAATAATTCCCCATCCTCAAAATTATAACAGCTTTTCAGCTACAAGACTAAAAAAAAAAAAAAAAAAAAAAAAGTAAATTATTTTTTCTCATCTTGTGATTCTTTCTCTTAATCTCAGTTGTGTGATCCAATCTCTTCAGATAGCGTCCAGAATGAAACCAAAAGTAAAAACTCTTGGAATGATAACGACTAATTTCAAAACTACAAAAGGCATCTTGTTCCAATAAATTCAACATTCAGTTTCTTAATTTTATAATACCAATCCAATTTATTCATAACATTTTCTAAGACACAAAATTGAAACAGATTGTTTTGTTTTTTTTTTATTCAATGTCTTTTGGCTTCCAAACATCTTCATTGTTAGACTTTATTAGTTGTATTCTCATTTGGTAACTTAAACTTAATTTTGAAGAATATTTACATTGATAATTATTAGGTAGAGCTATAAATAATTTCTGTTTAGGTTTATCAACTTTATTCTTAGAAAAAAAAATATATTAAGGCTCAATTATATTTTATTCAGTTATATATTCATGGTTAATTACAGCAACAGGCAGCTCTTTGATTTCTTTTTGGTAAAATCCAGCAGGTTTTGCCATGAACTCTTTAATCTGGTTTTCATTAGAGAATGTTTTCCACATCAAAACATTTTGCAGCAAACAAAAATGATAATTGGTTAGAAAAAGGTCGGGTGAATATGGTGGGTGGGGTAGAACAGACCAACCGAATTCCAAAGTTTTTTTCCTGTGTTATCCTTGCAGCAAGAAGCCTTACATTGCCATGGAGTAGAATAACATCTTTCCTTTAATCCACTGTGTATACTGCCATTGTTGTGCAAAACTAAGGCTGGTTAGTGTACACTAAATTTAGTCTTAATTATTAGGTTGGTGCAAAAATAATGACGTAATAATGTCGTTTTTTTTACGTAAAAAATACATCAAAAAATGACATTATTACGTCATTATTTTTGCACCAACCTAATAACACGTATGATAAGTAGTTAGGAAGCTACATTAGTTTTTACAATTGGTCTTCAAAAAGGGAAAGTATTTATAACACAACCTGATATTTTTGTAATATCTTAAAACTGTCTTCAGAGAGAACCCAACTCCAATGACTAAAAAGTGTTTCTAATTATTGTTGAAATGCAGAAACACGTTTTAGTGTAAATGTTCAACATTGACAATTATATACAAAACAAAACTCACTTTCAACTTTCCTTTTAAAGTCGATTGAAGTCGCTTATGGCCAGATCACATTGAATCACTGGTTCTTGTCTGATCACTGAAGTTAAGCAATTTTGAACCTGGTCATTATCTGCTTGAGAGTACCAGGTGCTATACACCTGAATGTGCAGATAGTGTAATGGATAATGGCTCAGAAGTCAAGTTCATTCATTTATGCAAAATACTATTTGGGTTGTGAATCAAAAAGAGACATGACCACCTGTGTTTATCACATCCATTCCTAATATGTATCAGGTCAGCACAATTGGGTAATGGACCATTCCACCCCATGATGTGGGCAGGGCCTATGCCTAACATAGGATTGTTGCAGATTGAGAAAAGGATTATTTTAGGATATTTTTATGAAATGCTTTTGCTTTTATCATCAGTAGATATTGTGAAGTAAGAAATTTAAGTGTAAAAAAGAAAAGCTTAATGCCAAATCAGGACAGTATCCAATTTGTCATTGAAAAATGATAAAAATGAATCGAGAGATGAATGCTATTCTAATTTCAATGTATACTAGAAACAAAAAAAATATAAAGGTGAAACAAGCCGCCCTCTAAAATTAAGGCTGGAAGAACATCAAAAACATTGTAGTGAGGGGTGAGACAATGAAATCAGGCATGACTGGCCATGTATGGAGGAAAAGGGTAGTCATCAGCTCCTGTTGAAGGAAGTGAAAATAGTAGACAAGAAAGAACAATCAGCACATATGCTGGGCTATGAGGACCTCCTTAGTAGGCTTAGCATAGAAATAAATACAATATGGGAACCACTAATAAATAAAGCAAATGGCAGTAAATCAGCAGGCAGGTTAGGTTTAAGGCTTCAAGTTCACTAAAGCAAACTGTCTTAGTGGATTAAAGTGTTGGTTTGTGAATTTGGTGACAGTGGTTGCGAGTTCAATCCCTGGGTTGGGCAGTATGTACTTGAACTAGGTAGAAACAATTGAGCAATAACTGAGAAGGGCTATAAATAAAACTGGTCATGTATGGGGGAAAAGGGTAGTCATCAGCCCCTATTGAATGAAGTGAAAATACGAGTTCAATCCCTGGGTTGGGCAGTGTGTACTTGAACTAGGTGGAAATGATTGAGCAATAACTGAGAAGTGCTATAAATAAGAACCAGATGATATTACTATACATGAGCAGTGGAATGGGAAAAGTCTACCCCGGTAAATTAAATAAAGTGTCAAGTTTAGAATTCCCTGTAGGTTAGGAAGGCCGGAAGGAACAACAGCCAAAGCATTCAAATATAAATAGTATAAATAATATTAGAAGCACTTTCTTATAATCATCTAATAAAAGCAGATGAGAGTATTTGTGATGGTACAGTAATAATTATAGCAATTTTGTAAGCCAACACGTGTGACCTTGCTCAATTTAGTTCAAAGAAAATAAATTTCTATAAAAATCTCACATTATTCAAGACAAGTATATTTCCCTTATTGATGCTGATTTTTCTTGGAAAGTGAGCACAAATTCTTCTTATTCACATTTATTTCTATTTGACTCTGTGCCATTCTAAACTTGTGGAGGTATGATGGAATAATGGTTAGCAGTTCAGATTGAGGAAATGGAGAGTAGAGTTCATAGCATCTACTTATGTGCTAATACCCTTGGAAAAGGTATGAATCTATCTCCTCCCCCCACAGCTATGGGTAAAATAGCCAGACAGAATCGTGACAACTAGTCTAGGAGAAGGAAACTGAATTCAAACTGGATTGTACTATCCTAAAAGTGTGTTTACATGTGGTTGGAGACTGCTTGTGAATACAAATTCGCATTGGATCTCCTAGTATTAGCATGCCCTCGGATGCAGTGTTAAAAACGAGCCCAATGTTTCGTAGGGAACGAGAGGAACTTCAATTGTTTCTTTCTTATATGTATTTTCCATTCGTGCAAGTGTTTTTCCTCTCCATAGTGTATGCATACACCTGTAAGTACATGTAGAAAGTTATGATTATTTGTCTTTTTTTCACTTTACACTCACTCCCTAACCTTTTTCTCTTTCGTCTTTTCTTTCAATTGTTGGCATTTTGACTTCCGGTTTTCTAGACATGCTGTCATTAATTTTTGAGTGTTCTAGTGTTTTCTTGATTTAGGAAAATCATATATATATATCAACGTGATATGGCTATGCCCAAAAGTGGAAGTGGTAGAAGTGAAGATTATGAGGATAAGGAGAATAGATAATAATTTGAAGAAGGTAAGATTGTAGTGCTCAGGTAAGTATCCACATAGGGGCCCGTTTCTTGAAGTGGCAGTCCTTGGGCAAAAAAGCTGTCAACCATCATTGACAGAAATTACCATTGGTTGACAATTTTTTTTTCTTCCCAAATTCTTATCCACCTCATGTCCCAACTTTTTATTATAAATTTTATAACAGTCTTCAAATGAATGTAAAGAGAATGTCACCCAGGAAGTTTTTCTCCCAAAGAACTGTTACTTTGGGGAAACTGACTCTGGAGTGGACATTTCCCTGAACACTACAATCTTAACCTATTCAAGTCAAGAGTTAACTGTTGTATACCCTCCTTATCCTCATAATCTTCATTTCCTAACACTTCCTTTCACACTCATATCACAGACCTCGTTCATTAAAGCATTTTAACAGTAACCTCCTATATCAAGTGGCTCTCGAGGACTGTTTTGGCTGAACCTTAGTGTATATATATATATATATATATATATATATATATATATATATATAAATATTAAAAAAAAAAAAAAAGCATCACTCCTTGATGATTGAATATGGTGAAGGAGCAGAGCATTTTTTTTTACCCTCTATGCCATGAACACGCAAAATATCCTTGTGCCACCAACATATATGCACGCTTTAGTTCAGCCAGTTCAGGTCTTTACTGCTAGGACATGCACTGTCACTTCCACAGAGTCAAATCATCCTCATTTCCTCAGTCTTGCAACTGTAAGAGGAAAATTTCACTCGTACAGATTTTTTTTTCCCAAAACTGCTACTTTGGGGAATGGATTCCCGTGGTGTGGATACTTCCTTGAATGCTACAATCTTAACCTGGGCCAATCATTATCTAACCTCATAATGTTCACTTCCTACCACCTCCTCTTTCACTCATACCACACCTCATTCATCATAACCATTTTAACAGTAATTTACTACCTTTAATAGCTCTTGAGCCTTGTATTGGGTTAACTTTAGTACTTAAAAAAACAAAAAAACAAAAACACCTGTCTTATTCAAAGATATCTAAGTAATAAAGACTAGATGACATTAACTAAGAATTGAACTTCCTTGTGAAAGCAGCATGTTGCTCAGTAGCAAACATCTAGAAATGTGTAACTGTTCTGTTGCCAATGAAATATCTGAAGAGTTAAATGTTCCTAATTTTTTTAGTTACTATTCATAATTTTAAATATTTATATGCATATAAATAATGTAGTATTAAAAATTGGTGCTCTTACAAGAGAGGTGTCATAATATCACAAATTTGAGCAGTTGAGCATCTTTTTCATGTGATTGGTTCATAGAAAAAGGGGATGCTAAAAGGATTCCTTGAAGCATGCAAAGGTGGACTATATACATAAACTATTAAGTCATATTTGAATAAAGAATAGAGATTTGGAGCTATAAGCATTTAATTTAATGGAAAAATCTAGAAGAACTTACATGACAAGATTGAATACATTTAAAAAGCCAAGTATTTATATGAATGAATGAATATCTTCATTAATCTTCTCCAAAGAAAGGAATTTATTTCTTTTCTAGTGTCTTTAACTTTTCCTAAATTGCAATTGTTTATAATTAAACATCTATCCACTTAGGAGACTGTTTTAGGATGGAGATGCTGTTTAATGATCCACCACATTTATTGATGGGGGAAGAGCTATATTTGTGCTATAGTTATGGGGAAAAGATTTTAGATACAGCTCTTGGAAATTCTTTGTCCTATTCAAAATTTCAATTTAAACTGTCAAGTCAGCTCAGCTGAGAAAGATTATTTTGGAGAGTACAACTGAATGAAATTTGGATCAAGATTAGTGTTAAGAGGATAATCAGAAAATGTTCCTATTTAAAGAAAAAAAATAACTAAAAATTTAACTGGTGTAATATACACCCCTAGCCAAAATCTTAAGATCGGGTACAAAAGGATTAAAAAAAAAAAAAAAAAAAAAAAAAAAAAAATTAGAAAATACTGTTACTTAAAGTATATTTGCGGAACATTTACATTTAATTAGAAAATGTATTAGGTTGGTGCAAAAATAATGACGTAATGTCGTTTTTTGACGTTAAAAATACGTCAAAAAAATGACATTATTACGTCATTATTTTTGCATTAACCTAATAGTTTATCAACAAACAAATGAACATTTTAAGCTTTTAATTGATTAATTTAAACAAGCATTGGAAAAAGGATTTTTTTGGTTGGTCATAAAGATCATGTAAATAAGAAATAGCAAATACAGAACAAGTCACAACAACAATTTAATTCTCAGTATATCCTCCATTTTTGCGAATTACTTTGAAAATTCGCATAAACTGCAGCATGAAGAGCATCCACAATTTCAAATTGCGATCCATATTTATAAACATCCTTTGCCATCCATCTCCAAATATTCTCGATTGGGTTTCGATCTGGAGAGCATTGTGGATTGCAGCATTGTCCTGCTGGAAAATCCAGTTTTCTCCACATAAATGAAGGCCTTCAGTAATTAGTGATGCCTTTCTTCACATTTCAATGTAACTAGCAGCTTTTTTATAACCTTTTACCTCCTGTAACACAAGAGTTCCATTGTACGAAAATGAACCCCAGACCATAATTGATCCACCTTCACTGTGTGGTGTTAAGAAAATTTCTTTTGGGACATCTTTTGCATGCCAGTAATGTTGAAAACTGTCTGGGCCATCAAGACTGAATTTTTTCTCATCTGAAAACACTTTCTTCCATTTATCCATATCCCAAGTTTGATAATTGGAAGCAAAGAAGAAGGTGAGGCCTTTGCAGCCATTTCAAGTTCTTAAACCCTTTCTTATTTAAATGCTGTTGAATTGTTTGAGAGCTGCATTCAACATCTGTATTCACTTTTATCTGATTTGATGTTAGGCTTGAATCTCTCTTACCATCTCTAGACAGACACATTAAGTGAGAAGTTGAGATTTTATTGGGGTGACTGCTTGACTTTTTAGCAGCATATACATCTAGATTTTTAATGAAGTTAGCAATGATAGTTCTGCTATGGCCAATTTCATTTGCAATGGCTCATTGCGAAAGACCACATCTTTGAAGTTCAACAATCCTGCCCTGTTCGAACTTTGTTAAAAATTTTACCCTTAGCCATTTTAAAATCTGAAATTTAATACTGGAAATGAGCTATGTAGATATCTACATGCGTGATGCTATGAGCACACTGACTAGTTCTAAAATTTTTGTCCAGTAATTCCCCCCCTCCACACACACAAGGTCTTATCTTCATGACCAACCAAAAAATCCTTTTTTCAATGTTTGTTTAAATTAATTAAAAGCTTAAAATTTTCACTTGTTTGTTGATAAACTACATTTTCTAATTAAATGTAAACGTTTCGCAAATATATTTTGACTAAAGTAACAGTATTTCATATATTTTTTTAAACCCTTTGTATATGGTCTTAAGATCTTGACCAGGGGTGTATATGGTCACATTTAAGGTGTAGGTCTCTAGAATATTAAAATAAAAGAAATTGCTAGAAATCTTTGCTTCCTAAGATAAGCAAAATCATTATGGTTCTAGCTAGAATCTAGATTTAGGTTTCAATTGTTGTTACTTAGTTTTTAAATTCTAGAGGGAAAGTTTAAGTAAATACTAAATTTAGACCTTTCGTTCACTCACTTAAGATAAAAAAAAAAAATTCAAAATTACTATGTATGTAAATTTAGTTCATATTTGTCTAGAGACTTTGCGAAAAAGTCCTGTAATAAAAAAAAAAAAAAAAAAAAAAAAAAATGCTAGTAAAACCAAAATCCTGAAAGGGTTCTCAGTGATTAGCAAGCATGTCTAAAAAGTAAAAACTAAAAACCTATATAAAAGTTTTCAAAGTAATTTTTGAAAGATTAAAAAAAAAAAAAAATTCGTAAAAAGTTTTGTTTTGTTTTAAAAAAAACAAAAAACAAAAACAACAAAAAACAAAAAAAACTTTTGTTTACCTATGCTAACTGTCACTTTTTTTTTTTTAACTTACTGACCAGGACATTTTCATAAAATTAATTCACAAAAAGAACTTATTTGGACAATATCATATCAAACTTTGTGCAAAATTTTGGCATCAAGAGAAGCACTTGCAGTGGTACCATACATTCTTCAAGTGTGTACTAAAAATCGATACAGCGCTTCCACGAAGAGGGTATGCATATTTTGAAAATGGACTGTTAAACTTTACGCTTATGAAGTTTTATGTTTATAATCATTTTCATTAAAATTAAAGCTTTTTTTGATCATCTAAATTAAAATCATTTAAAGTTAAGAAGACATTAAGTGCGAGTTATTTTCTAATACCTAAATTTTGGTGAATAATTCTTGTATCTGATCACAACAAAATTTTAAAATATTGGTTTACGATAGAATAGATTTTACGAAAGAAAAACGTTTTAATATTCTTTGAGATTCATTTTTTCTATGCAAAGCACAACGTAACATTAACAGTCTAAAATAGTCAAGGATCAGCAGAGTAAGTAAACAAGTTGCCTCAAAACATCAAATCTTTATTTATCCTAGCATTCAAATATAGATTAACGAACAATATGGACTGATTCAATTTTACTGCTTCTTATTGCACGTTTAGTTTTATGTTTTAGTAATTAAAGAAAAATATATAAAAAAAAAATATGTCCTTAAAGTTTTAACACGTGTGTGCGAGTTCATAAGAGAAACGATGTTTTCTATGTAAACAAGAGAACTGATTAGTTATTCGATTCCTGTTAAATTACAACACTAACAGTACTGAAAATATAGATCTGTTAATTATTTATACATAAAAAGTACTAGCTATACATAGGCAACGCAAGACTAGATAGTCCAACTCCAATCCAATTGTTATATTTTTAATATAAAAAAAGACAAACGTTTTGAAAAAAAATCTAGATTACAAAATAAGTTACTCTGTTAGTGTTTACCTTTAGTCGCCATGTGAAATAAAACCAGATATTGTATTTTTTTAATGATGTTGGTGGTTGTACCAATGTGTGGCACAAGGCTGAATAAAGCCCCACGAGAATAAAGAGGAGATGATGAATATTGTAAATATAGTCTATTAAGGAATGAAGCGTGAAAAAAAGTTAAAAAGCTGTGATCGTCGTAGCTAGAGACCTAGAGGAAAACTGGAAATATCATTGTTACAAAAAGTAGTTATGTATGATTATTTAAGCAACATAGTAAGTGTATCGATTTTTTTTATAAAAATGTGCAGCCTAAAAATAATAATAGGAAAATCATCAAACAAAAATAACTTACAGTTCCTCCCGGTCTTGGAGCAATACTGATTTGTTGTGGTGGTTGGGAAGGGTTGATACGAACTGTACCAACCCTACTATTTGTCGTTTTGCCTAAATTTCCAGCGTTGACGGTCAGTGCTCGGGCTGCTGGCATTTGATTGTTCACTGTAACGATTCTCATTTGGGTTGGTGCTGTGGTAAGGATCTGCGGTGGAACAACGGCCACACTTTGGGTTTGGGCCCTACTCACAGTGATGAGGTTAGAGTTATTCATACTTTTGACAATATGAACATTCTGTTGGGGTACGGTGACCACTGTTGTAGTAGCTCGGGTTAAAGCATCCCTTGTGCATGTAGAATCTGTTTTGGAGACGTCCTTGATGAGGACGTGACCTCCGCTGGAATCTGTCTTTATTAGGGGTGTCGTCGTGGTCACTGACGTGTTCGGTGTTGTGGTGATTTTAGGCACACCTGTTTTATCTTGCCGCTGATCAATTTGCTCCCGCACTGTAACCCGACTGCCTACCTGTAGGGATTTAGCTTGCTGGACAGTGATAGGGGGTACCGCTAATGGTTTTCGTTCAGCTGCAATGCTTGCTAAATTGTACATAGCACTACTTGCAGTATGGTTGCCTTGTTTTGCAGTTACACCAGTTGAGACTACGGGTGTATTTTGGGTAACAATACAGTTACTGTCGGTAGTGGCCACATGGGCAGGCTGAGGTTGTCCAGGTCCAAGAGGTCTAGTCAGTGCATGGACATAGGTCACATTTTGACTCTGAGTGTTAGAGTTATTCGTAGACACAGCAGAAGATGTTGTTAGGATAGTACCCTGGTTTATAATTCTGATAGTTGGAGTGTTTCCTAATTTTCCTCCACCATTTGTTGGAACTTGCATGGCTGTATTTGGAGTATTTATACCCAGTAAGGACACACCACTACTAGTTCCAGGAGTGGTTGTTGTCGTTCCTGTAACATTAGCTGGGGACACCGTACTGATTATGCTACCGGTAGCTGTCGTTGTAGCTGGAGTTGAGCTAAGAATCGAACTGATGCCAATGATTTGGGCATCCATTGGTGCTTTGGCGAGCGATTGTGTGTTTTTGTTGACTTGGGTCCCGCCCGCAGTGACCAGAGAGATGCCCTTCTGTCCTTGACTAACTGCTTGGATGGACGCAAAAGGGCTACTTACAGTCGACGATGTAGGTTGTAATGGAGATAGTCCTGACGCAACTGCCATCACGGTGGCCGTAGTGGTACCTCCGATGCCAATATTTGTTCCGACACACGGTGACGTGCCAGTGTTGTTGATATGATTGGTACCAGTAGCACTGGTGGTACCGATGCCACAGCCAACCTTGCTACTGTTGTTGGAAGCATTACCAACATTATTACTGCCATCGTTGTTGGTATTCGTGTTTCCACTACAGTCCGAAGTCGCGGGAGCGCTTATAGGAGTCACAACGCTGTCTGTGACATCTTGGGACGATTCTTTGTGAGTAGGCGAGGCCAGCCTCGACTCAAGAGACCCAACTAAGGCACTTACTTCGTTTTCATCCACCTCCGACGATAATAACTCCTCGATTGAGTTTGTAGCCGCCATTTCGTTTACCTCGTCGATGGCCGACTAAAGAGCGCATGCGTGCCGACCGGGTTGAACCCTGGGATTGTGTATAAAAGCAAGCAGCGCCACCTCACGGCAAAGCAGAGTAATACATTGTCGCCATCTTGTGTGTACCAAGCGACTTAAGCTGGCAATAATAGTGAGGTAGGAAAAACCAAGCGAAAAAAACGCTTAGCCGCTAACGCTGAATCCCGTCTGCGTGTAATCCACCGTCATCCTGTTCCTGTGTGCGAAATCTTACTTGCAAACCGCCATAGAAACATGAGTGGAGGAGGCATCCCGTATCTGGGTAGCAAGATAAGCCTCATTTCGAAGGCTGAGATTCGCTATGAGGGCATTCTGTACACTATCGACCCACACGAGTCCACTGTTGCTCTAGCGAAAGGTATCCGCAATTGTTTCAATCATTGTTCTTTATTAGTAAATACTAGCATATTCTACTCACTAGTTCTGTTTTATTCTATAACTTAAACTTCCCTGCTGCTCCTAAAAAGGGCTTATCTTTTTGCCCTTTTGAAAAAAAATCACGCTTTCTTTAGTTTTTCTTCTTCCCCCTTCTTAGAGATTACCTACCCTCTTTTCTTCAAGTTTACCACTGGACACCTGCAATTCTAACGCTGGAATAATTTAAAATTTATTCTTACACGTTGTTTCCTTCCTGCAGGAGAGAACAATGTTTGTCTGTCTTTAGTTGTATTGCTTTCAGTTTTAACATTTTTTTCTTCCCTTCTGTTAAACATAAGTATTAAAACTTTGCGCTGAAAGTTTTGATAAAAAGAAAAAGTATGTTGACTGTCAACTTTCCTACAGGAAGCTCAGTAATCTATACGTTTCGAGCCTCCCTTTTCGTTTGTTAAATTTATTTCCCAAATAAAATTGTTTTGACTTGTTATAGCAGATAAATACGTATTTTTAAAGGAAACCCTGTTCGTGTTTTCCGCTGACTTATGACGTATATTTCCGTAGCCCATTTTTTTTTTTTAATTTCTTTTTTTTTTTTTTTTTTTTTTTTTAAATTTAAAAGTAAGTTTTGAAATGGTTTTTCTCACTAAATATAGAATGTTTAACTTAACAAGCTCGTCGTCTTTATACTTTTTTTTTATATAAATGTGTCATACCGTTTCTAGCCACAGTTTCGTATTGGCTTGAATTGTTTAGTTGGCGCTCTTTTTCTTAAATCTTTTAATATTTCTATACTTTATACATATAATAATAAAAACAAAACTTACATTATCTTATTTCTTCCTTACTTTTCCTATTAGTCTTAACCCTCGCTAACTTCTTAACGCCATCTTCACACATCACATGTTATTATTTTGTTCGTTTTTTTTTTTTTTTTTTTTTTTTCTTTTGTTCACTTATTCCAAGTAGTTTCATATACTTGAAAAACAGACGATATTTTAAATTTTTTAACGCCTAAAAATCTCTTATGTTACACAAGGTCTTATTTGCTTTGCGAAATTCGCACTTCCTATTTGGCATTCTCCCTTCCCCTTTATTTTTGTCGCTAGTTTCGTAAAAGAACCAAAACCTTCATGTCCCAAATTATTCGCTTTTCTTATCGTAACTCAGTATTTCAGAAAACTTATAAAATTTTATTTATACACTTAACTATCCCATATGTTTA
The DNA here is from genome assembly GCA_963932145.1 of Acanthosepion lycidas. Taxonomy (NCBI): domain Eukaryota; kingdom Metazoa; phylum Mollusca; class Cephalopoda; order Sepiida; family Sepiidae; genus Acanthosepion; species Acanthosepion lycidas. The sequence goes on along the minus strand of OZ010578.1, from coordinate 35,540,410 downwards.
CATTACAAGCATATTGAAAGTATCTTAAACCTTAAAAAATAAAATCTGGTGACCAACCAAATATACCCCCCCACCCCACTTTCCAACCATTTGTGTTCCAACTACAACTGGCATTAGTCATAAGAATTTTTTTCTAAAACTTCGCGGCATTTCTAAATTTTTCGAATTATCAAAGTTTAAACAACTATACCAGCTGTTTAGATGAAGATTTACAAATGTTTGTTTATTCAAATATGTTTAAGACTTCAATTTTGAAGTTCGAAATATTGAAAACTACATGAATTCTTGTATAATCGATGTCTATTACTGACCAGTAAACAGAAAAATCCAACGCTGACATGTCGGAGTCGCTAACAAAATTTGTAAATTTAATTCAGCAATATCTTAGTCTTATTTACATTCTGGTATTTCTATTAGTTCTTTGCCACTTTTTCTCGAGTTTAAACTAATACTTGAAATATTGCATAGGGGTTGGGTAAAGACATTTTAAGAGCCAAACCATTTCAAATGAAATTGTCTGCTCGTATTTTAACTGGAATATTAATGTTGCCGACTTTTTTTTCTTCTTCTTCTTCCAGTTAGATCTTTTGGTACTGAAGATCGTCCAACTGACCGTCCTGTAGCCCCAAGAGATGAAGTATTTGAATACATCATATTCCGAGGCAGTGACATTAAAGATATTCATGTTTGCCAGCCTCCTAAGCCCCAGCCTCTGCAAGGACTACCACAAGATCCTGCCATTGTCAAGGTTTGTATATATACCTTAAAAAAAAAAAAAAAAAAAGCAAGCTCTGACTTTATTGGAATTTATTTATCACTTTTTCACAAAACGAATTTATATTTTTTGCTGTAGTTTCAGCTTTTGTTTTAAGGTTTGTTGTAATTTCTTACAACCTCTGCATTAAAATGTTGTAATCTAGGATGTCTGAGTACAGGGTGTCAGAAATACCTCCATGATGGTAAGACATTAGCTATATGAAGACACCATTCCCACTAATGTCCTATATGTGAGGTATTTCTGCTGCCCACTGTATATTTGAACAGCAATTCTCTTAGGTGTGCTTCCTTGAACATAATGGACAAAGAATATTTTTGTAAGACACAGACCTAATCTGAACCTAACTTTGAATTTACTTGGTGCCTTGATTGTTTGGGAGCAAAACTCTCAAGAATTAGTTACTTGCACAACACAGGAAACAAAACTTTATTATAAATTAAAATCCCTTTGTAAATAGCTAAAGAGTTAGTGTTTCGGACAATAAACACCATGGGGCAACTCCTTACTTGCTTAACCATAAAATTCTAAGGACACTGTGTGTGTATATGTGGGGGAACCTTATAATTCTGTAACCTACGACTGGTACTTTACTAGAATAACTAATATCTAATATTCAGCTTTACTTGACTGAAATCTTAAGACTTTTGAATTCTTCTTGTGCAGTCATCCCAGCCTGTGACAACCACTTCCTCTTATCCCTTACAACAACAGCAACAACCTCAGCAGCAGCATGGCTATGGAGGACAATCTTACCAACCATTTGGAGGAGCCCAACTTTATGGCGGTCAGTATGGTGGTCACCAATCCTATCATGGTAGTAGTCACTCTCAGTCTGTCGCAGGTAATGTTGTTTGCAACAGCTTGCTCTCGCCCCCACTACTTAAGTTAGGTTAAAATGTAATAGATCATGTAGCACTTGTCTTTGCATGTTAAATTGTTGGTAATTGTTAGTTTGAATAGAATTCCTTATCAATAGGAACTTTAGAAATTGACACTTTTTTTTTTTTTTTTTTTTTTTTTTTTTTTTAAATTTAAAGGTCTAATATGCAACTATTTTCAATACCTGCATATTATGCATGTGCTTCTGTTTGCTTTATTTGTTGCATGTTTTCTGTATCTCTTGAGTGAACTGACTAGCTTAGCTTCTTTTATTTTTAAATGCAAACTTCAAATGCCGACTATCTAATTAACTCTCTAAGTGTGTCTTGATAAAAATCTTCCTATTTAAGTTTGAAATAATAAAGTGGTTTTGATTTAATTGTAGTGAGCATTTACATTTGATACTGTAGATTTTGAAAATAAAAAAACTTGGCACAGCTTAAAAATTGCTATCTTCCTTCTGCACCCAAACTCAGTTGATTACATACAGCTTAAACTCTTGCCATTTATGTGGATGGAATATTAATCACCTAATGGATAAAATTAAAGTTGTGGGGCCGGCTCTTGGTTTTTATCAGGTTCACTCATTCGCAGTCATGGCCGTATGACAACCATTGACCAAGGTGTGCAGGTAGATGCCCAGCAGATAAGGAAATCTGGTAAAGTGATTTCCTTGGTTATTTATTTTCTTTAAATAACAAACTAATTCAACTGTCTTCCATCTGCTTTATGAACATTTTTAACATAACTATCACCATGTACAACTTAGAACTGCTTTAGCACTTCAGAATTTATACTTGACATTGAATTTTCCTTGTGTACCAGCTCTGTTTGCATTTTTCACATAATCTTTCACACTTAAGTGTTGCAATTTAGTTCTGTATTACTAAATAACTAATAACTAAAAATCTTAAAAGGTAAGTTTGGATTAACCTGTCATGTCTATCATGACTTAACACTGCATGCCTTTATGAATGTCATTTACTTAGTATGAAATGGTGGTGACTAGTTAAACATAACTACAGGTAAGTTAAGAGTAGCAAAAGTAAAGTTTATATATGCCTAATAAAAAGGCTTAAAATTCATTTGGCCAAGCATAGTTCAATATCCCAGCATTTTAAAGGAACACTTGTGCCCACACAGATTAGATATTAGTTGAAAATACATCTATATTACATAAAACTGAGAAGCAAAACCTAAAAATCCTTGGAGCCCTTTATCTAAGAATTAAAGCCCATAAGTCGACTAATGAATAGCAATCCTTAAATTTTTTTTTTTTTTTTTTTTTTTTTTATGTTACTCCCTTATACTGGGCAAAAAACATGTTCTTTCAACTTCGAAATCTAGAACACCACATAAGCAGTAAAAATGAACAGTTGAAATGCTTTGAATTTACAGAAACCTACAATTTTCTAAGGTTAAGAAATTAATCCATGAACTTGAAAGGATCACAACGAAAACTAATTGACACTTTGTCTAAATTACTTAACCAAACTAGTTTGAATGAAAATATACTGCATATATAGTGTACCACTCTCCTTTTAACTGCTAAAGAAAATCGAATCCTTGAAGTAAATTGCTTGTTATTTTAGCCACAAAATGGAGATCTAAATACTTAGTGACCTCCAAAACTTTAAATGTGTGAAATATAGTATTTCTTTACTTCTAATTGTAGGTTCTCGGGGTCCTACACCACCACCAAGTCGCAAGTCCCCAACCTCTGATCAAGGGACCCAAATCAATACTGATGATGGCAAAGGCTATTCAACTAAAGGACAGCAGCAGCAACAACTGTCACCAGTTGACCGTCGTGATCAGCGCAAAAATCAAAGGGATCAGCAGGCTAACCGTACCACAACTTTTACCCGTGGAAGGGGTGGAAGAGGAGGTATGTTGCTAACAAGGAAAATTTACTTGGTTTGCTGTGGTAAAATAAGTACATTTTTTTTCTTTTCTTTTTTTTTTTTAGTCTTGGGTAAACTGATAAGTTGTCCATTTTCAGTATTCCATGATTTGTGCCATAGTTCATTGAAGGATCATTTGATCAATTCTTCTTGAAATAACAAAAATACCTTCAACCTTAGGTTTGACTTTGACTGGGTAGTGGCACGATTCCAAATCTACCTGGGGGAAAAAGAAGAAAAAACTTTGCTTCTTTTCAAACCTTTGTCTCATATTTTTACTTTGCAAAGCCCTCATTCTAAGGTCTAATGCAGGTGTTTCCCGTGGAAGAACTCGTGGAGTTGCCCGTGGGGTTTCCCGTGGAAGAGGTGGTGGCAGACAGCCTTCAGAGCCACTTAAGTTTGAAAATGATTATGACTTTGAAAGTGCAAATGCAGAGTTTGAAGAAATGGAAAAAGAGCTGAAGAAATTAACTCTAAGTAAGTAGTGTTTGTTTGTTTGTGGGTTTTTTTTTTTTTTTTTTTTTTTTTAAATTTCATTTAAGTATTTATATGAAGACTGCATACCTTGGATTTGACTGTTGTTCAGAGATTAGTTATCATTTCAGCTGAAAAGAATGCCAATGTTGTGGTAAATGGAGAGAAACCAGCAGAAAATGTAGATGAAGGTGAAGAAGCTGAAGTTGATGATGTAAAGAAGGAAGAGAAAAAAGATGAAGAAATAGTTTACTATGATAAAGCTAAATCCTTCTTTGACAATATTAGCTGTGAAGCCACAGAGCGTGAACAGGGGTAAGTAGTTGTATCTGCTCTTTACTTTGTATTAGTATAATTTGTATTTCTGTAATACGTAACACTTAAATGTAAACAGTTAATACATATACTAACTTAACTCTGGTCAGTTCTAACTTACTAAGTTTTTTCCTCTCTATTTAAAACCTTTTCTTTGCTTACATAAAAGTAAATGTGATTCTTAAGTTTAAACTTTATTCTAATAAGCTATGGATACATTTCACTCTTCACTTCGCATTTTGACAATAGCTCATTGACATTACAATCTCCTTATGTTGTAGTCGTGTAAATAGGACGAGTTGGAGGGAAGAACGGAAACTCAATGCTGAAACATTTGGCGTTTCAGAACGATACAGAGGTAGAGGTAGAGGTTTCAGAGGAAGAGGTGGCTTCAGAGGACGAAGGGGTAGAGGTGGTAAGTTGACTTAAATCATTAAAGCTGATTTTACAAAAGCTTTAAAGTCATTTTCTCCTGTATATTAATTACAGGAGTGTTTTAAATATTTAACTACTGTGAAAGATGTTTTAACACTCTAGATTACCAAGTCTTTATTTGCTTCAAAATGAATAATTTTGAATGTTTTGCTTTTTCAAATCTTTATTAGACGTACTAAAGTTCGTATGTTTCTTAAATGATTTGGTATCTAAACTTGTATATATAGGTAGAGGTGCTAACCGTGGTGGAAACTACAGAGGAAATTACCGGGGCAATATCCGACGAAATTCCGGAAATGCTGGATGGGGTGACTCTGGATGGGGTGACAATCAACAAAATAATGAAGCAAACACAAATGGAGAAAAAGAGCCTATGGTCAAGGTGAGTTTGAGCTTCACTCTCTACATGGAAGTGCTAACAAAATTTACCAACCACTTGGCTGGTTAGTCAATGAATGCCAGATGTTTCCAAGGGAAACACTTGTTATTACTATAGATTTAATTTTAATTTTTTCCTTTTAAGCTAATTTTAAATGCATGATTACTGAGGAAAAGTTTGTACATTAGAGAAGTCTTTCAATGCTTTAGTATAAGGCAAACTTGTGTAATCCTTAATGGTTATATTACTCTTTGCAAAAACATTTTCATTTTTTTAATTTTTTTTTATTTTGCAGAGGCCCATTGTTGCTTTCACCTAGTCATCTTGGTAACAAAAACCATTGGACATCGAAGTAGTCACTTGAGAATCCTTTCCAACTCATTGCCACCATTTTTGTTTGGAGCTAAAGCAAGGGACAAGCTGTTAAGTACCACCTAAAACTGGCTCTATCCAGAAGGACAGAACCTAACGGATGTTTACCCTCACTTGGGTGGAAACAGCTTTTCAATGACCATATGCAATAAGTCTGGTAACTTCACAAGATTGTCCCACATCCCCCCCCTCCACAAAAATAAATTTAATTTTTTTATACAAGTCCCTGCAAAAACTTTAAGAAAAAAATACAAAACAATGTTGGCATTGCAGGAAAATACCTGCTAGTAGAAGAAAGTTGTGTAAATAGACCGGCCATTTTGTGTGTATATAGCAGGCAAGTTTAATAAAAAAAGTAAAAATAAATAAATAAAAAAAAATAAATAAAGGATTACTAAGGCCAGAGACTGTAACTAGTAAATGGATGGCATTTTTGGAAAGATTATCTCCACTTCCTGATCAACCCACTACTCTAGTCCTCTTCCATGTGTTGGACTATCACATAGGTTTTTTTTTTTTTTTTTTTTTTTTTCTCCTAAATTATATATCAATCTGTCATTTGGTAAAGACATTTTGGAATTCTGGGAATGTACTCAGATTTACTTGAATCCAGTAAATTATAAGGAGATGAGAGACTTCTTTGAGAGGGGTTTAATTTATCTGAAAGATAATGCATTGGTGTTTACTTGTCTTATTTCAAATATTGAAATTTACAATGCTTGGCAAATTGATCTAATAACACCTTAGCATATTTTCTTTAAAATTTTAGTATTTATGTGTTACGATAGATCTTCATGCTTTTAAATATATATTTTTTTTTTTTTTTTTTTTTTCTTTTTAAACAAAGGAGCCCTTGTTCTCCCTCTTCTAAAAGAAATTGGTTTCACTATATTTCATTGACAATGGTACAAAAAAACTTACTGGGTTCAAATGCAACTGGAAAGGTGAGCATATCTACCTTCCAATCACACTTGTGTTCAAGTGGCCTTAAGGTTTTTCTCTCCCTCCCCTCAGCTATTACAATAGCTACCAAGCTGGTAGTAAGTCTTTCCCAGGGGAACACCTTTCTTACGGGATCTCACTGTAACAGTGATAGACTAGGTGGTGGGTTACCAGAAGGAGGACTAAAATACTTTATAAAGTTTTGGCATTTTTTTATTGTTACTAAAATAAAGTGGAGAAATGAATGCAAAAGATCTAAAGTTTTTTTTTTTTTTTTTTTTTTTTTTTTATATACTCCTAAAAATCCAGTTGCTACTGGCTTCACAAAAAAAAAAAATCTGACATCCAAAAGAAAAATGACTAGTTGCAGCTCATTTTGGCAGGTCTGTGGATGAAATATTTGCCTAAAAGAAAACCACTACACTGTTAACATATTACACAACCTTAAGTCCTTAATTAAAAGACGTTTGCAGAATATTTACTGTGTTGTTTTTATTTCAATATCAAGTTTGTTGAAAAAAACACTAATACTTAATATTTTTTTTTAATTATTTTTTGATGCATTACTAAGTGGGAATTATTGCTCTTGGAACCTAAACATGATTGGTTTAATTGTAAATGAGTTTTATTTACTACTTGATTAATTTTTGAGTTGAATGTTACTCTAAAGAATTTATAGTAACCTTCAGTTAAAGAAATTTGATTTCTCTTCAGTAAATTAGAACTGAGCATGTGTTCTTATAAAATTGGGCAGATATCTGAACTAATGACTTCAGTTACTAATGCTTAAGTGTCACCCTTGTCTCTTTTTTTTTTTTTTTTTTTTATTATTCAATTAAAATAGACATGGCATGATTCCATAGGAATCATTTTACATTTCTGTGTCTCAATAGCTGTTGGACAGCTGTGTGGAGAGAGGGAATTAACAATGTATAGGTTTTTGTTGATTTTTCTGATTCTTTTCCTTTTCTTTTGGAAAGTTGTTAGACCCCTTTCTACAAAATGGTAAGTACTGATAGTTGATGTACCTCTTTACTGAAGACTAATTGCTTATTAAAAGTGGTTTTATTTACATACTATGGAAGTATTTTCAGACTGTTGTCCTCATCTTTATAGCCATATTTACATTTCAGCCATTGTATGCTCTGGCCTTCTTCAGATGATTGGAATTTTGCCTACCTGGGTAGCTTGTTTTAGTGCCTGGTCTCTTCAGATGTCTCGATTATCTCCCTTTTAACTCTATTCTTTTTAGTTCAACACTGCAGTAACCAGGTATTGAACTTGCAACTCTTTGGATCACTGGATTCAACCAATGCTCTTATCTACTGAAAGAGGCATGGCAAGTTGAAGTAGTGAAATCTACCCAGTGGACAAAATAAAGGGTTGATTTTGAAATTCCAATCACCTGGAACATACATTAGTAAACATCCTAAAGATTTGGACAACAATATAAATTTTTCATCTCTCAAATACAGATACTATGAAAGTAGTCAAAAGCAGGCTTATCTGAGACTTTAAAAATGACTAATTATACAATTACAGTTGGTATTAAAATTTTCTGCATATTTAACTTTATATTAAATGGTTTGGAAAGTTTGGTAGAGAATTCAATTTGATAAGTCATCTCACCAACTTTCTATAAAAAAAAAATTGACAAAGCCAGTCTACATTTGAAAATGGTGTGTGTGTGTGTGTGTGTGTGTATATATATATATATATATATATATATATATACCCCCCCCCCCAAAAAAAAAAGCATATTTAATGTTCAACCAGTGAACTTAAAAAAAAAAAAAAAAAAAAATTTTCAAATACACTGATCTACAGGGATTGTTGCCTAAACTCAGGAAAGTCTTGAATGTACATTTTCTGGTGTCATCAATTTAAGGCTAGATCACTTGAACAAGTTGCCAGACTAAAGATTTATTTTTTTTTTTATTTATTTACTTATATTAATCTACTGCTATTAAAGTGACTATTCTCTTCTATGGCTGAAATAATTTTTGATATCTATTCTATCCAATTTGTAATAAAGTACAAGGGTGATTGAAAAGTAACTCCCTATTTTATGTATGATAGACTTGAAATTTATTGCTTGAAAATAATTGTGGAACAAGGACAAAAATTTAGGGGGAATGGGTTGAGGCTGGTGGTCACTCTTATACCTATCTAATATTATGTATGATGGATTTTCCCCATCTTGTAAAAATTATACTTAGACTGGAGAGTCCATCGTATATAAAATGTGAGTTACTTTTCAATCACTGTATGTACAAATGTTTAATTGCCATGATATAAAATCAAGCAGGTATAGAAATTTAAATATCTGGGAAGTGTTTTAACAGAGGATGGAAAGTGTGACACTGAAATCTGAGGACTTTGGATGGCCAAAGACTCATTCCAAAAGCTAAGGAGGGTACTCTAAGAGACGGGAACCTTTTGTTGCAAGCAAGGGGAAGCATACAAGATGGACATCAGTATGCTTGATTAGAATTGTAATAAAACCTAAACCTGATGAAAGTGAATTTGCTTTTTTCTTTCTTTCTTTAGAATTAAAAATATTATACTTGGATTTATTTACAATAATAATTAGAACATTCTAAAAACTAATGCACAGCAATATTTCTCATTTATCAATTTATAAAGAAATAAATGTGAAAACATTCACAATTTTATAAAGTTCAAATTAATTGGCAGTTAGCTGAAGTTCTGTGAACCCTTCTAATAAACACTATAATAAAGGTGTGTTTTTTTTTTTTTTTTTTTTTTTTTTTTTTTTTTTCTTGTCCATTTTCAAGAACCAATAAATGTTGCTGAAGATAGTTTTTATTTTTTCTCATGACATTGCTTTTTATTATAACTATCTTTTTTGATGCTCTGTATTTTTTTTTTTTTATATATGCTCATGGGGTCTGTTTGCATATATATATATATATATGTGCCCCTGATGAGTTGATGGAGTGAGTGCCAGAGAGGGTCTGTCTGGAATTGGAATGCAGAAGATAACACCAATCAACTAAGTGACATTTTATATTTGTCTTTATACATAAACATGCACAGGCTTTAATTTTGTTTCTACAAACTTGTTACATTTTTGGCTGCAGTGTAGATGACTTCTCATCTTCTAGATCTCAATAACATTTGCTTTACTGCCACCAGTTCAAACATTTGTAGTTAAGATCCACCAGTTTCTGTGTACAGGGTCAAATTACTCATTCCATTCAAGCAGCTTCTTCCCTAAAAATCACTACTTTGTGGAACACTCCATAGTGGATGCTTCTCCGCTCACTACCATGTTAACCTTTTTTAAGTCTAATCAAACATTTTCTACTTTTAGTAACCCTCTACATTGAGTGGCTGTTGGACATTGTATTGAAAAGGGAATGTATATTCAGTTTCTAGCATTGGAAACTTTTCAAGTTAGCCATATTTCTATAATAGATAAGACTTAAACTTTTTGATTATGGGTTTATTTTTATGCTTGCTGTAACTGATGTTCTCATTTCTATGGTTATGATTACCAAGGTCTATAAAAATTTAAATTTGAAAATTTATTAATAAAATATTACTATAAAATATATATGCAGGGATTGCTATCCCTTTGGGCTTTTGTACACTAGAGTAGCTGTAATTCGAGCTTAGACCCCTTCCCCCTTACAGGAGGCAGTGCTTTGTGACCCTATCTTATAACATTTGCTGCTGCTTTTTTTTTTTTACCTATGAAAAATATTTGGATTTTTATGCCATACAGGTGGCAGTCTTTCTCTCTTTTTTTTTTTTTTTTTTTCTCTCTCTCTCGTGACATAGATAAATCTGGAATCCTAAATATAGACTCAAGAATCTCTGGCAGGCTCAATTATCATTAGGAATTATTACACATAAGACACTTTTCTTTTTCTCCATCTAACTCAGCTTCTTGTGTAGAAATGTGTTATATTTTCTCTGTGTGGGACAGGTTTAAATAGGTATATATAATTTTGTATAATACAGTGTAACCCGGATATAAGAGAGTTGTTGGGACCGGAGAAGTCGTCTCTCTCATATCCGGGTTTGGTCTATTTTGTTTAGGTAAGTATGGCTCTAATTTGGGACCAGAGAAAATCTCTCTTATAACCGGGTTACACTGTAGCATAAAAACTCTTTGAGAACAAAAGTATGTTTGTCATTACTTTTCCTTTTAGTCATTCTGTTCCATCTGTGAAGTAACAAGGTTATTATATCATGGATATAATAATGTCAATAAAAGGAGGAAATGCAAATGAGAGAATATTCCTTTCTGGCATACCTCACCCATTTCCCCCAGCCACTTTCTTTTCTATTATCTAAACTTTTTCATTATATTTTCATTCAGATAATTTTGTTTTAAGTTTTATTGCTCCAGATCAAATACTCAAAATATAAATAACCCCATATTTTATATATCACACAGTTTATAAATATAAGCCAAAATTATTAATACCAGTCAAATTCCAGGGTTAATTATTTCAATTTTATTGAATTCTTTCCAATTTGAATTTTGCAATGAAGTAAACATTTTCTATACAACACTTTAAAGCAAGATAGTAATTATGCAGAACTATCTAAGCTACAAATTTATTTTTTTAGTTAGGGAAGATTACCATAGATTTTATATATATTTTATAAGCTCTTGAAAAATATATTTCAATTGAGCACTGTTGAGAGATAAGCTGGTTCTATAAACAACAGCCAACTGTGCTAATGCAAATCTCTTCAGTAAAATGAATTGGAGCCCTCTGACTGGTGTTTGTTTACATTTGTAAAAACAATATGCTAGAATTAGCTGTTTCTCTCTGCTGAATGATGATAGGTCAGTGGTAGAAACTGACACCAAATCAGTTCGATATCGGTCTTGGCTTGAAGCATTCAGATATCTAGTTGCACTGAGGAGCTGTGATACAGCAAAACAATACTGTCTGCGAATAACATATATATATAATGTGTGTGTGTATTGAAAATCAAGTTTAAGAAAGCATTAAGATTTGCTATATTTGAAATAAACAGAAAAGAAATATTTTTTTAAGTTTTTCACTCCCAGGCAATAAAACCACTCAGACACAAGGGGTTGCTGATTGTGAAAGAAAAAGAAAAACAAGGAGTGAGAACGAAAGAGGAATCAACGAGATGATATATAATGATCAACACTGCATTTAATTCTTTGAAGATCTAAGTTGGCTGGAATATAAGAAGTCAGAATAAAGTTTTAAAGGTGAAAAAAGAAACTTAGCAAAAATCTTATGGTTACATAGCCAATTCAACTGTAAATTGTTGAGACCTTGCTAATCTATAATCTAATCATAAAGTCTAGGTACCATAGAACAATTAACATAAAAGTATTTACAAAAAAGGCACAGGGAAGCTACATTATGATGGTGGGAAAATGATTGAACCTGGGATGCCCGGTCAGGACCAATAACATTGTGGATTCTTTGGATTTTATCAAGAATCTCTAAAAATATGGCAGAAGCACCAGACCAAATGTAGCAACAATATTGGAAACTTATTGTCTAGCACGACACAGTGAGACAACTTATAGATTTCAACATTGTCAGATGTCTGAGTCCTCCCTTTTTGAATATTTGTAAACTGAGAGATAAAAATTAAATGCTTTATAATTATTTTGTGTTTTATTTATTTGTTTTTAATTTATTTTACCTCCTTTTTATGGCTACATTCATAAAACATAAATACTTGATATTTGTATGTGGAGTTGACATTTGGTTTCTTTATTCACTGCATGTGTAAAGACTATTTTTTGGAGAAATTTAAAAAAAAACATTGTGTTTAAAATCCAAGGGCAGACAACTGACTTTTCTAGTTAAAAAGCACCGACCTTGAGAATTGTTCACTAAGCGCCAAGCGGCGGTCGTAATAGCACAATCATAATTTTTCTTAGAAGCTGTAGGACATCATGGCTCTTCGTTCCACCTTCAATCTCTTTCAGAAAAATACTTCTTCCCTGGCCGCCGCTAATAGATTGGTGTGAGTAGAAATTTTTGAAAACATTTTTCATTTAAAATAATATAATTAATATCTGAATAATAATTGGCTAAAGTTTATCCGCTAAACAGTTTCTCTTTAAATATTTTTGGTTTCTTATGTTTTCCGCCTCTAACCAAAAAGGCCGGTTAAACCTTACTAATTTTTTGTCGAAACAAAAGCGGAAAGCCGGATCCGCATTAGTTTCTTAAAAAAAATAAAAAGGAAGAGTCATCCCGTAGGACTCAAGGAGCGTCTTTTTATTCATACTGTTTTATTTTTTAATTATATATTTTCCATTGGAGAATTTTCATTACATAAGTTTAAAAGAAAAAAAAATTAAATAACCCTTCATAAGAATCTCCTTGAGATTATTTCTCAAAGCCAAAGGTCTACCTTGACATTGTTAGCAGCGACCTTAACATGACTTCTGCTAAATTTTGCTTTCTTTCTTACTAGCTAACTAACAGAAAAAAAAAAATTTTTGAGATACAAGTATCTTATCCAAATATTTTTAATTCTTACTTAAAACAAAGAAACTTATTTACGAACTAAAATAAAACTTTTAACTCCTAAACTTAAATTCATGGACTTTAATTGTTTTTTTTGTTTTTTGTTTTTTGTTAACCTTTTACATGCGTCGTAAAAATAAAGGGAATTAAACTTTAAATTTTTACTGTTTCAGTCTTAAGTTGGGAAATATCTGATATAAAAGTTAAAAAAAAAAAAAAAAAAATAGAGTAATCAATTTTAACATTGAATTCTATTTTTGTCTTTTAAAATTTAAATTAACTAATTCGGAAACTAGATATTCTTGCTAATGCTCCCCCACCTCTTAAAGTTTGCTTTTAGTAGAACATAGAAAAAAAGCCCTTTAAAGCCTTATAGCAAAATGTAGAATAATAGCATCGACACTCGTAAGAAGAATGAAGACATTTTCCTGACTGTTCAATTTCCGAATCCTTTAAAAAAAAAAAAAAAAAAACGTCTGGAACCATATCTTGATCCCTAGACAAATCCGCGGACAGCAGCTGTTTATTTTATTTTCCCACTTTTTTTTTTTTTTTTTTTTTAATTATTATCTTCATCATATAATTTTATACTTCCATGAATTAAGTATTTTACTTTGTCAGGCACAAGGTAAAAAATGTGAGTCTCTAAAACGGTTTGCTCGCGAGTATAATCGGATTTGTTGTTACCCCACGTTTAAGACGAGGTGGTGTTAAAAAAAAAAATGTGAGTATTACGATCTCATTAATGGCTGATTTCCCCCGCCCACCGGAATAACCTTGAATAGCACGTACCATGAAGAAAAAGAAAGCGAATTTAATATTTTCAAATTTAATTTAATACTGGAGTTTGTGTCTTTATTACACTTTGGCGTAGATATATTTTTCCCGGAAGTGACAATGCCCCCAAATCAATAGTTTCAGTTTCTTTATTGTTTTAGAAATTTTGTTTGATTTACCCAGGAAGATATTCCGAAATCAACTCTTCTCAATTTTAATTAATTCGAATGACAAGAAGTGTTATATGACATCACGCTCTCTCTTTGAATAATGAATCTGAATTGAACTTTTTAAAGTAATTTTTTTTACCTATTCCTTTCAAAATCATACAAGTATTGATGTCGTAGATCCCCTAACTGCGCAACACTCTGGGGCCGAGATATCCCGGTCGAAAATAGCACTGATGAGAAGTTTTACTCAACAGGTCAAACCAAAAGAAAATCAATAAGCAATCTCTAAAACTATTTTTAGACTGGAGCCTGTTAATGTAATAATCGACGTTAATAACTTGTGTGCTTGTCATTAAAATAAAAAAAAAAATCATTTTTACTCGGATTCTTAGTATGATAAAAAAAAAATTTTGAAAATAAGTCTTTATTTACTCTTTATAGACTCGTATTGGTAAACTTCGCAGCTGTGACTTGCTTCTTGATAGTACAGTACTACTGTACTATTGGTACACAAAGACGAAAAGTGTTGATAACTTTTTTTCAAAGTTTCAAATTGGAACTTTGATTACGTTTGGTACATTATGATTGGTAGTATTTCTCTTTCGTTTATAAAAATGAAAAAAACAAAAAAAAACATGGAAGAATTGCAACCTGGAGCTGAAACCTGCATAAAAATAGCAACTTTCCGAATTAAACTCAAACATACATACAGTTGTTGCAATTAACATTTTCATTTTTAATTTTATTTAAAAGAAAAAATGTGTAGGTTTGCTTTTATACATGAAAGGATAAATGTATTTTCCAAATATTTCTACATTTCAATAAACATGAAATTTTATGGTGATGAGTGGGGGATTACAATTACACTTGAGATTTATTGCTTGAAAATACAGCAATTGTGGCACAGGGCCAAAAAGGAGGAATGGGTGGAGGCTGGTCGTCACTAACTATTCTATACCTAGCTAATCCGATTCATGACCCAATCATTCGTTACGATTTATGCATCCACCATAAAAACATGTCTGTTGTCATTCAATCCTCCCTACACCACAATACCGCATACATGCAGGGGAACCTATAAAAACACCCCATGTCATAAGACTTCTTGGGAGTGCAGTACACTGATGGGGAAAATTGACTGAAAAACAATTAGATTTCTAATTTGTATGTATTGGAAATGTGAAAATTTTTTACAGTGTACCTTTCTTAGTTCTATCAGTTCTAACCTTTATGTGGTAAACCAAGCAAATTCTTTTTGTATTTCATTGGGGAGATGTAAATTCCCCTTGAGAAACTACCTCCTACAAACTGCTACTTTGTGGAGCTGACTCCCAAGAGGATGCTTCCCCCAATCACTATACCCTTAACCTGTTCAAATTGATGTTTAACTGTTATCTTCCTACATATCTTCATAAACAGTGCTTCTGATTCTGTAACTCTCTACCTCTAGTGGTTTTGGGGCCTTGTACAGGATGAACCTCATTGTTAAAAATGCTAACTGGAAAGGATGTGCTACCTGGCTATTTTATCAATAAAATGAGGATTTGGAAAGTGGCTAGTTTTCATATCTCAGACAGCAAAATTGTGTGACTCTTGTAACTTAAGAATTCCATTGTGGGTCTTTATGGCTTGATAGATCACCAGGCTGTTGGCGGATGGATGGGTTGTGTTGTTTTCCCTGCTATCTCTAGATAAATTACTACTCAAATGGGACAAGCTTCTCTCTGCATCATCACCATCAACGGCTCCCGAACAGTTTCATATACCCAATTTTGCTCACAAGACTTGGGTCAGCCTGTGGCACGGTTTACAGGCACTTTCCAGGATGTTATCAAGCAATTAGTTTCTTTAATAATCAACAATGATGAAATTCAGAACCGGGTCATATGCCATGCTTTGTACACAAAAACTTTCTTGATGAGATCCAATAGACATATTTCCTTAAATATATATAAAAATAGATTCTGTGCATTATTCTAAGAAGCCCCACCTCCAATATTTCTTCTCTACTGAAAAATTGTTTGTAACACTAATTCTGTGTTTCTCAACCTTTTTAAGCAATGGTACACCTAGGAGCAAATGAAAATATTATGGTACACTTTAACAAAATTTTTAAAGGGTATACATTTAAATGTCTAATAAATGAAACCATGTATTTTTAAAAAATGCACACAATCATGAACTTAATTTATTTCAATGTTTCTATTCAACTATTTGCGCAGCTTTTTTAGTGTGAAACCTGTGCTTGGTGGTTTTTTTTTTTTTTTTTTTTGTTTTTTTTCGCAATTTTCTTCAATGGTTGGTCAAATGTACAATAAGGAGATCATTATTTCTTCAGTTGAGCATGGTCTTTCTCGCTTTTTCTTTTTGTTATTTTGGGTTTAGAAGCCTAATTCACATAAATAAGTAGAAAAGTACAATAGAACTTTTTTTTTAATTAATGTGATATGTTGTTCCTTTTGTGTTGAAATAAAAAAATAATAATATTAAAACAGTATTTAAAATAACATAATAGAAGAACACTGAAAAGAATTGTTTGGAAAAAGAAAAAAGTTTAATAATTATTCAAATATTAACACTGTGCCATTACTACTTCCACACATGCATATATATGTATGCCATGACAATATTTTGTGGCTTTTTTTTTTTTTTTTTTTTTTTTTAAATCACAAGGCAGTATAGTCACTAAAACACAAGGGTTTACAGGGTGTATAAAAATTAGAAACAGAAACATTAATAATGAGCCACACGAGAGATAAGAGTAATCAGGAGGATAGTAGATAGTGATTGGCATTGCATTTAAATCTTTTGCAGATTAAAGTTGGCTGGAAAGCATGGAACTGGAAGGGAGTTCCACAAGTTATAAGTGCAAGAAAAGAATCTGTTAGCATAAAACTTAGGCTACATCTAGCCAACTCAACTGTAAATTGATGAGATCTCAACGCCGGTCTAATATTGTACTTAAAAAGTCTAGGTACCATGACGAAGAGCTCGTCATGCCCAATAATGTTACTGATTCTTCTTTGGTTCTTATCAAGCGGCTCAAGGTAAATAAGGGGTACTGGATCATATGTGACAGCAATATTCTGATCATAGATGAATTGTATACTTATAGATATGTAAGATAGATTCTGGAGAGAAAAACTATTGTGTATGACACAGTAAACTGACTTTATTATTAGGTTGGTGCAAAAATATTGTCGTTTTTTGACGTTAAAAATATGTCAAAAGCGACAATATTTTTGCACCAACCTAATAGCAGCTGACCTAGCAATGGATAAAATATAGTCATTTCACTTCATAAGAGGATGCTGCATCATGGCAGTTGAGAATCATTGCACTAATTTTTTTTAAATGGCTAACACTGTTATAAATCATTGTTCTTGTTAATTAGTAGGATGTGAAGTGATTGGAAACTTACATATCCTATTGATTTAGGTAGCCAATGAATATATATTTTAATATTTAAAATACAAGAACTCAAAACTAATATTTTACAAATGACAAGCTCTTAAGCATAAAAAAATATTTATATTTTTAAACTTTTAAATCTGTTCTTGAATTAGAGGAAATATAAAATTCTGTTTTTAACAGAAATTCTGTAAAATAATAATAAGTCTCCCGACTGCTTTTCAAAGTAAATAAAACTTTTCATGTGACACTTGATGGTTGGTTAGATTTATTCATTTTCCAAGTTTACAAAAAATTTAGGAAATTAATTGTTCTGAGAGTAAATTTTAAATTTAATTGAAAATGCCTAAGCTGTTTACATTGTTATGAAGTATAATTAAATTCCAGACATATGTTATGTAAATGTTATATTTTAAAAGATGACTGAAATATTTAGTAACTTTGCAATTGAATTGATTTATTTTATGCATGAGTCATCAAGAATTTCTTTTATCTATAGAAGTAACTCTATTGATGTAGAAGAAAACAATTCTTTAAATTATTAAATCTTATCCAAAGAAAGTTAAGGCAAAAGGAATAAAACAGCAGCCTGGTCTCACCTATTTACTAATGAGATATTTACTTATTGTCATTGAATAATGCCTCTGTTTTGGAACATTTTATTACTAAGAGGAGATCAGGTTGTCTGACAGATTAAATATATTAAACATTGTATTTTATAGTATACATTTTTTATTTTCCACTAAGAATATGCCTTACTAATTTTTCTTTGTGTTTTTTTTTTCTTGTTAGAAAATATTTGTCAGAATTTAAATGAGAAATTTCCATTTAGATTAATGTATACTCATCTTGATTGTTATCCTGGCAATATTTCATCTGTTGTACTTGTCAGTCTTTAGCTGTCTATGGTCAATTAAGGACATTTATCAAGTATACTACTGGAGTACAAGCATTAAATTTAAGGATTTGAAATGACACTACTGAATTGCCTAAAATCCACTGCCTAAATGATTAAAGTGCTGATTAAAACATTTGAATCCCTGACACTTGAGAGTTCAATCCATGAATCTGGTAGTGCTGAAACCCCCCTCCCCCCCCCAAAAAAAAAAACAGTGTCATAAAAACAAATAAAACTGATGAATGTTAATTGATAAATGTCCCAAAGTATTGAAATTAGAGTATTAGAACAATCTATCACTGACTTGAATAAAGGGTTTCTCTAAATCTGGAGAAGGTTACCAAGTCGGATGCCTGAAGAAGGCTGATGGGTACAGTGGTTGAAATGTGAGTATAACAATCAAGATGGTTATACTAGTATGGAAGGAAAATCATATAATAGAAAGTCTTTTTATTATTATTTTTTTTAAACTGTTCATGAATCCTTTCTTCAGTATTTGAACTAAAGCAAGAAAGTAGCAGTTTCAGTTTTGTTGTATATTTTTTTCTCTTTTGAGTCAGATTCTTGCATCTGTTATATTTTTAGAATGAAAACAAGTCTGGTTCATAATTCAATAAGAAAACATTTTAAAAAAATCCATAATATAAAGGAAATTTAGATCAAAATTTAACTTCGGTGTTAAAATGTTAGTGTTTTTTTATGTACTTTTTACTTTTAACACAATTATAGTTTTATTGTCATTAGATTAACATTAACTACATGTTTTTGAACAATTGCCAAATTTTAGTGGATGTATGAGAAATTTCATCTGGTGTCTGCCATAGCAACTTACTTGCTACTGAAAGTTGTGTTGGTTATTGTCATTTAAAACATGAATTAAATGTAAACTGGATCAAAAGTTTCCTTGAACATCTCATCTTTAACTGTAAAGAATAAGGAGAGTGAGAACTCTTATGGCTTTTGTTCTGGCACAGAACAATTTCCCTCAAAAATGTATTTTGTACTTTCTTATGGTTAATTTTCATTGGAAACTAACCAGAAACAAATGTTTTTCTGTTGCTTCTGTAAATAAAAAATTAACTGTGACAAACACAATACAATTTTAATTGACAAAGATCGTAAAATAGACTTCTATTTTTTTTTTTTATTTCATTCACTTTGCTAGATCTTATGTAGACTGAATTTAAGACATAATATACTTTACTAATTTAATCAGTTTTTGCATGTCTTGACTTTGACAGAAACCAGTTTCCACTAAGGAATCACAGTACTACAACTAGTTTAAATATATTTCAAAAGGAATCTGTTTTTTAATGCACCAAGTTCATGACCCTTGACTGAGCATATTCATAATTTTTGAAAGTAAATTTTCTCAGATGAGTGTGTACTTCAACTCAGGGGGAATGGGGCATAGATTAAATGAAGAAATTCAATTCACTGTTTTAGTAAAGTGGGTCACACAACTTTTGAACACCTCATATTAAGCTTTAACAAAGAATAACTGTTGATGTAAGTAATTTTTAGAACTAATTTACCTGAAGAGGTTTTGCAATTTATAATTAAACTTTGTTATTGAAATTTACTAATGGATTGCCAGTTGAAAATTTTACTTAAAAATATTACCTGTCATTGCAAAAGTCTATTATTTCACTTAGCTATTATAGCATTAATATATTGTTTATTTGTAAAATTGACCTATATGAAAGAAAAAGTTGTTTTTGTGTGAACTGTGATGGTTTTTGTTTCATTTATTTTATTAAATACCAAGTCACTAAGAAAGAGGGCAAGTTGATGACTACAACATAGTTATTCATAAATTTTGTTTATGACCTAAGAATGTTATTTATTCTTTTATATTCTATCTTGTAACACTTGAAATAATTTTCTCCAATGACATCCAAGGTCAAGTAATTTTAAAATTTGCTTTTGATGTTTGTTACTATAATAACTGATTTAGTCAAGTTAATTTACATTTTAAACTTTAAAATTATAGTTGGTTATTTTTTTTTTTTTTTTTTTTTTTTTTTTTTTTACAGTTTCAAACATTTTAATTTGAATTTGATTTGCAGTACATAAGACATTGACCAGAAAAATTTGAACTTTAAATTTTCTGTCATTGATGTGTCATTGAGCTTTCATTTTAAAAATTGATAGCTCTTATAAGCAGTTTAAAATTTTCACCTATGTGTTCTGTTTGTCAACCAGGTGTTACAAAGCTTTCTTTCAAATATTTAGCTTATGTTCATAATTGTCCTTATTTACTATACTAATATTTGTGTATTCATTTGGTAATGTCAATTATATGAACCAAATTTAACATTGTAATAATTTTCATTTGTATACAAGTGAAATTGTAGGATTAAATTAAGCTTTTTGTAATAATTGTTTCAATTACTCATCTTTTACATGGTATACATTCACAATACTTCAAAATAATCTATTCTTGCCTCTTGAATAAATGATGTGGGGGGAAGGTGGGTGGATTTTTTTTTTTTTTATATAAATTTAATAAACAGTTGTTCAAATACGTAATCAAAATTAATAAAAGTTTATTTTTCATGTCACATTGTCATCATTAAATTTTAATAGATGGGGGATGGGATTCAAAGAAATTTGTGGCAGTGTAGTCAATTTTCGAAATTTTAATAAGTGTACTCTAGCCTTTTTATTTTGAGAAGCAAGAATAAAATGTTCTGATAATTCTCCTGTCTTTTTTGTGCATATATTCTTAAGCTAATTCAAGGAAAATTGTGATTATAAGCATATGTAGGAAAGATAACTGTTGACTCTAGACTTTAAGTTAAGATTGTAGTAATCAGAGAATCAACCTCTTGGGAGTCTGTTCTACAAAATAGCACTTCTTGGGAAGAAACTAAGTGAAACTTCTTTTGTTACCAATGGAATAGGAAGAGAATGAGGATGATTCAACCATGTGCATGTGGCATGGTGTGTCCTAGATGTAAAGGTCTGAACTAGTAGGACTGTAGTTTGTTTGAACACTTGACATAGAAATAGCAATAGATTATTGATAGGCTTGTGATTTTTTTTTTTTTCCTTTATGAGTAAGAGGCTGTAGGGTTGAAAATAATTCATTGCTCACAAAACCGTGTAAACTATTTTGAAGGCTAGAAAGTGATTTGATTAATTAGATAAAACCAAAATTAGTTTATATTGGGTGTTTAATACCATAAACTGAGGTTTGAGCAATGTTTAACCTTTTATACTCACAAAAAATGTTGTCTCAAAAGGACCCTCCCCCTGACAACACTATTTTAACTGCCTTCACTCCTTGGCAATGTTTTAAGTGATAATTAGAATTTTAATAAATAAACACATAAAAGTAAAATTATATATTTTATTTGTTGTTGAGAATTAACAAAAATAATAAACAATATTTATTAGATTGTTTATTGGAATGGTTGGCATTGGCAAATATCAGCTAATTGCCAATCTATTTGAACTTTATAAAATGGTAAATAATGATCTTATAGAGGATTCACATATCTGAATAATTTTTAGTAAATGATTAAAAAGAAAAAAGTTTCATATTGGTAACTCTTCTATTATTTTTTTTCTAATAGAATTGTACAATTTTTTACAATGTTGTAAATATAAAATTAATCTAATGGTGTTTAATATTTTTGTTGTATATTCTCAAGAACAAAAAAATGTATAAATTTACTTTCATATTTTTAGGTTTTATTACAGTTCTAATCATTGCTTTTTAAAACCATAAATGTCAAAATTTGCTTATTATAATCTTAAATTTTTTATTATAAACTGAGCCATAAACTATAAAAGTAGTTCACTTAAATATTTTTACAATTTTCATTTATGGTGAATTGGTTGTCTGTGTTAATATAGAAATTGATTTAAAATTTATACATGAAATTGTCAGTTTTTCCATGAATAAAATACAAATATTTATACTTACAAGAAAATTTTAGTTTGAATATTTTTAATCCAAATTAGTTTGAAGTGGAAAACATCATCTTTTATATGATATATTTTTTTTTCTGTGTGTCATGTCCCTTCAGGATGTTGGCAATTATGGCTCTCCACAACTTTCTCTCCTTTGTAGCTCTTAGAAAGCTTTGTTTTTTTTTTTTTTGTTATCCTTCCCTATTCTGCCAACAATTTACAAAAGGTTGGTTATTTACTGCTTTTCTCTCTTGTTTTCAATATATTTTGAGTGTCAAATTCTATGTCATCTTTTCTCATTATGTACCTTAGAAATATCAACTTTCTTTCTGATTTTAATGTAAACATCCTTTTTGTTTCTATTTTTTTTTTTTTTTTTTTTCTAAACTTCCTCATTACATGTTCAGTCCATGGTATTCTCAGCATTCTTCTGTAGAGCCATATTTCTGTTGTCTCAAATCACTGAAGAGATTGTCCAGCAATTACTGCCATATCGGAGGACTGATATTACATAACAGTTTGACATTCTTTCCTTTGTCTCTAATGAAATGTTTCTGTTTCTTGATACTTTGCTTACCTTTTGGGAGGCATCTTTTGCTATTCCAAAGTGCCTTTGAATTTCAGTGTTGCATCTTCTGTTAAAACACTTCCTAGATATTTACATTTTCATATTTGTCTGATTTTGGAGTTTCTAGTTCAGTTTGCATCTTGGGCTGTTCCTTTTGCTAAGAACCATGCATTGTCTTAACAATTGATTGATTCCCTCTCCCCCCCCCCCTTTCATTTACTGGGAGTTCCTGTAGTTCCCATTCTGTGTCTGCTACCAACATTGCCATCTGCATATCTATTTTTTTTAATTTTATGTTACCCCAAGCAAGGCAATAGAGCCACTAAGACACAATGGAGAGAAGGTTGGTACTGAGAATGACTGAATATAAGTAAAAGAAAACCTTATTAAGGAGAGAGAATATTTTATTTTCTTTGTAATAGTTGTGATTTTGAAGTGCTTCCTTGAGTATAATGTGAGGTTTTTCTGATTGCATTATATACAGGTAATTTTTTTTTCTTATATAGTGGTTAAAATTGATGCCAAAAAATTCAGGAGGTCACCTTATACACAAGCCTATATGATAATCTATAGTAATATAAAAATAATTTCCAGTTGCAGTGCCTATTGTAGAACTCTACCAAATTTATAATTTAACACTTTGTTTTAGTGGGGGTGGGGAGCCACAAAAAGTGACTATATGCAAAAGAATCTCCTTAATACATGTACACATAGTATATATCTCTATAACAAAACCTTACTATTATGTATATAAGATTGTATAATCTATTGAAGAGCAAAATCTTTGTTTGTAGTTCATGGTGGTCCAATGTAGAAATGGGTCCTCCTGATGTCATCTTGGGAGTGACAGAAGCCTATAAGAGAGATAACAGTGCTAAAAAAATGAATCTTGGTGTTGGTGCTTACAGAGATGATAATGGTAAACCTTATGTACTTCCGTCTGTCCGCAAGGTGAGCATACACTTTATTTCTTTTATTTTTTATTTTTTTTCTCCACAGGATCAACTTTTGGGTTAATTGAATTTTATCTAAAAATAAAATAAGAAATTAAACAAATTCTGTTAAAGTGTAATATTGTATAGATCAGCATTTCTCAACCTTTTTATTCTTGTGGAACCTCAGAGAACCCCTGCATAAAAATTACAATATCCCATTATTTTTATTGTAATCCATGTCATAGACTTAATATATGGACACACGTCATTCAATGATACACGGATCCACCATATACAGATCCTGTTCACTAAGCAGTGAAAGCAGTTTCACACTGATGCCATATAGACATCACTAAATACATTCCCTCTGATTATTATAATTTTACATAATCTGAGAAGTTGAAGCCTTTATTGTAATAACCAAGTTTTTTTGTTTTTTTTAACAATATACCATACATGTATAGTAAAATTACAAACATAAAATTAAACAAAAATTACTCAAAAATGCATTAGCCTATTTATCACTGTTTCTTGTGGAACCCCTAGCAACCTCTGGGAGAACTCTGGGGGTCTGGGGCAGACCAGTTGAGGAACATTATTATAGATTAATAAGAACATGAGGCCAAATCTTTTGTATATAAAAATGACAGTTTATTCTCTGTTGAATTTAATCAGTTAATATTGCTAAGCGGGTGTGTGGCTCTCCCTAAACATGTACCTTCTTGTGAGAATGTGAAACTTTTTCACTCAGGTGAACTGCTTATATATCTTCCTGTGAGCTGGTTGTCCCACATGTGCACATCTGAAGTGCGGCTGGGATGACCACCTATTTACATGTCTGAGGCAGCCAGTGACATCCTGCATTCTGCATCTGGTCACTGAGTCCACCTTCCAGGTCAATCTTTTCTTCAGGTATGAGACTAAGTGTAAAGCCTATTTTTGTATCTCTTAGGGCGAGATGGAGTCATCACAGATCAACTTCTCTTTGGACAAAGGTTCCTTATTGGCATTATATTTGATTCATACCATCTCGGTATGAATTACATATTGCAGAAATTTGTAATTCTATTCATATACATTTATCTATTAAATGACAAGTTTGGCAACATGAGATCTACTTGACATCTCTCATTTTAATGCATTAATATGCATAATCCAATATTTGGGATGGCGGATATTAATGGGTTATAGTGAGAGACCTATAATTAATACCAGTTTTTCTTATTTCATCATCAGTCCCATGAATTAGAAGAAAGTCTGGGGATTCCAAATTGTCTGGAAAATATCTATTTTGAATTCTTCACAGGATTTTTTGTCAGTGTTGCATCAGCCAAGTCAGTCAGCCACTATAAAGTCTTGCTTTGAGCTCTTTGCAGCTATTCTGTTTTTTCTCAAAACAGTAAATAAATACTTATGTAGATTGTGTTCAGTGGACCCCCTGACAAGTATATTCTTGGCTTGAGATCTATTGAAAGTAATCCACTTTTTGGAAGGCTTTCAAGCAGAAGACCCAAAAATGTTAAACATGTGCAGGCTGCAAACAAAAGAAATTGGCAATTGCTAGGGAGGAGATTTTTTTTTTTTTTTTTTTTTTTTTTTAAACCATGGACGAGATTAAGGAGAATGGGAAAAGGCAGCTGATGGTGATCCTAAAAAGTGAAAGTTGATGATGGGAGAAGTATGTGCAGTTCAAGTGGGGAATAATTTGAAGGTGACTAAGGCCAGTTTGGTTACCTTTTGCTTTAATATTAGATAACTGGATCATTTCTGGATAGAACTTGTACTTTTTAGGTGCTTAAATGACATGGGTAGGGAATGTTTATTTATACATATATAAATTAATTTATAGGAAACTTTCTGCTGCTACCACCAGTCTTATTAAGACTACCTTGTTTATTAATTTTGCATCTTTCCTGCCCCCCGCTTATTAGAATCCTCACTCCCTGTTTATTGCATATTGAGAAAATGTCACCCCACCATTATATTAGACACCTTGAAATGACTGAGTAATTCTTGTATTTATTGTTTTACGAGTTTAATATTTTTCTTTTCAGGCTGAAGAGTTGTTATTGTCAGAAAAACTAGACAAAGAATATTCTCCCATTGGTGGTGACAGTGGCTATTGTGCAGCTGTTGCCAAATTGGCTTTTGGTGAGGATTGTGCAGCACTTAAGGATAACTTGGTATGATAATTAGTTCTTTATAATTCAAGAATGCAGTGCCTCAGTATTTTTTTTTTTTTTTTTTTTTTAATACATCATTCCTAATCTTTCATTCAAATTTGATAACCTCTTAGACAATAAAGACCAAAAATAACAATGGCAGTCTCTCTCTCTCTCTCTCTCTCTCTTTTCTTTTTTTTTTTTTTTAACATTTTAATTTTATCTTCAGTAACATTTGATCCATATTCTGTTATCCTTATAACAATGTATTCTGTAATATAAAACAATGTAATTTTATATATTTTAATCATGATGCATTCTATTTGATGTAAAATAATGATTCCATGGATATGGTAAGAAGAGGCTTGATGTGAAGAATCAAACATGCTTTGTATTAATTAAATCTCATTCATAAGGAGATGATCAGGCTGCTAATACATCACTTTTTTTTTTTTTTTTTTTTTTTTTTATTATTGTTTTATTAGTTTTCTGGATATGTTTTTCTTGCCGGTGGCACTAATTAATTGTACAGATAAAAATCCTCAATTACTCTTGTAGAAAATATAACCTGTGCAATTATAAACACTTTTTTTTTTTTTTTTTTTTTTTTTAATGGTTCTTTAAACTTTGTATTGCATTAGCATTCTCTCTGAGTTTCTTCAGCTATAGCCAGTGATTGTATCTTCATTACAGAGACTTGTGTAGTTCTATGATGGGTATGGACCCCAGTCATATGAAGTCCTGTACAAGAGAGGTATTTCAATATTAGGCTTAACTTCAAGTTGCCATAGAATACTTGCAGAGGTTAGAGCTTACATATGCCTGAACAGCTGTTGCTTTCATAAGAATTTTTTGTTAGTCAAGATGTGTTCCTTCAATTCTGATTGCAATCTGTCCACCATGGTTGACTCTTCTAGGGAATGTCTTCCTTAATAGAATAGTTCAAATATAGACCTGTTTTTCTTAGTTTATCCCCCAATCTCAATGACCTGACAATGGATTCAGTGTTTCTTTCTTTAAGTGGTTTTATTTAAGAAAAAAAATCTTTTGATACATGGTTCTTTGAATTGTTTTAATTAGATATGTTGCAAAAATCAGCAAAAGTAACTGAAATTGATGAAAGATCCTTGAAAATTAAATGACTGCAGCACTGGCTGATATCTAGTGATTAGAACAATGATACTTTTCTATCATTCTGGGACTTACAGTTTTTATTTAGGTCTCTCTGTTGCTATCTAGGCCAGGGGAAATCTCCAGTGGGGTAGGAATCTCTCTTTCCTTTTTTTTTTTTTTTTTTTTTTTTTTTTTTTTTAAACAGAATTTGGAGCCCATCCCTAATCTTCAGCAGAATAAAATTGATTTAAATACCCTGACCTTTTGACTGAATGTTTTGTTTATTGAATTACATTGAAGTTTTTGTTTATGGAAGTATGCTTCAGTTTATTTAATAATTAGTTATGAATTAAAACAAATTGTTGTACATGTACACAATTTTAAAAATACAACATTTTCTATTGCTATTAAATTTGCAAAAATCCTCTATAAAATAATGGATGTCTATGTAGTATTTGGCAAAAAGGTTGAGATTTATTGACATAGGCAGTCAAGGCTTCTGCAACTGTAAATTGTTCATTCTCATGATTCTTAAGATAATCTCCAATCAGTTGTTCTGGCTTTATTGTTAACCATGGCTAGAAAGCCCATTCTGTTCTATCAAATCCATAGGTGAAGGTAGATGTTGAGTCCTAACTTTTTTTCTAGGAGTATTAATGCAAAGTGAAACTGGATCAACTAGAATTTGAACTGTGCTTGTCATTGATTTCATAATGTTGTTAACATTTTGTCGGTCAACACTTCTACTCAGGGCTGGTGCAAGGATCTTGTGGCCCACCCACAATCTATCATACAATCCCCCATCTATGATATGACACCCCCTTATACATCTCGATTATATAATGTTGTGTTCATATGAAATATAAATTTGATTATAACCTAATTATGTCCAATGAAGGATCATATGCAATATAGGTGAGCAATTCAACAAGAAAAATTGCAAATAAATACAATGTATCTAAATACAAATTAAAGACCTGTCATAATAGATCATTCCATCTTAAATAAATTCATCTTTTGTGCCAATTTTTAACATCAGCTTTAGATTTTTCTTAAATGTTGAATTTTACCACTTTCAACATTATAGATGAAAATATATATATATATATATATCTCCCCCAAAAGACTCAGAATATTAAAATCTGAAAATTTTTCATCCTTTAATAGTCAATTGTGCTTAGTTTAATTTGTAACATATATAGATAGAAAAAAAAAAAAGCAAATGTTAGGGTCACAAAGCACTGCCCAGGGCCCTCAATCAGGAGGCTCTCCCCCACCTGATCAGTATGTTTGGGGTAGTATGCGACAGCCCTGCTTCTACTAGATCAGTAAGAGAATTTTTTTTTAAAAAAAATCATGGCAATCATTTGAAAGTTTGCCAGTATGTTCTAAAGACTGTCTTTTATTTTTTTTTTTTTTTATTTTTTTTTATTTTTTATTTTTTATTTTTTTTTTATTTTTTTATTAAAGATTAATGTATGAACATAATATACCAATAGTGTATATTGTTGTGTAAACTAAATTTTTTTTCATTTCAGAATGTGACAGTTCAAGGAATTTCTGGAACTGGTGCTCTGAGAATTGGAGCCGCTTTCTTTGTAATTATAACACTTATTTGTATTTTTAATAATAACCTTCCTGAAACTCTAGACAAGAGTAAATTTTCTGCTTTGTCTCTTCCTTAACTTTGGGAAGTAACAAAAAATACCTAAGGATCAATTTTCAATATTGGTGTATCAGAAATCATTTGTGTGAAAAAAAAAATAAATGTTAATATTATTACTCTACTTGTCTCTTAATAGTTATGTTTTGTATATGAAATTAGTCCAAAAATAGTTGTTAAATTTGTAGTCACATGTAATTTACATTTAATAGTTTAATATATAAGTAGCTTTTATTGCCTTGCTTAGGTTGAAATTATTAAAAATAGTAAATAAAAAATAAAATAATAATAAAAACAAGATAAACTTAATGAAATAATTTTAGTGTTGCCAGCCATTAATTTTAAGAAACATTTAAATAATTAAGATTTAGCTATTTTTGAATTATTATAAAATGCGTCCATGGTTACATTTACTGTTGTTTAAAGTTAGTGAGTGGATATAAGTATAACCTTTTTAAGTTTTGCCAATAATCAAAAACAAGAATGTAAATTTAACTATTATGGGACAGATAGTGGTAAGTAAATGTTACAATAATTATGAAATAAAATTGTATAATGCTCTTGTACATTGATTCTTTCAAACCAGTTTCAAATAAAAGGTCCTATTTGAAATTCTCAACTTGTTATCTGATAAAAGCTTTAAACCTTAGTTCCACCAACTCTAACCCTTACCACTGTGATCTATGGTGTTGTTGTGCACTGAGGCAGACCACTCTCATTCCCTTCATTTTTCATTAGTAAGAAGTTCTACTTGAACAGTTCTTTTCTATGGAATGGACTCCCAAGAGGATGCTTTCTTGACCACTACAATCTTAACCTGTTCAAGTATTGGGTTAACCATTATCCTTCCTACATATCCTCATTAACTGTATCGCTTAACTCTTACTCTTACCACTCACCTACCTTCATTCAGTAACCCTCTACTTTGAGTGCCTCTTGAAATTCATTAAAGTAAGATTAAGCAGATATTGAAGTTTTCAAAAATGCTCTTACTGTCTTATATATTTAGCAGCTCATGGCAAACATAAGGTGGTAATATAAGAACCAATGAGGCAAGATATTAAAGTAAATAGAAATAATTCTGATAAAATTTATATGAATAAAGAAAATATTTGATCTGAGAATTAGCTACCAAACAATATTTTACATCTCACCAGTGGAATATGAAGGAAATGAGTGGTTCACTACAATGTATGTGGCATAAAATGTTGCAAGACCAATTTGGAAAACTTTGGCTGAGGTACAAGTCTATGGTGTCTGGGTAAACATTAACCCTTTGGAGAGGGAAGGTGGTGTAAGGTGGAGTCTTATATGCCATTAATACAAATTTATTAAATATTAAAATTTTTTTTTTTTTTTTTTTTTTTTTTCCAGTCCAAATGGTATTCTCCCTCCAAGACTGTTTATCTTCCAACACCCTCCTGGGGTAATCACACACCAATCCTCAAGTAAGTATATGTTGCTTTAGGGATGACTATCAATTACTTCAGTTTATGCTCTCTTAGATTTGAATCTAAAGTTCATTTTGAGGTTTGGGTAATAAAATTAAAGCAACAACTGAAATCTTGTTTATTTTTTCTTTTTATTAATCATTTCACTCCAAGCAAGGTAATAAAGCCACTAGGATGCAAGAGGTTACTGAGTGTTAGAGAATGAGAAAAACTATTAAGGAGCGAGAACAATAAAAGAATAAGAATTAAGATAAGATAATGATTGACATTGCATTTAAACTTCATTTGTATTTTAAATTTAATGTAATTTTTCCATTTTTTATTTATTTTTTTTATTTTATTTATTTATTTTTTTTCATGTTTGTTCCTTTTTTGTTCTGTTGTCATAATGATTTCAATTTGAGTTTTTTCTGTCATGCTTCTTGCTTGTGGAACTCTCCTCTGGCTTCTTGCTTCCCTGTCAACTTTGATCTTCAAAAATTTAAATGCACTGTCAATTATTATCTTCTGTCTTAATTGTTTTTTTTTTTTAATTATCTTCTATCCTTAATAGTATAGTTTTTCATATTCTCTGGCACTCAGTAACACCCTTGCATCTTAGTGGCTTTACTGCCTTGTTTGGGGTGAAATGATTAAAAAAAATGAAAAGGAAGTATGAAAGTCACTGAAGCTCCTTTGACAAATACACTATTTTATTTTTTATTTGCTTCCAAAAAGCTTTTTTTTTTTTTTTTTTTTTTTTTTAAGGAAAAATAAAATCTTTAACCAATGAAAAATTAATAACACAAATTTAGAATTTGTGTGTACCAAGACAACTCGGCATATTAGATATGCCTGCAATGAAGATACATGCTGAAAATTCCTTGACCAAATTCATTTCCAAAAACTAGTATTCCGTTTTAGGTCATTAAAATACTCATTTTTGGAAGTGAACTTTTCAGCACCTCCTTGTATAGTGACTACAGCATTTAATATTGGCTTATAGTAGGGCCTCAACTTTACATATATGACTCTGTGAGTTAGTGATGTTAGATATTTGTTAGACAAAAATAATACAGGGACACCTTTTGTAGAACCTCCAACAAGGATTGTACTTACTAGTTGTGGTTTCTAAGACTAGAATGCTACCAGTTGTCCTACAGATGCACTACCCTGATGGTTTTGAGTAAAATTTTATTTTATTCTAAAAATAACCTATGCCTATAGCAGTAAGATTTCATAGCATCCACTATTCTGAAATATAATGAAAGAAAGTATTATAAAAGAGACACTTGAGTTCAATTCTTAGTGAGGGAGATATTTTATTTTTAATTTATTTAAAGTTTGTTTGCCAAGTACCAAGGGACAATCAAGGTAGACAATTATTGAGTTGGATTGTTGTAATTTTCTTCATCTTGTGTCTGCACTCTCATTAACATACTACAAATACAGAGTGAAAAAGTGTTCTCAGTCACACATATCACCACTTAGTGTCATTTGACAAGAGTAAGAGACAAAAAAGAATAGGATGAAGCTCAGGTGTTGTGACCAAAGGAGTGGTGATTTTCATACTGAAGGAAGTATTGCCTACTGGATTTTAAATTTAGCTCAGTTTTAAAAAACAAAAAAAAATAAAAAAAACTGAGTAAACTGAAGGCAACAGGAGTGGTTGAAAATGTAATTTTCAAAAACTTTATTGCTCTCCCACATATCCACTAAAAAATATATATATATATATATTCCAAATACAGATTACTACTTTTTATATTATATTGATATTTTTTACCTTTTTATTTTAGACATTCTGGTCTTGATGTGAAATCTTATGCCTATTATGATCCCAAAACCTGTGGACTGGATTTTCAAAGTACTTTGTCTGACATTTCTGTAAGTAGTTTTTATATTTTCTTTGATTTGTAAATCATTTATTTTTTTAATTGATGCCCTAAAAATTACAAAGTAATACTATGGTCACCACATAGAAAAGGAAGAAATGGTTTTATCTTTATCTAAAGTATTTCTGTTTGATAGACCAGACCAGTGGCTGGTTCCTTTTTGAAGTTTGGTCTTCTAAGTAGCATTCACTTTAAACGAAGTGGAATGGGAAGTAAAGAGTTGGAGGAGGGATTTTCAGGAATTGGGTGGCAACAAATCTGGAAATAGGTTATATCTGGGTGCTAGTGTATATTTGGGATCAAGTTTCCTTGGCAAGAAATGGACTTGCCCATTGTGTGGTTCTTGTCTAAGCTGTTCTGAAGCCTCCATTTTGTATTGCCAGCCACTGCATCGGGATGAGTAGATGGGTGAAGAATTGGTAGTGGGAAGAGCTGACATAGCAAAAGTTGTCCCAAGTATCATCTATCTACCCACCCAGATGAGCTGGAAAAGCCCTGAATAAAACATATATATATATATATATATATATATATATATATATATATATATATAATATTAGAAACTGGGTTCACATTCTTATTTCTTCTCACCACAGTGTTTATCTGTCTTTCATTACCTTGTAAGCATGCAGTACACCATTCCTCAGCTTTTGGTGTACACTGGCAAGATTAAGAATCTGAATACAATGTGGGGTTATCCTTGGTTGGTTGATAGAAATCTTAGGCAAGATTTTACATGGTATTTGTACTATGTTTTAAGAATGATTATTGCTCAACCTTCTTGAATGAATTTAGAAAGATTGGTTCAAAAGTACCAGTAAAGTTTAAATGGAAACTTTTTAATGATTTTTTTTTTTTTTTTTTTTTTTCTGTTGAACAAAAAAGGCATTGTTATTTTGATAACCTGTTAATGTTGACTAAAATATTTCTGGGATGAGGAGTTATTTCTATTCAGATTAATATACTTGTCATTTTTTTTGTTATCACATTTTGGCTGTTATATCCTCTGGCTGTCTTCAGTTATCTGCCAATTTGGTTAATCTTCAGGGAATTTCAAACTGAACCCATTTATTAAACCTATAGGAAGAGATATTCTTATTCTGCTATCCATATCTGGGATATTTCAGCTCTGTTAATTCTTCAGTTATTGCTAGTCTCCTTCCCACTGAGCTTATGGCTATATCCTACTGAAACACTGATTCCTGTATGATTACTAAAGTTAAGTAATGTTGAGCCTGGTCAGTACCTAGATGGGTGACTACTTGGGAATACCAGGTGCTGTAAGCTTAGATGTGCAATGGATAATGGCTTGGAATTGTTAATCGAGGAGCCAAGCTCCAATTCCTGTTGGGTTTGTTATATTCATTTATGAGCAAATACATTTTTGGGGAAGTTATAAACTGACCTCTTCTCTCCTCTATGAGTAAGACTTGTATAGCTAAACAATTATTTTTCCCCACAACCCAAGAAAAAATTCTTGTAATTAGAAAATATTTTTATATTTTCTAACTTTAAATAACCTGTGAAGGCTCAAGCTGTAGAAAACAATCAGTAAAACTTAACTGAGTTTAAATATCTGTACTACCCAGCCTGGGGATTGAACCCACAATTACTATGCCACTAAATTCACAAACCAATGCTTTAATTGACTAGGCCTTTTTTTCCCATTATAATAGCCTATTGGATTAAAAATTGGTTTGTAAATTTGTTGGCATAATAATTGGGAGTTCAATTCATGGGCCAGGTTGTACAGATATATTCACTCTGTGAAAACAAGACTAGCAATAACTGTGTAGTACTAAATTGAGAATAAGACGAGATATCCTTAGACAGGTAGAGTTGAATAAGAAGAATCTGCTCCTGTAGATTAAAAAAGGATTCTATATGAAATTCCTTGAGGGTTACCTGGATTGACAAGCACCTGAAGAAGGCTAAAGTGGCACAGCAGCCTTGTGATAACAAAGATGAGGACATTTTGAAGTTTTCATCAGAAGTCATGAAATACAAAACCAATTTTACTGAAATCACAATCTGATGACTATATCATCAAAAAAAAAAACAAGTCTAAATTATGATATGGTATATTTTAAGTATACTATGTTGTGTACTTCTTAGAGCAGTTGGGTTTATTTTACTGTGCCCATCTCTCTTCAAGTAACATACACAAGATTCTACTAGTTTACATAGTAACATCAGCAAAGCATAATTCCTAATTTGGCCTATTCATAAAGGTGGATTAATGTCTTTTCTAAGAGTGTTAACACATTAGCATTTAACCTGCTGTAATTTGCTCCATGTATACTCTGCCATAATATGACATCAGTACAAATAACACAGTCAAGCAAACAGTGAGACTTTGAGAAACAAAATTCATGATGTGGGTTTGGGCATGTTGAATGCTAAAGGGTTAATTCAAAGTGAACATAAGTTACTCCTGGCAATATTTGAACTTTACTTTGCTTTTAAACATGAGATCAACTGAAGACATCTAAAGTATACTATGATTGAAAATCACACCATAAAATATTAAAGTGTCTTGGATCATAAGACCTTTGACATGCATCATTTGAAAAACAGTTCAAAAATCTTTTTAGGCAATTTTCCTTTTGCATTTGATTTTATTTTTATTTATTTATTTTTTTTTTTTTTTTAATGTGCGGGTAGTGTAATGTATATAGTCAGAGAAAGTAGAATTGTTGAGGTGACAGCCAGTCTAGGAGAAGATTTACTTTGAATTCAAAAGTTTGGAAGGGAATAACAGGAAACCACTCCTTTTTATTTTCTTGAGTCAATTCATAGATAATAAATAAAAGCAGTCTGTGGAGAGCTTTGATTGTATATATTCTGAAGGATATTAAAAAAAAAATTTTTGAAAGGTGCATAATATCAAATTTTAAAAAAAATCAAAAAATCAAATTTTAAAAAAAATCAAAAAATCAAATTTTAAAAAAAATCAAAAAATCAAATTTTAAAAAAAATCAAAAAATCAAATTTAAAAAAAAAAATCAAAAAATCAAATTTAAAAAAAAAAATCAAAAAATCAAATTTTAAAAAAAATCAAAAAATCAAATTGTGAAAATTTAAATAATTTTGTCTTTTATGGTTAAAAGACAAAATTATTTAAATTTTCACAATTTTTTTTTTTTTTTTTCTTTGATTCTGTCAACATTTGCTATTGGTGGGTAATACATTTATTGTAATTTAAAAGAAAAAAATCCTGTTGTCCCTTAACATTTAATGATTGTTCTTTTGTTTTGCAGAAAATTCCTGAAGGATCTGTTGTTCTATTGCATGCATGTGCACATAACCCTACAGGAGTTGACCCGAGGGTGAGTTTTCTTCATGTTCAGACAAGTAACAACACTAAAAGAATCAGCATATATGCTAGGCTGTGAGGACCTCCTTAGTAGACCTAGCATAGAAATAAATATTAGGTTGGTGCAAAAATAATGTCGTTTTCTCACATATGTTACTATGTGAGAAAACGATATTATTTTTGCACCAACCTAATATATTGGAATCGCTAATAAATAAATGCAAATGACAGCAGGTTTTCAACAGCAGCTGTAAGTTTCAATGAGTGTAGTCAAGCAGGACAAATAAGAGTTGCACTCATCAGCAGGCAGGTAATTTAGGTTTAAGGCTCCAAGTTCCCAACAGAAAATTGACCCACATAACAATAGCTTAGTGGATTAAAGTTTTTTTTTTCTCCCAAAAAACAGGATAGAAATGCTGAAGTTTTACTTATAAAGCAGCAAGTATTATAATTTTGATATACAGTAAGTCCCCTGTATTTGCAGTGGTTAGGAACCAGAACTGGCAACAAATAGTTACAATCAATGAATACTTGTAACTCCCTGCCCAAGTGCCTATTTTGATTGTTAAAACCCCATATGCCTTAAACTTTCATCCTAAACACTTTAGAATCATTTCAGTCCCTTTTTAAAAAACATTTTTGAAAAATAGTATAGGTGACCATGTACTTAGCATAAGTTTTCTTTCATACATACAATAACCGTTTTTAATTATGCATAGATCAATAGAACCATTGAAAATACTGTATAAAATGTGTAACAAGACATAAAATATAAAGTTTAAAACATTTTCTAGAAACAAAACTGTGATGATGCCATCAGCATGTTTTTGCATTTGTTTTGTTACAATGAAGATGTACAATT
Source organism: Acanthosepion lycidas (assembly GCA_963932145.1). Classification (NCBI taxonomy): domain Eukaryota; kingdom Metazoa; phylum Mollusca; class Cephalopoda; order Sepiida; family Sepiidae; genus Acanthosepion; species Acanthosepion lycidas. Next base: position 35,504,302 of record OZ010578.1, on the reverse strand, counting down.
CTACCAATTTTTACCATAAATATGTTTTAAGTCACTTAAATAACAGGAAAAATAAGAATATTTTAAATATGTTCTATCAAAAAATATGTGAATCAAGGGAGTTCTCTGCAAATAATTTGTGCATATGTTCTTCAGAAAAACGTGAATATTCGGGGTTTCCATGAATAACAAGTACATAAGTTCTAAAGAAAAATCTGTAAAGCCATGAATGCTGAAACGTGACTAGGTGAGGGGCTCACTGTAATATAGTTTTATGAATGCATTATATTTTCAAATAAATTTTGGTCATTGTAATTGTTGATGATACATAGATTAATTTCCCTTCAAAGGAAGTAAATTGAAGCTGCAAATAATTTATAAAATAAGTTTGATTTCTGCATGATTTCTTGACAATTTTTGTTTCATACAATATGAAGATGATTTTGACTTGACTGATATATATATATATATATATATATATATATATATATTTTTTTTTTTATTTATTTATTTACACTGTGAAGGAAAAGTCATTTCTGGGATTTACAATTGGACTATTCTCATGTTTTGTCATTATGCAAGGCCATGGAGACCTCCTTAGTGGGCCTAGCATAGAAATAAATATGATATGGGTGTCACTAATAAAGAAAGACAAAAGACAGGTCTTCAGCAGCAGCAACAAAAGAGAAGCATCAGTGGGGGCAGTCAAACATGACAAGCAGCAGTTAGGTTTAAGGCTCAAAGTTCTCCAATTTCATATTGTCTTACAGGAAAATAGCATAGTGGATTAAAGCATTGGTTCATGAATTTGGTGATATAGTAATTGTGAATTCAATCTTTTTTTTTACAGCCAGGCCAGTGGGATGAACTTAGTAACCTCTTCAAATCTCGCAAGCTGTTTCCTTTCTTTGACATGGCTTACCAAGGCTTTGCTAGTGGTGATACTGTCAATGATGCTTATGCTGTTCGAAAATTTGTTGCTGATGGCCACAAAGTGGCTCTTGCTCAATCCTTTGCCAAGAACATGGGACTTTATGGTAAGTAAAGTTTTTAACAATAGCCTCTTGTACTAAAATAAAGCATATTAGCAATAGTTTACTCAGACTAGTATATTAAAAAATATATATGTATACACTGAAAGCCATATTCATTTGAAGCTGGTTTCAGAATTGTAAAGTCAAAAATGTAAAAGCAACTCTTATGAGGAAATTAATTTGAGAAAACAATATTAAATATTGCTTTTATGAATGAATTAGCTACAGATATTTTTTGTTGTGTGGGGAAAATGCTGCCAAAAATACTTGCATGTATGTTAATTTGTTAGTATTTATAGTCTTTTAATGATCTATGACCAAGTAGCTTAAACCTCACTATGGTCAATTTGTCAAGGTGACAATCCCAACATGTAACATCATTGGGAATTACCTGAAAACCATACAAGCTTCATGAGTGGAATTGGGTAGATGAAACTGTTCAGAAGCTGTCAATAGTTTTGCTAGAATGATGTCACAAGTCATCATGATCAATACATGTCTTCTTCAAACTGTTCATCACACCAGATTGTGCTCTCTCACTCTCACCCCAGACAGACTAGAATTGCCCTTGAGCAGAATAGTCCTTGTCCCCACCTTGAAAATTGTATTTTTTTGGTATTGTAGCCCACCTCAATGTCTTTATATTAATTTTCAATTGCATTATAAATATTAGTTACTATATAAAATGATTGGGTTATTTTTCATCTGTTGTTGGTATAAATCTGCTGCATTTCAATTTGAGCCCTGCATTAGCGATTTTATAGCACTCCCCATGGGAGATATTTTCTTTAGTTAATGGAAATTTTGCACTTTGAACTTGTCATGATCTGCAGATTTTGAGTTTTGAAACAATTAATGGGCATCTCAGTATTGAACAGTTTTCCTCACAGCTCTCCTTTTCAACAATTTAACCTGTCTAGCTAAAGAAATGATAGATAAACCTATATAATTCAACCATTAAGAGATATATGCAGGGTTATACTCAAGCTATTAGTAGAGGTATTTTTACTCATGATATCTGGTTTTAGTTGTTTCCATTGAAACCAATTACAATAAAATATCCATATTGGGTTTGGTAACCAGATCTGGTCAGTCACTGAAGAATACATTTTGACTACTTGAAGATTATTGCTACCTGTAGTTTCTAGTGAGGGATTTTTTTTATTTATTTTTTTTTTCCAGGTGAGAGAGCAGGTGCCTTCACTGTGTTGTGTGCAGATGCTGATGAAGCTGCTCGTGTTATGTCACAGATTAAGATCCTCATCAGACCTATGTATTCTAATCCCCCTATCCATGGTGCCAGGATTGTCAAGAAAATCCTGACTACTCCAGACCTCAACAAACAATGGTAATGTACTCTTTGTACTCTCACAGCATGCCTTGCATATTTATTTTCACAAAACATAAATAAGTATTAAATGATCAGTATTTATATTATAGCAATTTACCTATACTGTCAAGGAGGTGGATGATGCATTAACAATTTTATGAGTTATGCTACTTAACCACTAACTAGGGTGATGGTGGAGGAGATGTGATCATACCTTCCCCAAAAGTATTTGCACATAATTGAATCTAAAGAAGATGACTGGAATTTGAAAACAGCTCTCATATTTTTCTTTCTGAGTTGCTATCCATTACACTAGTGGCACATCTATGTTGTCAAGAAATGTTTGCAATATTGAAATAATTTTGTAATCTAGTTGTACTTTAAGGATTTAATGGATTTTATTTTAAAACTAACATTATTTCTTCTTTTTTCTCCTTTCTTTTTCTCTAAATGTTATTTTAATTATTTTTATATAATTGTTTTATGTTTTTTTTTGTTTAATTAAAAATAAAATCTAATTCCTTAAAAATTACTTTGTTTACATTTTGAATGTAGTGGTGTGGGGAAAGTCAGCAGATATGGACCTTCATGCAAATAAGGGCTTACTAGATGTGCTCTCTTTTAAAAATAGGTCATTGAACCTTGCTGGACTGTGATGCTATCTGTAGCAAAGTGGTCTAAACCACACTGAATCAGATGGTGATTTTCCCCTATAAAGGGGACACACAGGTTAGAACCCTGCCAGAGAAAACATTTCCTTTATTAAGTCTCAAGTGTGCAGACCAGTAGACATAATTTAAAAATAACATTTATAGCAACTAGTTGTATTTATTATATCTCAAGAATAGCCCTGAGTATGATGATAAACTACATCTGGCAGCAAGGCCTCTGATTGTGAGATTGGAGATTTTGATGAGCATGGTAGAATCTCTTAGGGCCCTAGCTATAGGCAAGGGTGAATCTCCAAACAAGTATTAAAATACTAGGAAAGTATAAAAATATTATAGCAAAAATGCCAATTTTATAAAAAGAAATTACCAACAATTATATTTTCACAGCAAAATTGAAGACATAAAATTTGCAATGATTAATCTTACTTGTTAAGGAGAAATAAGTTTTCACTCCTCATTTGAATTTGTAAGATTATTTGGGGTGGGGGGGGAATGCAGCTAAGTAATTATAATTTAGCAATTCTTGAATTATTAAGTTTGAATTTTAATATTTAAATTTCACTATTAAATAGCCATATAGGTTGATATGCCACTAAACAAAAACAACTAAACCAAATAGGTTTGTCCCAAAACATATAACACCTACAGTGGGTAATCTGCAAACTATATACCTATAAAGCATACATTTACCCTGAAATTATGTACAAAATATTTAGTTGAAGCCATAAAATTGCATTGAAAATAGATTTCTGCATTAAATAACTCTGAGGTTGATATGGAGTGAAACAACAAAACCAAATTTCAAAAACTTCTTGTTCAACTAGTGTTGTACCTCTATAAACTGGAGGATTGGTATTTCTATCTAGGTAAGAGTATATCTGAAATGTAAACAAACTATTTTTTAAAGAGTTAATAGATTTGATTTATAATCAGACATTATTTCTTATTACTATAGTTATATTTAGTCAATACACATGTTTAAGCAGACATTGTTGTTTTGTAAACTAAATTTACATTTACTAGCCTGTGCATTCAAGCATTAAACATGTAATTTATACATTTCTTAAATAGGGTGATTTAATCTTGCTTTTCTGTAAGCTTTATATAGCTGTGCAATCTTAAACACTCTGGTCTTTGTTTTCTCTTACAAGAAGGACACTGGTTCAAACCCTGCAAGAAGACATTCTTTTCTTTAGTTTAAATATTGAAGGTTTTTTTTTTTTTTTCTCGAGTAAACACATGACCTTTTTAATGATAGATTTGTTGGTTTGTACATCCATACTTCAGAAATTCTGCACATAATCACAAAAACAAATGGAAATTCTTTTAAAAAATATTGGTTGTAATACAATATATGATTAGTAAATATAGTTTTACTAAAAAATTAAGGGGCTCAAACACGTTTAAAAAAAAAAAAAAAAAAAAAAAAAAAAATATAGATCCATCCATCCATTTCATTCATTTGTGAATAAGTGCTGAAAATTTCATTAAAATCTGACAATTATTATATTTTTTTTTTTTTTTTTTTTTTTTTTTTTTTTTTTTTTTTGCAAAAATTTCTAAATTAATGTGTCTGTCACCACAAAAGATTTGCTATGCTAAAAGTTAGTACAGCTGCTGATGCAAGAAAAACAAAATGTTTTAAAAAGGAGTAAAAAAAAAAAAATTAATTAATCAAAAAATACTTTGATCCTTCCTCTTAATTACATAGTGATTTTGATGATAAAACTGTTTTGTTTCCGTCATGTTTTTTTTTTTTTTTTTTTTTTTTTTTTTCCTAGAATCTTTGTGGAGGTATCTAACTCTATACCAATTTCTCTCAACATTTTTTTTTTTTTTTTTTATAGTGCACACTTGCAAAATAACTAAAATTTTGGGGTATGCTTTGAACCTGAGCAACTGGTATACCAACTGCTGTGTGAAAGTGTATATACCAAACTTATCAGGGGGTTTAGAGTTGAAAGGGTTAAATTTTTTAAAAAGGAAATATTATGAAATTTGAAAATATGAAACTTTGGTTTAGCATTCTCAAAGAAGATTAACAGTACAGTTTTCATTTAAAGGGATTTATGAGGAATCTGCTTTGTTTTTTTAGAGGCTGATGATGACTGATTTTAAATCCCTTGAAGGCAAAAAGGAAAGGATTATCCACTCCTTAAAGATTAAGAAATTTAGCTTAGACTTAGACATGCTTTTTTTTTTTTTTTTTTTCTAGCTTTTTAATAATAAAGAGTTGATATATTTTTTTTTTTTTTTTAAATGATTTTTAATTTACTCTATAACTTGGGGTGCACCTGGCTATCTTTCAAGGTGCATTGGTTGAGAAATGCTGTTCTATACAGTTAAATATATTGTCACCTATTATTTTACAATCTGAAAGAATTTTCTTGGTCATTATTATTACTTTAAATAATATCCAAAGAAAGTAAACACAAAAACAATGTCTTATTGACCTCATTGTTTAGTTACCATAAACAACAGAAGTGTGACAAAGATAAACATATTAGTCTTATTGTCTTTTAGATTATAGAATAGATTTTTTTTTTCTACTATGCTTGAAAGTTTGGATTTATTTAATAAAATCCAACTTGTTTTTATTTTTTGATGCCATGTCAGCTGTGATTGCTCTTTATAGATTCCTTTACTTTTTCTGTGAATTGCAAATTAGGAAGAAAGTTGTTTTTTTTTTTTTTTTTTTTTTTTTGTTTTTTGTTTTTTTTCCATTGTCTTTTCATTGTTGTCTACCACATTAGGCCAGTCTATCCTGCTATTTAATCCATAGCTGTGGACTTGATATCACTCTTAATATAATTTTCCATGCATTTCTGTATATGCCTTCAGTATTTGCCAGGATACTATTATATAATCATTAATGGAAAAACAATATAGAAATTTTTATATATCAATAACAATTGCAGGATTGGGTAACTATCATAAAGTGGAAAAAGACTTAATACGTTGTTACATCCTTTAGGACTTTATCAGATTAAAGTGACATTTACATTGATGTGACTACACATGTGCATGGAGAAGAGGGGACACTGAATTAGTTTTGAAGTATTTGTTTATTTTCTTTTGTTTAATCAATTCTCACCTCAAACAAAGTGATAATGCCACTAAGATGCAAGGGGCTAATGGGAATGAAAGAACGAGAAGACTTTAGAAGGAACTGGAAACCCAATCTTAAACAAGAACAAGGGATAAACCTCTACTCCTGTTCAAAACACTGGGAGGAGTGTAAACTAGAAAAATTTTACTTGTGACCTCACTGGTTACATAAACAATTAGTAATTAATGTGAAGTAACATTGATAGATTGGAAATCCACACATTATAAATAATGACCTCTTTAAAAAATAAAAAAAGATACTTGTGTATTAAAGAAAGTGTTGGTTATGACAGGACAAGCTTTCACCCCATTCTCAATAATATTAGGTTGGTGCAAAAATAATTTCGTTTTCTAATATATGTTACTATGTGAGAAAACGAAATTATTTTTGCACCAACCTAATATAATCTTTCCAGGATTGTAAGATCTGCCCTGTCAGCAGGGCCTAGGATATACTAACTGCATAGGGGTAAGAATCTCCACCAAAAGTGGGGTACCTACCATGTTAATGCTTACAGACTTGAATATGAACAACCATTATTTACTTGTCCATGAGCTAAATGTTCATCGACTTGAAAAACTGATTTTGACATTAAATGACTTAAGAGGGTGATATGTTGTAAAATCAACCAGTCAGCCCAACTCAACCACTCCTTAGACTAATCAGAGCACTACAATAAAGGATCAGTGGGTTTAAAAATAATAATGTTGATTATTCTTGATGCCATATAAATATTTTGTTCTGAACACGTTTATTTTACTAGAGTAAAATTTGAATCTTTAACGACCATAAATCTTCATGTGTTGAATAAAAAATAGGGCAAGCTGACATGCGAAAACATTCAGAAAATAAACATACACTATTAATTTTTTTAATTTTTTATTGGTATGCTGAGATCTATATAGATCTTTGTTGATAAAGTGCCAGAACTTTTCAATCATTTCATTTCTTCCATTTCTGCTCATTTTTCACTCTCATTTTTCATGAACTTTTTAAAACCTGGCATTTATCTGCTTACAAAAAAACAAAACAAATCATATTTCTTTGTTAAATGAAATATTTAAATGTTTGCTTCAAAATTTATGAATATGATTACCATATATTGTTTCTGACTCTGTTTTGCTCGAGATATAAGCTATCAATGTTTTGGTTATTTTTGTGTCAGTCCTGAAGTTTAATGAATATTGGGCCATAAAAACAATTTATTATACAAGAACCTAAACCTATTTAAAAAAAAAAAAAAATTAAACTGCCCAGGTTTGAGGCATGAAAATTATAGTAAACTTAATTATTTCAGTAAATTTGGAGCTGTAGCATGCAAACAAATTCAATAAAAATGTCCCAACTCTCTTCAAATTTAGAAATCTTTAAATACTTACAATTTTAATATTAGTTGATTCTGCTCCACTGGCAACTGATCTAAAAAATGACCTGACAATTAAGGCAGAGTTTCTCCAACCTTTTTTTTTTTTTTTTTTTTAGCTTCAGAGTGCACTTTAAATTTTAATAAGAAAAATTAGTCATTGAAAAAATTAGGTGGTAACCTCCCTTTGTTTGAAAAGCTCACACACATAAGTGATAAAGCAAAGACCAAACATATTGCATATTTCAATTTTGTACATTTTGCAGGTTGGGTGAAGTAAAAGGAATGGCTGACCGTATTATTAGCATGAGGGAGAAACTGGTGGCTGGTCTAAAGCGTGAGGGCTCCACCCACAACTGGCAGCATGTCACTGATCAAATTGGAATGTTCTGTTTTACTGGACTCAAACCAGATCAGGTAGGTTTATTTAAAAATCCCTCTCAGGAAATTGTATGCATATATGTATATGGGTGAATGGCCAAGTGGTGATTAGAATATTCATTTTCCAATCTTGAGACCCGGGTTCGAATCTCACCATGTTCAATTTGGTCAGGAAGGTGACTTCTTATTTTTGGTCTGGGCAGGCAATGTCATTGTGCAGCACTTTTGGAAAGTGCATGAAACCTCACCATGTGTTGTCCCAAGTTTTGTAAGTGAATTTAGGTAAATAAGTGTTTGGAAACTGTTGATGGTTCTGCTAACACAGTCCTAAGTCATTGTGACAGAGGGTTTGAGTGTACTGGAATTGTTCAAACTGTTGGTCATGACAGATAATGCATTTGCACAAACTATAATTAAGGTCAGCTCAGCATAGGTGGGCTTTGTGGGTGTTGATTTAATTAAATCTTCCTGAGCAGGCATCTGCAACAGGGATTGGCCAATTACTCTAGCAGAGTGGTGTGCTCGGAAAATGAGTAGTTGGCTAATATATTTAACTTAGATTTTTCCTATATGTTAGGATTGATTTTAGTTAAGATGTATATATGATTTATGCAATATCTATTTAATCAATTAAATTAAAATAAAAACATCAGAAGATCAAGCACAATTGACTATAAATTAAAAATTTAATATTTTATTTAATGTATTTGACCTGGATATAAGTTGTTTTTTTTTTTTTTTGTTTTTTGTTTTTTTTCCCAAAAAATATGGCTGAGGAAAATTATCCTTTGTCTTTATATGTGATGTTAAGACCTCCTGTAGAGTAAACTGCACTAAACTAGTTTTTCCTTTGGTACTCATTTCTATCTAGTATAATTTCATGATGTTATTTGTTCAAACAACATTATCAGTATTATTTTTACTAATACTGGTACTGTAAAAGCAATTGTTGTTGTCTTACTGTAATCATGAATATTTTCAGAATTGTGATTCCTGGTTTTATTTTCAACTGTACTACCTTCTTTAAAGATACCACAATTATTTCTGCTATATCCAGTGTGATAATTGTAAGGTTTTGTAATGTACTGATAACTTACTTTTAGGCATCTATTGTTTAAATGCTTTTTAAATACAATTTACACATATGCTTTAATACACTAGAGACATTTCCCTGATTCTGCTCTGTTAGAATGAAGACATATCCAATATACCTGTACCTCATTTCATTTCTGTCAAATATGGTATTTATTTTCTAGCTTAATACTATTCATAAATGACAACTTTATTTTACATAAGGATTTGCATTTCTTCCTCAGATCAGCATATCTGTAATTCTTTCGAAATGTAACTCCCAAAAATCACAAATAATGAGATTCATTATTTATTTACACTAGACTTTGAAAAGTATCCTTAGGAAGTCCAGTTTGACTATACACACACACATGTATGTATGGATGGATGCATGCAGCTAGTGAAATATAAGCCCAATGAAAATAAAGAAAAAATATACCTTTTTTTTTTTTTTTTTTTTTTTTTTTTTTGTCTTGTTAGACTCAACTACTTATTTAAGTAGACCTTTGAAAATAAAAGAAAAAATTAAAAACTTATTCTTTAATAGATAAAAAATTGAATACTAGGAAATTAGGCTAAATACTAGCTGGTCAAAAGTTTAAGACCATATTTAAATGGAGCTTTAAAACGCGTAACAAAATTTACACATTTATGTTCAAGCATTAGCACAGTCAACATCTGCCAATGTTATCTTCTGTGTTACATTATGTGAAAATATAGCAATGGCTAAAAAGTTAAGTTTTAACATGGCACGATTGTCAAGCTGCAAAAGCAAGGTCTCTCTCAATGTGCTGGTGGGATTTTGCATACTAAAACTGCTGTTGCAAATTTCTTAAAAGACCCAGAGGAATAGAGAACTAGAATTTCAAGTGGTTATCCCAAGAAAATTTGGTCAGGATTGAGCAGGAGGATTTGGTATGTTGTCTGGCAAGATAGCAGCTGATCGTCAGACCAGAATAAGGCCCTTATGGATGCAGAATTCAACTCTAGAACAATAAGATGTCATCTCTGAGAGAAAGGCTTTAAAAACCATAAATGTCTTCAGTTCATGATGCCTTCCACACTACAAAACAGTTTGGTTAGTCTTTGATGAGAATCTTCAGACATGGGACATAGAAAAGTGGAAGATGGTTTTGTTCGTAGGTGAAAAAAAAAAAAAATTTAACCTAAATGGTCCAGATGGCTTCTAACATTACTGGCATAATAACGGTATCCCACTAGAGACATTTTCTACAGACACAGTGGAGGAGGTTCCATAATGATCTAGGGTGCTTCCAAGGAACAACATAGCTTTAGTTTATACAGGGGGTGTAAAACTGGCATCTTGTAGGGCATTTCCTATTCTGTTTAGGACTTTTTAGTTAGTCTTAGACTTTTGATCAGCTAGAATTTAGCTGTGTATTCAAATTTTCCCTATTAAATGCTAAAAACCTTTAATTTTTCTTTTTCTTATTTTCATTTTCATTTTTCAAAGTGCTACTTAAGTGTTTTGGTCTAACAACACAAAAGGAATATTTTTCATGTGTGTTTTAAAGAAAATGAGCCTGTTGCAGATGACAAATGAGGGCTCAGTAAAATAAAGAGGTGCCCAAATTCTATAGACAGGCATGGGTCTCCTGAGGCCTGTAGGTATTTTGCAGACTTTTAGTGGGTTATTCCATTTCAAATTGACCAATGGACAGTTGACCTCTCTCAGAAAAATATAGGAAAATTCACAGGTGTTCCTTGATAAAAATTCTATATAAATCCCAAATATTAGATCTGTCTTTTAGTAATTTTAAAATCAGAACATCTTGAAATTTTGCTGCATTTTTTGTTTTGCTAAATAAGACTTTCAATGAACTTAGTCATAGCTCCAAGGATATTGTGTGTATAAATTTAAAACTTGATGATGATAGTTTTACTGTAGATTATAAAAATATAAACAACTTGGGTGTGTCTTTATATACTTTTATTTTTTTAAAGAAACTGAAAAATAGCCAAAATTTGAGTATCAATAAAATTGCTTAAATGCTGTGGGTGTTGGTTGATTTGAGAGAGTATGATACACACACACACACACAAGTGTGTGTGTTTTTCTAAATAACAAATAAAATGTTTGAGAACTTTGTATCCTCTGTCTAATAGAAAGGAATTGAAATTTTTGTTAAAATTTATTTGGTGAATCTGAGACTCTTGGCTACTATTTATTGAACTGAATTTTTTACTATTTATTTGAATCTTTTCTTTCAGGTGGAACGTATGACTAAAGAATTCTCTATCTACTTGACAAAGGATGGACGTATATCTGTTGCTGGAATTTCATCTGGAAATGTTGACTATCTTGCCCATGCTATTCATACAGTAACAAAATAAAATTAATTCATTTTTTATTAAGCGGCATCAGTCAAAACAAAAATGCTTAAAATAAAAAATGGTTACTGAAAAAATTAAATTCTGATCACACTTTACATAGAATATTTTTTCTTGTATAAATTTTCCACATGACTGGCAATAATTATCTACCTTTTTGTAGCAACCATTTTTACCAATGCTTAAAAAAGTATGAAAAAGTAGAACCAATAGTGTAAGCACTGTTCAACTTTTATAGTCAACATCTGATAATTGTACAGTGGCCCACATATATTTTATGTTAAATTCATGTCATCTCAGTACAGATATGTTGGGCATAAATTGTTAATGATTGAGTCTAAATGATTAAGGACTTTTTTTTTTTTTTTAAATTTAAGTCGATTGAACTTCCATCTTTGTACAATCAATATACTACCTGAAAAATTAAAATATGTGACAAATTATCATTTTATTTTTATTTTTTTTCTTGCTTATTGGCTGAATGTTTAAAAATTCAAATTTAATCTTTTTCAAAGTAGTAGCAGAAAGATTCTGCATAAATATGAGGTATCAAACTATTGAAGTGTTTAAATTTAATTATTTTTTATGGATTAACCTCCTTGTATATTTTATTTATTTATATTTTTTTTTTTTTTTTTGTAAGTGAATATTGCACTAATAATTTATTTTTTGGGAAGTTTTTGAGAATAACAATGATTTTTTGAGATGAAAGTTTTATTATTTAACCTATTTCTGAGGGGTGTGGAGACCTTTATACCTTTTGCAGGAAAGTCACTGTAACAAAGTAGATTTCGATCTTGGCTCTCTGATTTCTCATTCTTAGCTGCTATCCATTACACTGCTCGCACATCCACAAACTATTAGAAGTTTATGCTTGTCACCCTTTAAAAGAAATGCTTATTCTTTTTCTACCAGTCTCTCACATTGTCTTAGGAACCCTTAATCAGAAGTGTGTGTGTGTGTGCGTGTATATATGCATACATGATGATGATCCACCGCATCTTCACAGATGATGGCCGCCTAGTCATGTTTGCTCCCCACCTTGCACCTCTCTTGTGCATGACCCTGAGGATGATTTGCCAGGCCAGCTGCAGACTTTCATGACTTTCCACAGAAGCGGCAGATGAACAATGTATTTGCTACAACCTTGGTGGATTCACACTGCTGTGCCTGATTCCTGTACACCATTATGTGCCTTTTCAATCCGGAGATAGTTTTACATATCTTGTCACACAGAATGCAAGCTGTGTCTGGGGAATATCAAGGGCAATTTTTTCTTTATGTAATTCACCCAGCCAGCCTTTGAAAGAAGTATGCACTGACAGAAATCACATCTCCAGCCCTTGGCACGATTATTAAGTCCATTGTTATCATCCATTCAAAGTCACTGTTACAGGCCTTTGTGTTCCAGATGACATTCTTCAAAGAGTTGACAACCGTCTCTTATTTGCCCTTTCCATTCAGTTCTATCTAAGGCCATCTTCTCTCAATTGTTGATATTGAATGCCAACTTTTTAAGGTTGTTCTTGATACAGACCTTGTATCTTTTCCTTGGTTTGTACTGAGGACACTTTCCTTTACTCAGCACACCATAAGACAATTGTTTTGGGAGTCTACTTTTTTTCAATCGAATTATGTGTCCTGTCCATCACATTTGGGAAAATGTTACAAAAGACTCTATGCATTGGCAGTTGGCTCTGACTAGGACATCAGTATCAGGAGTTCTGCTTTCCCATTTGACATTCAACATGCCTCTCAGGCATTTCTGCTGAAAACACTAAAGTATTTTTATATTTTTGCTGAGTAGTGTCCAGTTTTTGGAGGCGTATAGAAGAGCTATCAGAATGCAAGCTCTATACACACATACCTTAGTATGGTTAGTAATGTCACAAGCTGCCCATACTCTCCTTTCCAGCTTCCAGGGGCCTTCTGGATGTGTTGGCATTTTGGCATCCAATGAACCATCTTTTGTAATTGTGCTGCCAAGGTGAACAAACGTCAACTACTCCTAATCTTGTTACATGAAAAAAGATGTTGGGCTCGATATATGGCTCTCCAGGAGCAGGAGTAAACATTATCTTGCTTTTTGTGAAGCTTATCGTAAGACCAAATGCTGCACATGAGGGTGAGAAGTGGTTCATAATATGCTGTATGTCAGCTTCTGTATGAGCTAAAAAGTCAGCATCGTCTGCATAGAGTAGCTCTCTAATCAAAGCTTGGAAAGTTTTTGACTTGGCCTTGAACCTTCTCAGATTGAAAATCCCTCCAGTGGTTCTGAAGTGCAAATGGATGCCTTTGTCACAATCTTGGAAAGCATATGCAAATAGAGCAGCAAAAAAGAGAAAAGTGTGGGAGCAGGGATATCGCCTTGCTTTACACCATTCTCAATAGGGATTTCCCCTGAGAGTTGTCTATTGAAAGTAACCTGGGCTCTCATATTCCTGTGCAGCTACTTGACCATATCCACAAACCCTGGAGTATTATCCAGAGAGCATCCTGGCTGACAGTGTTGAAATCTTTCGACAAATACGTGATAAAGGGGTATGTTCCGCTTAATACATTTCTCTTGAATCTGATGTGCAGAGAAGATCATGTCAATTGTCCCACTTTGCCCCTAAAACCACTGATTCTGGGATAGCTACAGGACATATCTTCTTCCAGCCTATTAAGTGATATTCTCATGTGAACCTTCCCAACAGCCTCTAACAAAGTAATACCTCGATAGTTATCACATATCAATTTTCACCTTTCCCTTTGTATAGGGAGAGCAGAACACCATTGACCAAGGCTTGTGGGACTGAGGTCCCATTCCAACAATCGATAATGAGATTTGTTATTATTTCCATAAAGTTTTGACTTCCAACCTTCAGTAATTTGACCAGGATGCAATCTAGACCAGATGCTTTACTAGAGTTAATTTGTTTGATTGCCTGTCTGACTTCACAAAGAGTAGGTTGATGATCCATATGGTGTACAATGTCTCACTGTGACAGGCTCTCTACAGTGTTGTAATTGACAGAAGGATTATCAAATAGATCTGTGAAATTCTCTTCCCATCGTTGAAGTATTTCTTCTGGTCCTTTGATGGTATTAGCATTGTCTTGTGCCTTCAGGGGGGGGGGATGGGTGAGGATGTTAGTGAACCAAAGACTTGACGTATCAATGAATAGCATGATTTGGTATCTTTAGTGTTGAAGACTTGTTGAATATCAGAGGCCATGTTTCTCCATCAATCATTTTTCATCCTGTGTAGTTCATGTTGTAGGGTTAACTTGTGGTCCTTGTAAGCTTTCTCAGCTGCTGGTGACTTTTCAAAATTCTGGTTAAGTAGCTTTTCATATAGAGTGTGCTAGGTTTCCAATAGCTGGGTGATGTGAATGTTATTGTCATCAAACCAATCCTTGTTTCTTGATTCTGAAATGAAGTACATTGGCCCCAAATGAATATATCTGGTCTCAAAACTTCTCCCAGGTACCATCTAAGTCAAGGCTATCAAGTCTTTCCATCACAGTTGCACATACGTCTGCTTGCTTTAATTTAGTCACATCAATTTGTTTTGGTGCTTTCACTGCATCCATACAAATTCTCTTATGGATATGCAGCTTGAATTTTCCACACACCAATTTGTGGTCAATTCTACGTTCTGTGCTATGCATCACATGCACTGAGCACACATCACTTGAATCTTGTTTATGAATGATGTCTATCATGTGACCATGCTTGGATTTCAGGTGAAACCATGTAGCTTTGTGCTTAATCTTTTGACGGAAAAATGTGTTGCAGATGTTTAAATCAAGTTCTGAACAAAGTTTGAGCAACCTCAATCCACTTGTATTCATTTTACCTATGCTGAAAAGGCCAATAGTGCCCCAAGTTTGGCAATCTTTGCCTACACGGGCATTAAAATTTTCAAGGATTAGTAATTTATTGTCAGCAGGTGTAGTTGCTATAGTAGAGCAAAGACACTTGTATGAATTGAGGACTTCCTCGCTGGCCTGCAGGGTTTGTGCATAGATGGACAAGAGTGTTGCGTGTTGATCATGCGTCAGTGGCACCCATATCTTCATAATTCTATCCTTCACACTGGAAGGAAATTCGATGTGATCAAGAAGAGATGTTCTGATGGCAAAGCCAGCACCTCCCTCCCTCTGTTTGGCTCTGGGTTTACCTACCCAGAAAATCGTGAAGACTGACGATACATCATTTAGCTGATCCTCTCCTGCCAATCATGTCTTTGCCAGAGCTTCTATGTCTACGTTCAGTCGCTGAAGTTTCTTTGTAACAAGAGTGGTTCTACACTCTGGATGTTCATACGAGTTCCTGTCTAAGAGAGTTCTGACATTCCACCAACAAATGTTGAATTTGACCCGATCATCTGCATACATTTTCTGCTGTCCATTAATATTATTGTTGTTCCAGCTTTTAGTGAACCACCATTAGCTGCAAGAGACTAACCAATGTTGATATGATAGACAATTTTTGGTGCACCTTTTCTAGTGCCTTCCCACATATTTGGGTGAATAGTGCTCTTCCTGAATGGGGCTGCTCAGTTGCAAAAGCCTCCACCGAAGTGGGTCCCTATCAAAATGAAGACCAATAGTGATGTTAGGATAAGACTCTTGCTGCCAATGTCCAGATTTGTGACTGTGTGCTTCCAAATGGTTAAGTCTGCACATGTTACCCTTCATCCATCGTCATGGGCTTTTGGCTGAGGTGCATGAATAGAATGAGAGATGTCGCAAAGAGGCATCTGTATATCACTTGATTATAGTGACAATCGCTTGTACAACATGAGTGCCACTCTCTAAGCCCCTACAAAATGACCTGGTGACAAGCAAAGGCGAGATGACCAGTAATCGTTTCAGTCACAGGTTTGTCATGTGAGTTTCCTTCTCTTAGATGTTTTGACATAAACATGACTAAAGAGTCCCATCATCCCATATACATATGTACATATATACATGATGCAGACATTCCATATCCATGGTACATATTACACATCCATCCAACATGTACACACATATGTAGAGTGTATTTACGTAACAAACATGCACATATACAAACTATTTGACCCATAGATGGGACCCTGACAGGTACTACCACTCTGTGTCAGAGTGGACCTTGGTGTAAATAAATAATAAATTAATAAAAACCAAGTTTTAACCTCAAAACGTTTATTATTAAGAGGGAAGAACAAAGTATTTTTTAATTATTTTTATAAATTTATTCCTCCTTTCTAACATGTCTCAAAAATTTTTTATTTTTTTTTTTTTTTGTAAGACTTGTGGTAATGGACATTTTTTTTAGTGTAGTAGTTTCTAGTGTGAAACACATTAATTTGGAAATTCTTGCAAAAATAAAAAAATTGTCTGATTTTAATGAAACTTTCAGAACTTATTCAAAAATGAATGAATTTATTTTTCAAAATGTTTTTTTTTTGAAAATCTCAGTAAAAAAAAAAAATTTTCTTTTTACATTTATGCACCCCCTTCCCAACTTAATTTTATGAAATTTTCTAGAATTTCAAACAGTTCTTAAATTGTTTTATATTACTTATAAGCAGGACTCCTTGAAGAAAGTAAATCACAATTTTTTTTTTTTTTTTTACTGACCCAAATCGTAAAATAAAAACTACAATAAACTCATCTAATTATCTAATTAGATAGGCTTTTATTTGCTTTTATGAATAAAATACATTAAGGACATTAATGTTTGAAGAAAAAAAAAATTTTTGATGAATAATTAATTTTTACAAGAATTGTTTGCAGTTGTCTTTAACTTTTCAAGAATTGTTTTGAATTTTCTTTAAGTTTTTAAAAAAAAAAGTTTTAAAATTCTTCCAAAAAGAGTACAAGGTAGGTTAAGTTTTTAATTGAAGATTATATTTACTGAGCAAAAACTAAAATCTTAATACAAATCATACTCACAAAACGTTTTACCATAAAGATGTTTATTTTTTTTTTTTTTTTTTTTTGTGTGCATCAAAATGTTATATATATAATATGAATTTTTTTTTTTTTTTTTAGTATGGTGTGTTGTGAGTAATATGATGGTTAAAAGGTCACATGTTTCAAGGCTTGTTCCCCTATAGAAAGCTCCTTGACAAAGGTTTTAGGCTGCAAGCAATACTTTCATTTCACTTCCGTGTTTCTTGTACCTACATTTCAACAGGCTTTTTTTAAAATCTGGAAGGGATGATATTTCTAAAGTTTTTTTCCTATTTTACTAAATATTTTTAATTTTGCTATGTATTCATCTTGCATTATAGTCTATATACTTTTCATAGTGTGTCCTACAGAAGTTGTTTTATATATTAGTTTTTTTTTTTTTTTTTTACTTAGTTAAGAAAAAATACGGATTGGTGCATAATTATCAGGCGTTTTTAAACAATATTTATTATGAAAAAAATAATTCAACAATAACATTTTTAAATGATTATTCTAGAGCATATGATTATTGACATGCATTTTTGTAAGCTGAAAATAAAATATTTTAACAAAAATAAACAAAACAGCAATTTTTATTAACAAATAACTGACCTACAAAAACGCCTGATAATTATGCACCAAACCCAATAAATAAAATGTATGTATGTATGTATGCTTTGCCTCTGCTCAGTGTCACAGCCCAGCAAATTTCTATTTTCTTTGAAAGGTATATTTCTCTTCAGAAAGATATTTTGCATGAGAGCACTTTTTTTTTCTTTTTTTTTTTTTAAGATTTCTTGAGTGTGCAAGCTGATCAGATACTAGCTTGTGTACCAGTTATCAGCTATAACACTTCTTATAATGGAACATTCCTAACCCACTGTGACAGATGAACTCCTTTATAATTTCAACATGCATGTCTCCTGTGTCTGTTGGGGGTAAAAGAAAAAATGTAACCTTATTGAAGGAGGCAAACAGGTGCTAGATGTTAATTTCCTTTATCCAGGTTGTCAGCTCCAAGGTT